>CAMTZB010000015.1:17002500-17022500 GCA_947086495.1 Morpho achilles
GGCAAAATGAACAATGATACCCTGTCCTTGCCATTGGCAGCGTGGTGGAGCACACAGGTCGTTTTAGTCGGTGCGAGTCCGACATAACCGCCGCCTGTCCCCGTCGGGCGGCGGTACCCATAAGGGGTTTTTTCCTGTATAATAAAAAAAAAAAAAAAGGTTAGGTTAGGTTAGGTTAGGTTAGGTTAGGTTAGGTTAGGTTAGGTTAGGTTAGGTTAGGTTAGGTTAGGTTAGGTTAGGTTAGGTTAGGTTAGGTTAGGTTAGGTTAGGTTAGGTTAGGTTAGGTTAGGTTAGGTTAGGTTAGGTTAGGTTAGGTTAGGTTAGGTTAGGTTAGGTTAGGTTAGGTTAGGTTAGGTTAGGTTAGGTTAGGTTAGGTTAGGTTAGGTTAGGTTAGGTTAGGTTAGGTTAGGTTAGGTTAGGTTAGGTTAGGTTAGGTTAGGTTAGGTTAGGTTAGGTTAGGTTAGGTTAGGTTAGGTTAGGTTAGGTTAGGTTAGGTTAGGTTAGGTTAGGTTAGGTTAGGTTAGGTTAGGTTAGGTTAGGTTAGGTTAGGTTAGGTTAGGTTAGGTTAGGTTAGGTTAGGTTAGGTTAGGTTAGGTTAGGTTAGGTTAGGTTAGGTTAGGTTAGGTTAGGTTAGGTTAGGTTAGGTTAGGTTAGGTTAGGTTAGGTTAGGTTAGGTTAGGTTAGGTTAGGTTAGGTTAGGTTAGGTTAGGTTAGGTTAGGTTAGGTTAGGTTAGGTTAGGTTAGGTTAGGTTAGGTTAGGTTAGGTTAGGTTAGGTTAGGTTAGGTTAGGTTAGGTTAGGTTAGGTTAGGTTAGGTTAGGTTAGGTTAGGTTAGGTTAGGTTAGGTTAGGTTAGGTTAGGTTAGGTTAGGTTAGGTTAGGTTAGGTTAGGTTAGGTTAGGTTAGGTTAGGTTAGGTTAGGTTAGGTTAGGTTAGGTTAGGTTAGGTTAGGTTAGGTTAGGTTAGGTTAGGTTAGGTTAGGTTAGGTTAGGTTAGGTTAGGTTAGGTTAGGTTAGGTTAGGTTAGGTTAGGTTAGGTTAGGTTAGGTTAGGTTAGGTTAGGTTAGGTTAGGTTAGGTTAGGTTAGGTTAGGTTAGGTTAGGTTAGGTTAGGTTAGGTTAGGTTAGGTTAGGTTAGGTTAGGTTAGGTTAGGTTAGGTTAGGTTAGGTTAGGTTAGGTTAGGTTAGGTTAGGTTAGGTTAGGTTAGGTTAGGTTAGGTTAGGTTAGGTTAGGTTAGGTTAGGTTAGGTTAGGTTAGGTTAGGTTAGGTTAGGTTAGGTTAGGTTAGGTTAGGTTAGGTTAGGTTAGGTTAGGTTAGGTTAGGTTAGGTTAGGTTAGGTTAGGTTAGGTTAGGTTAGGTTAGGTTAGGTTAGGTTAGGTTAGGTTAGGTTAGGTTAGGTTAGGTTAGGTTAGGTTAGGTTAGGTTAGGTTAGGTTAGGTTAGGTTAGGTTAGGTTAGGTTAGGTTAGGTTAGGTTAGGTTAGGTTAGGTTAGGTTAGGTTAGGTTAGGTTAGGTTAGGTTAGGTTAGGTTAGGTTAGGTTAGGTTAGGTTAGGTTAGGTTAGGTTAGGTTAGGTTAGGTTAGGTTAGGTTAGGTTAGGTTAGGTTAGGTTAGGTTAGGTTAGGTTAGGTTAGGTTAGGTTAGGTTAGGTTAGGTTAGGTTAGGTTAGGTTAGGTTAGGTTAGGTTAGGTTAGGTTAGGTTAGGTTAGGTTAGGTTAGGTTAGGTTAGGTTAGGTTAGGTTAGGTTAGGTTAGGTTAGGTTAGGTTAGGTTAGGTTAGGTTAGGTTAGGTTAGGTTAGGTTAGGTTAGGTTAGGTTAGGTTAGGTTAGGTTAGGTTAGGTTAGGTTAGGTTAGGTTAGGTTAGGTTAGGTTAGGTTAGGTTAGGTTAGGTTAGGTTAGGTTAGGTTAGGTTAGGTTAGGTTAGGTTAGGTTAGGTTAGGTTAGGTTAGGTTAGGTTAGGTTAGGTTAGGTTAGGTTAGGTTAGGTTAGGTTAGGTTAGGTTAGGTTAGGTTAGGTTAGGTTAGGTTAGGTTAGGTTAGGTTAGGTTAGGTTAGGTTAGGTTAGGTTAGGTTAGGTTAGGTTAGGTTAGGTTAGGTTAGGTTAGGTTAGGTTAGGTTAGGTTAGGTTAGGTTAGGTTAGGTTAGGTTAGGTTAGGTTAGGTTAGGTTAGGTTAGGTTAGGTTAGGTTAGGTTAGGTTAGGTTAGGTTAGGTTAGGTTAGGTTAGGTTAGGTTAGGTTAGGTTAGGTTAGGTTAGGTTAGGTTAGGTTAGGTTAGGTTAGGTTAGGTTAGGTTAGGTTAGGTTAGGTTAGGTTAGGTTAGGTTAGGTTAGGTTAGGTTAGGTTAGGTTAGGTTAGGTTAGGTTAGGTTAGGTTAGGTTAGGTTAGGTTAGGTTAGGTTAGGTTAGGTTAGGTTAGGTTAGGTTAGGTTAGGTTAGGTTAGGTTAGGTTAGGTTAGGTTAGGTTAGGTTAGGTTAGGTTAGGTTAGGTTAGGTTAGGTTAGGTTAGGTTAGGTTAGGTTAGGTTAGGTTAGGTTAGGTTAGGTTAGGTTAGGTTAGGTTAGGTTAGGTTAGGTTAGGTTAGGTTAGGTTAGGTTAGGTTAGGTTAGGTTAGGTTAGGTTAGGTTAGGTTAGGTTAGGTTAGGTTAGGTTAGGTTAGGTTAGGTTAGGTTAGGTTAGGTTAGGTTAGGTTAGGTTAGGTTAGGTTAGGTTAGGTTAGGTTAGGTTAGGTTAGGTTAGGTTAGGTTAGGTTAGGTTAGGTTAGGTTAGGTTAGGTTAGGTTAGGTTAGGTTAGGTTAGGTTAGGTTAGGTTAGGTTAGGTTAGGTTAGGTTAGGTTAGGTTAGGTTAGGTTAGGTTAGGTTAGGTTAGGTTAGGTTAGGTTAGGTTAGGTTAGGTTAGGTTAGGTTAGGTTAGGTTAGGTTAGGTTAGGTTAGGTTAGGTTAGGTTAGGTTAGGTTAGGTTAGGTTAGGTTAGGTTAGGTTAGGTTAGGTTAGGTTAGGTTAGGTTAGGTTAGGTTAGGTTAGGTTAGGTTAGGTTAGGTTAGGTTAGGTTAGGTTAGGTTAGGTTAGGTTAGGTTAGGTTAGGTTAGGTTAGGTTAGGTTAGGTTAGGTTAGGTTAGGTTAGGTTAGGTTAGGTTAGGTTAGGTTAGGTTAGGTTAGGTTAGGTTAGGTTAGGTTAGGTTAGGTTAGGTTAGGTTAGGTTAGGTTAGGTTAGGTTAGGTTAGGTTAGGTTAGGTTAGGTTAGGTTAGGTTAGGTTAGGTTAGGTTAGGTTAGGTTAGGTTAGGTTAGGTTAGGTTAGGTTAGGTTAGGTTAGGTTAGGTTAGGTTAGGTTAGGTTAGGTTAGGTTAGGTTAGGTTAGGTTAGGTTAGGTTAGGTTAGGTTAGGTTAGGTTAGGTTAGGTTAGGTTAGGTTAGGTTAGGTTAGGTTAGGTTAGGTTAGGTTAGGTTAGGTTAGGTTAGGTTAGGTTAGGTTAGGTTAGGTTAGGTTAGGTTAGGTTAGGTTAGGTTAGGTTAGGTTAGGTTAGGTTAGGTTAGGTTAGGTTAGGTTAGGTTAGGTTAGGTTAGGTTAGGTTAGGTTAGGTTAGGTTAGGTTAGGTTAGGTTAGGTTAGGTTAGGTTAGGTTAGGTTAGGTTAGGTTAGGTTAGGTTAGGTTAGGTTAGGTTAGGTTAGGTTAGGTTAGGTTAGGTTAGGTTAGGTTAGGTTAGGTTAGGTTAGGTTAGGTTAGGTTAGGTTAGGTTAGGTTAGGTTAGGTTAGGTTAGGTTAGGTTAGGTTAGGTTAGGTTAGGTTAGGTTAGGTTAGGTTAGGTTAGGTTAGGTTAGGTTAGGTTAGGTTAGGTTAGGTTAGGTTAGGTTAGGTTAGGTTAGGTTAGGTTAGGTTAGGTTAGGTTAGGTTAGGTTAGGTTAGGTTAGGTTAGGTTAGGTTAGGTTAGGTTAGGTTAGGTTAGGTTAGGTTAGGTTAGGTTAGGTTAGGTTAGGTTAGGTTAGGTTAGGTTAGGTTAGGTTAGGTTAGGTTAGGTTAGGTTAGGTTAGGTTAGGTTAGGTTAGGTTAGGTTAGGTTAGGTTAGGTTAGGTTAGGTTAGGTTAGGTTAGGTTAGGTTAGGTTAGGTTAGGTTAGGTTAGGTTAGGTTAGGTTAGGTTAGGTTAGGTTAGGTTAGGTTAGGTTAGGTTAGGTTAGGTTAGGTTAGGTTAGGTTAGGTTAGGTTAGGTTAGGTTAGGTTAGGTTAGGTTAGGTTAGGTTAGGTTAGGTTAGGTTAGGTTAGGTTAGGTTAGGTTAGGTTAGGTTAGGTTAGGTTAGGTTAGGTTAGGTTAGGTTAGGTTAGGTTAGGTTAGGTTAGGTTAGGTTAGGTTAGGTTAGGTTAGGTTAGGTTAGGTTAGGTTAGGTTAGGTTAGGTTAGGTTAGGTTAGGTTAGGTTAGGTTAGGTTAGGTTAGGTTAGGTTAGGTTAGGTTAGGTTAGGTTAGGTTAGGTTAGGTTAGGTTAGGTTAGGTTAGGTTAGGTTAGGTTAGGTTAGGTTAGGTTAGGTTAGGTTAGGTTAGGTTAGGTTAGGTTAGGTTAGGTTAGGTTAGGTTAGGTTAGGTTAGGTTAGGTTAGGTTAGGTTAGGTTAGGTTAGGTTAGGTTAGGTTAGGTTAGGTTAGGTTAGGTTAGGTTAGGTTAGGTTAGGTTAGGTTAGGTTAGGTTAGGTTAGGTTAGGTTAGGTTAGGTTAGGTTAGGTTAGGTTAGGTTAGGTTAGGTTAGGTTAGGTTAGGTTAGGTTAGGTTAGGTTAGGTTAGGTTAGGTTAGGTTAGGTTAGGTTAGGTTAGGTTAGGTTAGGTTAGGTTAGGTTAGGTTAGGTTAGGTTAGGTTAGGTTAGGTTAGGTTAGGTTAGGTTAGGTTAGGTTAGGTTAGGTTAGGTTAGGTTAGGTTAGGTTAGGTTAGGTTAGGTTAGGTTAGGTTAGGTTAGGTTAGGTTAGGTTAGGTTAGGTTAGGTTAGGTTAGGTTAGGTTAGGTTAGGTTAGGTTAGGTTAGGTTAGGTTAGGTTAGGTTAGGTTAGGTTAGGTTAGGTTAGGTTAGGTTAGGTTAGGTTAGGTTAGGTTAGGTTAGGTTAGGTTAGGTTAGGTTAGGTTAGGTTAGGTTAGGTTAGGTTAGGTTAGGTTAGGTTAGGTTAGGTTAGGTTAGGTTAGGTTAGGTTAGGTTAGGTTAGGTTAGGTTAGGTTAGGTTAGGTTAGGTTAGGTTAGGTTAGGTTAGGTTAGGTTAGGTTAGGTTAGGTTAGGTTAGGTTAGGTTAGGTTAGGTTAGGTTAGGTTAGGTTAGGTTAGGTTAGGTTAGGTTAGGTTAGGTTAGGTTAGGTTAGGTTAGGTTAGGTTAGGTTAGGTTAGGTTAGGTTAGGTTAGGTTAGGTTAGGTTAGGTTAGGTTAGGTTAGGTTAGGTTAGGTTAGGTTAGGTTAGGTTAGGTTAGGTTAGGTTAGGTTAGGTTAGGTTAGGTTAGGTTAGGTTAGGTTAGGTTAGGTTAGGTTAGGTTAGGTTAGGTTAGGTTAGGTTAGGTTAGGTTAGGTTAGGTTAGGTTAGGTTAGGTTAGGTTAGGTTAGGTTAGGTTAGGTTAGGTTAGGTTAGGTTAGGTTAGGTTAGGTTAGGTTAGGTTAGGTTAGGTTAGGTTAGGTTAGGTTAGGTTAGGTTAGGTTAGGTTAGGTTAGGTTAGGTTAGGTTAGGTTAGGTTAGGTTAGGTTAGGTTAGGTTAGGTTAGGTTAGGTTAGGTTAGGTTAGGTTAGGTTAGGTTAGGTTAGGTTAGGTTAGGTTAGGTTAGGTTAGGTTAGGTTAGGTTAGGTTAGGTTAGGTTAGGTTAGGTTAGGTTAGGTTAGGTTAGGTTAGGTTAGGTTAGGTTAGGTTAGGTTAGGTTAGGTTAGGTTAGGTTAGGTTAGGTTAGGTTAGGTTAGGTTAGGTTAGGTTAGGTTAGGTTAGGTTAGGTTAGGTTAGGTTAGGTTAGGTTAGGTTAGGTTAGGTTAGGTTAGGTTAGGTTAGGTTAGGTTAGGTTAGGTTAGGTTAGGTTAGGTTAGGTTAGGTTAGGTTAGGTTAGGTTAGGTTAGGTTAGGTTAGGTTAGGTTAGGTTAGGTTAGGTTAGGTTAGGTTAGGTTAGGTTAGGTTAGGTTAGGTTAGGTTAGGTTAGGTTAGGTTAGGTTAGGTTAGGTTAGGTTAGGTTAGGTTAGGTTAGGTTAGGTTAGGTTAGGTTAGGTTAGGTTAGGTTAGGTTAGGTTAGGTTAGGTTAGGTTAGGTTAGGTTAGGTTAGGTTAGGTTAGGTTAGGTTAGGTTAGGTTAGGTTAGGTTAGGTTAGGTTAGGTTAGGTTAGGTTAGGTTAGGTTAGGTTAGGTTAGGTTAGGTTAGGTTAGGTTAGGTTAGGTTAGGTTAGGTTAGGTTAGGTTAGGTTAGGTTAGGTTAGGTTAGGTTAGGTTAGGTTAGGTTAGGTTAGGTTAGGTTAGGTTAGGTTAGGTTAGGTTAGGTTAGGTTAGGTTAGGTTAGGTTAGGTTAGGTTAGGTTAGGTTAGGTTAGGTTAGGTTAGGTTAGGTTAGGTTAGGTTAGGTTAGGTTAGGTTAGGTTAGGTTAGGTTAGGTTAGGTTAGGTTAGGTTAGGTTAGGTTAGGTTAGGTTAGGTTAGGTTAGGTTAGGTTAGGTTAGGTTAGGTTAGGTTAGGTTAGGTTAGGTTAGGTTAGGTTAGGTTAGGTTAGGTTAGGTTAGGTTAGGTTAGGTTAGGTTAGGTTAGGTTAGGTTAGGTTAGGTTAGGTTAGGTTAGGTTAGGTTAGGTTAGGTTAGGTTAGGTTAGGTTAGGTTAGGTTAGGTTAGGTTAGGTTAGGTTAGGTTAGGTTAGGTTAGGTTAGGTTAGGTTAGGTTAGGTTAGGTTAGGTTAGGTTAGGTTAGGTTAGGTTAGGTTAGGTTAGGTTAGGTTAGGTTAGGTTAGGTTAGGTTAGGTTAGGTTAGGTTAGGTTAGGTTAGGTTAGGTTAGGTTAGGTTAGGTTAGGTTAGGTTAGGTTAGGTTAGGTTAGGTTAGGTTAGGTTAGGTTAGGTTAGGTTAGGTTAGGTTAGGTTAGGTTAGGTTAGGTTAGGTTAGGTTAGGTTAGGTTAGGTTAGGTTAGGTTAGGTTAGGTTAGGTTAGGTTAGGTTAGGTTAGGTTAGGTTAGGTTAGGTTAGGTTAGGTTAGGTTAGGTTAGGTTAGGTTAGGTTAGGTTAGGTTAGGTTAGGTTAGGTTAGGTTAGGTTAGGTTAGGTTAGGTTAGGTTAGGTTAGGTTAGGTTAGGTTAGGTTAGGTTAGGTTAGGTTAGGTTAGGTTAGGTTAGGTTAGGTTAGGTTAGGTTAGGTTAGGTTAGGTTAGGTTAGGTTAGGTTAGGTTAGGTTAGGTTAGGTTAGGTTAGGTTAGGTTAGGTTAGGTTAGGTTAGGTTAGGTTAGGTTAGGTTAGGTTAGGTTAGGTTAGGTTAGGTTAGGTTAGGTTAGGTTAGGTTAGGTTAGGTTAGGTTAGGTTAGGTTAGGTTAGGTTAGGTTAGGTTAGGTTAGGTTAGGTTAGGTTAGGTTAGGTTAGGTTAGGTTAGGTTAGGTTAGGTTAGGTTAGGTTAGGTTAGGTTAGGTTAGGTTAGGTTAGGTTAGGTTAGGTTAGGTTAGGTTAGGTTAGGTTAGGTTAGGTTAGGTTAGGTTAGGTTAGGTTAGGTTAGGTTAGGTTAGGTTAGGTTAGGTTAGGTTAGGTTAGGTTAGGTTAGGTTAGGTTAGGTTAGGTTAGGTTAGGTTAGGTTAGGTTAGGTTAGGTTAGGTTAGGTTAGGTTAGGTTAGGTTAGGTTAGGTTAGGTTAGGTTAGGTTAGGTTAGGTTAGGTTAGGTTAGGTTAGGTTAGGTTAGGTTAGGTTAGGTTAGGTTAGGTTAGGTTAGGTTAGGTTAGGTTAGGTTAGGTTAGGTTAGGTTAGGTTAGGTTAGGTTAGGTTAGGTTAGGTTAGGTTAGGTTAGGTTAGGTTAGGTTAGGTTAGGTTAGGTTAGGTTAGGTTAGGTTAGGTTAGGTTAGGTTAGGTTAGGTTAGGTTAGGTTAGGTTAGGTTAGGTTAGGTTAGGTTAGGTTAGGTTAGGTTAGGTTAGGTTAGGTTAGGTTAGGTTAGGTTAGGTTAGGTTAGGTTAGGTTAGGTTAGGTTAGGTTAGGTTAGGTTAGGTTAGGTTAGGTTAGGTTAGGTTAGGTTAGGTTAGGTTAGGTTAGGTTAGGTTAGGTTAGGTTAGGTTAGGTTAGGTTAGGTTAGGTTAGGTTAGGTTAGGTTAGGTTAGGTTAGGTTAGGTTAGGTTAGGTTAGGTTAGGTTAGGTTAGGTTAGGTTAGGTTAGGTTAGGTTAGGTTAGGTTAGGTTAGGTTAGGTTAGGTTAGGTTAGGTTAGGTTAGGTTAGGTTAGGTTAGGTTAGGTTAGGTTAGGTTAGGTTAGGTTAGGTTAGGTTAGGTTAGGTTAGGTTAGGTTAGGTTAGGTTAGGTTAGGTTAGGTTAGGTTAGGTTAGGTTAGGTTAGGTTAGGTTAGGTTAGGTTAGGTTAGGTTAGGTTAGGTTAGGTTAGGTTAGGTTAGGTTAGGTTAGGTTAGGTTAGGTTAGGTTAGGTTAGGTTAGGTTAGGTTAGGTTAGGTTAGGTTAGGTTAGGTTAGGTTAGGTTAGGTTAGGTTAGGTTAGGTTAGGTTAGGTTAGGTTAGGTTAGGTTAGGTTAGGTTAGGTTAGGTTAGGTTAGGTTAGGTTAGGTTAGGTTAGGTTAGGTTAGGTTAGGTTAGGTTAGGTTAGGTTAGGTTAGGTTAGGTTAGGTTAGGTTAGGTTAGGTTAGGTTAGGTTAGGTTAGGTTAGGTTAGGTTAGGTTAGGTTAGGTTAGGTTAGGTTAGGTTAGGTTAGGTTAGGTTAGGTTAGGTTAGGTTAGGTTAGGTTAGGTTAGGTTAGGTTAGGTTAGGTTAGGTTAGGTTAGGTTAGGTTAGGTTAGGTTAGGTTAGGTTAGGTTAGGTTAGGTTAGGTTAGGTTAGGTTAGGTTAGGTTAGGTTAGGTTAGGTTAGGTTAGGTTAGGTTAGGTTAGGTTAGGTTAGGTTAGGTTAGGTTAGGTTAGGTTAGGTTAGGTTAGGTTAGGTTAGGTTAGGTTAGGTTAGGTTAGGTTAGGTTAGGTTAGGTTAGGTTAGGTTAGGTTAGGTTAGGTTAGGTTAGGTTAGGTTAGGTTAGGTTAGGTTAGGTTAGGTTAGGTTAGGTTAGGTTAGGTTAGGTTAGGTTAGGTTAGGTTAGGTTAGGTTAGGTTAGGTTAGGTTAGGTTAGGTTAGGTTAGGTTAGGTTAGGTTAGGTTAGGTTAGGTTAGGTTAGGTTAGGTTAGGTTAGGTTAGGTTAGGTTAGGTTAGGTTAGGTTAGGTTAGGTTAGGTTAGGTTAGGTTAGGTTAGGTTAGGTTAGGTTAGGTTAGGTTAGGTTAGGTTAGGTTAGGTTAGGTTAGGTTAGGTTAGGTTAGGTTAGGTTAGGTTAGGTTAGGTTAGGTTAGGTTAGGTTAGGTTAGGTTAGGTTAGGTTAGGTTAGGTTAGGTTAGGTTAGGTTAGGTTAGGTTAGGTTAGGTTAGGTTAGGTTAGGTTAGGTTAGGTTAGGTTAGGTTAGGTTAGGTTAGGTTAGGTTAGGTTAGGTTAGGTTAGGTTAGGTTAGGTTAGGTTAGGTTAGGTTAGGTTAGGTTAGGTTAGGTTAGGTTAGGTTAGGTTAGGTTAGGTTAGGTTAGGTTAGGTTAGGTTAGGTTAGGTTAGGTTAGGTTAGGTTAGGTTAGGTTAGGTTAGGTTAGGTTAGGTTAGGTTAGGTTAGGTTAGGTTAGGTTAGCGTTAGGTTAGGTTAGGTTAGGTTAGGTTAGGTTAGGTTAGGTTAGGTTAGGTTAGGTTAGGTTAGGTTAGGTTAGGTTAGGTTAGGTTAGGTTAGGTTAGGTTAGGTTAGGTTAGGTTAGGTTAGGTTAGGTTAGGTTAGGTTAGGTTAGGTTAGGTTAGGTTAGGTTAGGTTAGGTTAGGTTAGGTTAGGTTAGGTTAGGTTAGGTTAGGTTAGGTTAGGTTAGGTTAGGTTAGGTTAGGTTAGGTTAGGTTAGGTTAGGTTAGGTTAGGTTAGGTTAGGTTAGGTTAGGTTAGGTTAGGTTAGGTTAGGTTAGGTTAGGTTAGGTTAGGTTAGGTTAGGTTAGGTTAGGTTAGGTTAGGTTAGGTTAGGTTAGGTTAGGTTAGGTTAGGTTAGGTTAGGTTAGGTTAGGTTAGGTTAGGTTAGGTTAGGTTAGGTTAGGTTAGGTTAGGTTAGGTTAGGTTAGGTTAGGTTAGGTTAGGTTAGGTTAGGTTAGGTTAGGTTAGGTTAGGTTAGGTTAGGTTAGGTTAGGTTAGGTTAGGTTAGGTTAGGTTAGGTTAGGTTAGGTTAGGTTAGGTTAGGTTAGGTTAGGTTAGGTTAGGTTAGGTTAGGTTAGGTTAGGTTAGGTTAGGTTAGGTTAGGTTAGGTTAGGTTAGGTTAGGTTAGGTTAGGTTAGGTTAGGTTAGGTTAGGTTAGGTTAGGTTAGGTTAGGTTAGGTTAGGTTAGGTTAGGTTAGGTTAGGTTAGGTTAGGTTAGGTTAGGTTAGGTTAGGTTAGGTTAGGTTAGGTTAGGTTAGGTTAGGTTAGGTTAGGTTAGGTTAGGTTAGGTTAGGTTAGGTTAGGTTAGGTTAGGTTAGGTTAGGTTAGGTTAGGTTAGGTTAGGTTAGGTTAGGTTAGGTTAGGTTAGGTTAGGTTAGGTTAGGTTAGGTTAGGTTAGGTTAGGTTAGGTTAGGTTAGGTTAGGTTAGGTTAGGTTAGGTTAGGTTAGGTTAGGTTAGGTTAGGTTAGGTTAGGTTAGGTTAGGTTAGGTTAGGTTAGGTTAGGTTAGGTTAGGTTAGGTTAGGTTAGGTTAGGTTAGGTTAGGTTAGGTTAGGTTAGGTTAGGTTAGGTTAGGTTAGGTTAGGTTAGGTTAGGTTAGGTTAGGTTAGGTTAGGTTAGGTTAGGTTAGGTTAGGTTAGGTTAGGTTAGGTTAGGTTAGGTTAGGTTAGGTTAGGTTAGGTTAGGTTAGGTTAGGTTAGGTTAGGTTAGGTTAGGTTAGGTTAGGTTAGGTTAGGTTAGGTTAGGTTAGGTTAGGTTAGGTTAGGTTAGGTTAGGTTAGGTTAGGTTAGGTTAGGTTAGGTTAGGTTAGGTTAGGTTAGGTTAGGTTAGGTTAGGTTAGGTTAGGTTAGGTTAGGTTAGGTTAGGTTAGGTTAGGTTAGGTTAGGTTAGGTTAGGTTAGGTTAGGTTAGGTTAGGTTAGGTTAGGTTAGGTTAGGTTAGGTTAGGTTAGGTTAGGTTAGGTTAGGTTAGGTTAGGTTAGGTTAGGTTAGGTTAGGTTAGGTTAGGTTAGGTTAGGTTAGGTTAGGTTAGGTTAGGTTAGGTTAGGTTAGGTTAGGTTAGGTTAGGTTAGGTTAGGTTAGGTTAGGTTAGGTTAGGTTAGGTTAGGTTAGGTTAGGTTAGGTTAGGTTAGGTTAGGTTAGGTTAGGTTAGGTTAGGTTAGGTTAGGTTAGGTTAGGTTAGGTTAGGTTAGGTTAGGTTAGGTTAGGTTAGGTTAGGTTAGGTTAGGTTAGGTTAGGTTAGGTTAGGTTAGGTTAGGTTAGGTTAGGTTAGGTTAGGTTAGGTTAGGTTAGGTTAGGTTAGGTTAGGTTAGGTTAGGTTAGGTTAGGTTAGGTTAGGTTAGGTTAGGTTAGGTTAGGTTAGGTTAGGTTAGGTTAGGTTAGGTTAGGTTAGGTTAGGTTAGGTTAGGTTAGGTTAGGTTAGGTTAGGTTAGGTTAGGTTAGGTTAGGTTAGGTTAGGTTAGGTTAGGTTAGGTTAGGTTAGGTTAGGTTAGGTTAGGTTAGGTTAGGTTAGGTTAGGTTAGGTTAGGTTAGGTTAGGTTAGGTTAGGTTAGGTTAGGTTAGGTTAGGTTAGGTTAGGTTAGGTTAGGTTAGGTTAGGTTAGGTTAGGTTAGGTTAGGTTAGGTTAGGTTAGGTTAGGTTAGGTTAGGTTAGGTTAGGTTAGGTTAGGTTAGGTTAGGTTAGGTTAGGTTAGGTTAGGTTAGGTTAGGTTAGGTTAGGTTAGGTTAGGTTAGGTTAGGTTAGGTTAGGTTAGGTTAGGTTAGGTTAGGTTAGGTTAGGTTAGGTTAGGTTAGGTTAGGTTAGGTTAGGTTAGGTTAGGTTAGGTTAGGTTAGGTTAGGTTAGGTTAGGTTAGGTTAGGTTAGGTTAGGTTAGGTTAGGTTAGGTTAGGTTAGGTTAGGTTAGGTTAGGTTAGGTTAGGTTAGGTTAGGTTAGGTTAGGTTAGGTTAGGTTAGGTTAGGTTAGGTTAGGTTAGGTTAGGTTAGGTTAGGTTAGGTTAGGTTAGGTTAGGTTAGGTTAGGTTAGGTTAGGTTAGGTTAGGTTAGGTTAGGTTAGGTTAGGTTAGGTTAGGTTAGGTTAGGTTAGGTTAGGTTAGGTTAGGTTAGGTTAGGTTAGGTTAGGTTAGGTTAGGTTAGGTTAGGTTAGGTTAGGTTAGGTTAGGTTAGGTTAGGTTAGGTTAGGTTAGGTTAGGTTAGGTTAGGTTAGGTTAGGTTAGGTTAGGTTAGGTTAGGTTAGGTTAGGTTAGGTTAGGTTAGGTTAGGTTAGGTTAGGTTAGGTTAGGTTAGGTTAGGTTAGGTTAGGTTAGGTTAGGTTAGGTTAGGTTAGGTTAGGTTAGGTTAGGTTAGGTTAGGTTAGGTTAGGTTAGGTTAGGTTAGGTTAGGTTAGGTTAGGTTAGGTTAGGTTAGGTTAGGTTAGGTTAGGTTAGGTTAGGTTAGGTTAGGTTAGGTTAGGTTAGGTTAGGTTAGGTTAGGTTAGGTTAGGTTAGGTTAGGTTAGGTTAGGTTAGGTTAGGTTAGGTTAGGTTAGGTTAGGTTAGGTTAGGTTAGGTTAGGTTAGGTTAGGTTAGGTTAGGTTAGGTTAGGTTAGGTTAGGTTAGGTTAGGTTAGGTTAGGTTAGGTTAGGTTAGGTTAGGTTAGGTTAGGTTAGGTTAGGTTAGGTTAGGTTAGGTTAGGTTAGGTTAGGTTAGGTTAGGTTAGGTTAGGTTAGGTTAGGTTAGGTTAGGTTAGGTTAGGTTAGGTTAGGTTAGGTTAGGTTAGGTTAGGTTAGGTTAGGTTAGGTTAGGTTAGGTTAGGTTAGGTTAGGTTAGGTTAGGTTAGGTTAGGTTAGGTTAGGTTAGGTTAGGTTAGGTTAGGTTAGGTTAGGTTAGGTTAGGTTAGGTTAGGTTAGGTTAGGTTAGGTTAGGTTAGGTTAGGTTAGGTTAGGTTAGGTTAGGTTAGGTTAGGTTAGGTTAGGTTAGGTTAGGTTAGGTTAGGTTAGGTTAGGTTAGGTTAGGTTAGGTTAGGTTAGGTTAGGTTAGGTTAGGTTAGGTTAGGTTAGGTTAGGTTAGGTTAGGTTAGGTTAGGTTAGGTTAGGTTAGGTTAGGTTAGGTTAGGTTAGGTTAGGTTAGGTTAGGTTAGGTTAGGTTAGGTTAGGTTAGGTTAGGTTAGGTTAGGTTAGGTTAGGTTAGGTTAGGTTAGGTTAGGTTAGGTTAGGTTAGGTTAGGTTAGGTTAGGTTAGGTTAGGTTAGGTTAGGTTAGGTTAGGTTAGGTTAGGTTAGGTTAGGTTAGGTTAGGTTAGGTTAGGTTAGGTTAGGTTAGGTTAGGTTAGGTTAGGTTAGGTTAGGTTAGGTTAGGTTAGGTTAGGTTAGGTTAGGTTAGGTTAGGTTAGGTTAGGTTAGGTTAGGTTAGGTTAGGTTAGGTTAGGTTAGGTTAGGTTAGGTTAGGTTAGGTTAGGTTAGGTTAGGTTAGGTTAGGTTAGGTTAGGTTAGGTTAGGTTAGGTTAGGTTAGGTTAGGTTAGGTTAGGTTAGGTTAGGTTAGGTTAGGTTAGGTTAGGTTAGGTTAGGTTAGGTTAGGTTAGGTTAGGTTAGGTTAGGTTAGGTTAGGTTAGGTTAGGTTAGGTTAGGTTAGGTTAGGTTAGGTTAGGTTAGGTTAGGTTAGGTTAGGTTAGGTTAGGTTAGGTTAGGTTAGGTTAGGTTAGGTTAGGTTAGGTTAGGTTAGGTTAGGTTAGGTTAGGTTAGGTTAGGTTAGGTTAGGTTAGGTTAGGTTAGGTTAGGTTAGGTTAGGTTAGGTTAGGTTAGGTTAGGTTAGGTTAGGTTAGGTTAGGTTAGGTTAGGTTAGGTTAGGTTAGGTTAGGTTAGGTTAGGTTAGGTTAGGTTAGGTTAGGTTAGGTTAGGTTAGGTTAGGTTAGGTTAGGTTAGGTTAGGTTAGGTTAGGTTAGGTTAGGTTAGGTTAGGTTAGGTTAGGTTAGGTTAGGTTAGGTTAGGTTAGGTTAGGTTAGGTTAGGTTAGGTTAGGTTAGGTTAGGTTAGGTTAGGTTAGGTTAGGTTAGGTTAGGTTAGGTTAGGTTAGGTTAGGTTAGGTTAGGTTAGGTTAGGTTAGGTTAGGTTAGGTTAGGTTAGGTTAGGTTAGGTTAGGTTAGGTTAGGTTAGGTTAGGTTAGGTTAGGTTAGGTTAGGTTAGGTTAGGTTAGGTTAGGTTAGGTTAGGTTAGGTTAGGTTAGGTTAGGTTAGGTTAGGTTAGGTTAGGTTAGGTTAGGTTAGGTTAGGTTAGGTTAGGTTAGGTTAGGTTAGGTTAGGTTAGGTTAGGTTAGGTTAGGTTAGGTTAGGTTAGGTTAGGTTAGGTTAGGTTAGGTTAGGTTAGGTTAGGTTAGGTTAGGTTAGGTTAGGTTAGGTTAGGTTAGGTTAGGTTAGGTTAGGTTAGGTTAGGTTAGGTTAGGTTAGGTTAGGTTAGGTTAGGTTAGGTTAGGTTAGGTTAGGTTAGGTTAGGTTAGGTTAGGTTAGGTTAGGTTAGGTTAGGTTAGGTTAGGTTAGGTTAGGTTAGGTTAGGTTAGGTTAGGTTAGGTTAGGTTAGGTTAGGTTAGGTTAGGTTAGGTTAGGTTAGGTTAGGTTAGGTTAGGTTAGGTTAGGTTAGGTTAGGTTAGGTTAGGTTAGGTTAGGTTAGGTTAGGTTAGGTTAGGTTAGGTTAGGTTAGGTTAGGTTAGGTTAGGTTAGGTTAGGTTAGGTTAGGTTAGGTTAGGTTAGGTTAGGTTAGGTTAGGTTAGGTTAGGTTAGGTTAGGTTAGGTTAGGTTAGGTTAGGTTAGGTTAGGTTAGGTTAGGTTAGGTTAGGTTAGGTTAGGTTAGGTTAGGTTAGGTTAGGTTAGGTTAGGTTAGGTTAGGTTAGGTTAGGTTAGGTTAGGTTAGGTTAGGTTAGGTTAGGTTAGGTTAGGTTAGGTTAGGTTAGGTTAGGTTAGGTTAGGTTAGGTTAGGTTAGGTTAGGTTAGGTTAGGTTAGGTTAGGTTAGGTTAGGTTAGGTTAGGTTAGGTTAGGTTAGGTTAGGTTAGGTTAGGTTAGGTTAGGTTAGGTTAGGTTAGGTTAGGTTAGGTTAGGTTAGGTTAGGTTAGGTTAGGTTAGGTTAGGTTAGGTTAGGTTAGGTTAGGTTAGGTTAGGTTAGGTTAGGTTAGGTTAGGTTAGGTTAGGTTAGGTTAGGTTAGGTTAGGTTAGGTTAGGTTAGGTTAGGTTAGGTTAGGTTAGGTTAGGTTAGGTTAGGTTAGGTTAGGTTAGGTTAGGTTAGGTTAGGTTAGGTTAGGTTAGGTTAGGTTAGGTTAGGTTAGGTTAGGTTAGGTTAGGTTAGGTTAGGTTAGGTTAGGTTAGGTTAGGTTAGGTTAGGTTAGGTTAGGTTAGGTTAGGTTAGGTTAGGTTAGGTTAGGTTAGGTTAGGTTAGGTTAGGTTAGGTTAGGTTAGGTTAGGTTAGGTTAGGTTAGGTTAGGTTAGGTTAGGTTAGGTTAGGTTAGGTTAGGTTAGGTTAGGTTAGGTTAGGTTAGGTTAGGTTAGGTTAGGTTAGGTTAGGTTAGGTTAGGTTAGGTTAGGTTAGGTTAGGTTAGGTTAGGTTAGGTTAGGTTAGGTTAGGTTAGGTTAGGTTAGGTTAGGTTAGGTTAGGTTAGGTTAGGTTAGGTTAGGTTAGGTTAGGTTAGGTTAGGTTAGGTTAGGTTAGGTTAGGTTAGGTTAGGTTAGGTTAGGTTAGGTTAGGTTAGGTTAGGTTAGGTTAGGTTAGGTTAGGTTAGGTTAGGTTAGGTTAGGTTAGGTTAGGTTAGGTTAGGTTAGGTTAGGTTAGGTTAGGTTAGGTTAGGTTAGGTTAGGTTAGGTTAGGTTAGGTTAGGTTAGGTTAGGTTAGGTTAGGTTAGGTTAGGTTAGGTTAGGTTAGGTTAGGTTAGGTTAGGTTAGGTTAGGTTAGGTTAGGTTAGGTTAGGTTAGGTTAGGTTAGGTTAGGTTAGGTTAGGTTAGGTTAGGTTAGGTTAGGTTAGGTTAGGTTAGGTTAGGTTAGGTTAGGTTAGGTTAGGTTAGGTTAGGTTAGGTTAGGTTAGGTTAGGTTAGGTTAGGTTAGGTTAGGTTAGGTTAGGTTAGGTTAGGTTAGGTTAGGTTAGGTTAGGTTAGGTTAGGTTAGGTTAGGTTAGGTTAGGTTAGGTTAGGTTAGGTTAGGTTAGGTTAGGTTAGGTTAGGTTAGGTTAGGTTAGGTTAGGTTAGGTTAGGTTAGGTTAGGTTAGGTTAGGTTAGGTTAGGTTAGGTTAGGTTAGGTTAGGTTAGGTTAGGTTAGGTTAGGTTAGGTTAGGTTAGGTTAGGTTAGGTTAGGTTAGGTTAGGTTAGGTTAGGTTAGGTTAGGTTAGGTTAGGTTAGGTTAGGTTAGGTTAGGTTAGGTTAGGTTAGGTTAGGTTAGGTTAGGTTAGGTTAGGTTAGGTTAGGTTAGGTTAGGTTAGGTTAGGTTAGGTTAGGTTAGGTTAGGTTAGGTTAGGTTAGGTTAGGTTAGGTTAGGTTAGGTTAGGTTAGGTTAGGTTAGGTTAGGTTAGGTTAGGTTAGGTTAGGTTAGGTTAGGTTAGGTTAGGTTAGGTTAGGTTAGGTTAGGTTAGGTTAGGTTAGGTTAGGTTAGGTTAGGTTAGGTTAGGTTAGGTTAGGTTAGGTTAGGTTAGGTTAGGTTAGGTTAGGTTAGGTTAGGTTAGGTTAGGTTAGGTTAGGTTAGGTTAGGTTAGGTTAGGTTAGGTTAGGTTAGGTTAGGTTAGGTTAGGTTAGGTTAGGTTAGGTTAGGTTAGGTTAGGTTAGGTTAGGTTAGGTTAGGTTAGGTTAGGTTAGGTTAGGTTAGGTTAGGTTAGGTTAGGTTAGGTTAGGTTAGGTTAGGTTAGGTTAGGTTAGGTTAGGTTAGGTTAGGTTAGGTTAGGTTAGGTTAGGTTAGGTTAGGTTAGGTTAGGTTAGGTTAGGTTAGGTTAGGTTAGGTTAGGTTAGGTTAGGTTAGGTTAGGTTAGGTTAGGTTAGGTTAGGTTAGGTTAGGTTAGGTTAGGTTAGGTTAGGTTAGGTTAGGTTAGGTTAGGTTAGGTTAGGTTAGGTTAGGTTAGGTTAGGTTAGGTTAGGTTAGGTTAGGTTAGGTTAGGTTAGGTTAGGTTAGGTTAGGTTAGGTTAGGTTAGGTTAGGTTAGGTTAGGTTAGGTTAGGTTAGGTTAGGTTAGGTTAGGTTAGGTTAGGTTAGGTTAGGTTAGGTTAGGTTAGGTTAGGTTAGGTTAGGTTAGGTTAGGTTAGGTTAGGTTAGGTTAGGTTAGGTTAGGTTAGGTTAGGTTAGGTTAGGTTAGGTTAGGTTAGGTTAGGTTAGGTTAGGTTAGGTTAGGTTAGGTTAGGTTAGGTTAGGTTAGGTTAGGTTAGGTTAGGTTAGGTTAGGTTAGGTTAGGTTAGGTTAGGTTAGGTTAGGTTAGGTTAGGTTAGGTTAGGTTAGGTTAGGTTAGGTTAGGTTAGGTTAGGTTAGGTTAGGTTAGGTTAGGTTAGGTTAGGTTAGGTTAGGTTAGGTTAGGTTAGGTTAGGTTAGGTTAGGTTAGGTTAGGTTAGGTTAGGTTAGGTTAGGTTAGGTTAGGTTAGGTTAGGTTAGGTTAGGTTAGGTTAGGTTAGGTTAGGTTAGGTTAGGTTAGGTTAGGTTAGGTTAGGTTAGGTTAGGTTAGGTTAGGTTAGGTTAGGTTAGGTTAGGTTAGGTTAGGTTAGGTTAGGTTAGGTTAGGTTAGGTTAGGTTAGGTTAGGTTAGGTTAGGTTAGGTTAGGTTAGGTTAGGTTAGGTTAGGTTAGGTTAGGTTAGGTTAGGTTAGGTTAGGTTAGGTTAGGTTAGGTTAGGTTAGGTTAGGTTAGGTTAGGTTAGGTTAGGTTAGGTTAGGTTAGGTTAGGTTAGGTTAGGTTAGGTTAGGTTAGGTTAGGTTAGGTTAGGTTAGGTTAGGTTAGGTTAGGTTAGGTTAGGTTAGGTTAGGTTAGGTTAGGTTAGGTTAGGTTAGGTTAGGTTAGGTTAGGTTAGGTTAGGTTAGGTTAGGTTAGGTTAGGTTAGGTTAGGTTAGGTTAGGTTAGGTTAGGTTAGGTTAGGTTAGGTTAGGTTAGGTTAGGTTAGGTTAGGTTAGGTTAGGTTAGGTTAGGTTAGGTTAGGTTAGGTTAGGTTAGGTTAGGTTAGGTTAGGTTAGGTTAGGTTAGGTTAGGTTAGGTTAGGTTAGGTTAGGTTAGGTTAGGTTAGGTTAGGTTAGGTTAGGTTAGGTTAGGTTAGGTTAGGTTAGGTTAGGTTAGGTTAGGTTAGGTTAGGTTAGGTTAGGTTAGGTTAGGTTAGGTTAGGTTAGGTTAGGTTAGGTTAGGTTAGGTTAGGTTAGGTTAGGTTAGGTTAGGTTAGGTTAGGTTAGGTTAGGTTAGGTTAGGTTAGGTTAGGTTAGGTTAGGTTAGGTTAGGTTAGGTTAGGTTAGGTTAGGTTAGGTTAGGTTAGGTTAGGTTAGGTTAGGTTAGGTTAGGTTAGGTTAGGTTAGGTTAGGTTAGGTTAGGTTAGGTTAGGTTAGGTTAGGTTAGGTTAGGTTAGGTTAGGTTAGGTTAGGTTAGGTTAGGTTAGGTTAGGTTAGGTTAGGTTAGGTTAGGTTAGGTTAGGTTAGGTTAGGTTAGGTTAGGTTAGGTTAGGTTAGGTTAGGTTAGGTTAGGTTAGGTTAGGTTAGGTTAGGTTAGGTTAGGTTAGGTTAGGTTAGGTTAGGTTAGGTTAGGTTAGGTTAGGTTAGGTTAGGTTAGGTTAGGTTAGGTTAGGTTAGGTTAGGTTAGGTTAGGTTAGGTTAGGTTAGGTTAGGTTAGGTTAGGTTAGGTTAGGTTAGGTTAGGTTAGGTTAGGTTAGGTTAGGTTAGGTTAGGTTAGGTTAGGTTAGGTTAGGTTAGGTTAGGTTAGGTTAGGTTAGGTTAGGTTAGGTTAGGTTAGGTTAGGTTAGGTTAGGTTAGGTTAGGTTAGGTTAGGTTAGGTTAGGTTAGGTTAGGTTAGGTTAGGTTAGGTTAGGTTAGGTTAGGTTAGGTTAGGTTAGGTTAGGTTAGGTTAGGTTAGGTTAGGTTAGGTTAGGTTAGGTTAGGTTAGGTTAGGTTAGGTTAGGTTAGGTTAGGTTAGGTTAGGTTAGGTTAGGTTAGGTTAGGTTAGGTTAGGTTAGGTTAGGTTAGGTTAGGTTAGGTTAGGTTAGGTTAGGTTAGGTTAGGTTAGGTTAGGTTAGGTTAGGTTAGGTTAGGTTAGGTTAGGTTAGGTTAGGTTAGGTTAGGTTAGGTTAGGTTAGGTTAGGTTAGGTTAGGTTAGGTTAGGTTAGGTTAGGTTAGGTTAGGTTAGGTTAGGTTAGGTTAGGTTAGGTTAGGTTAGGTTAGGTTAGGTTAGGTTAGGTTAGGTTAGGTTAGGTTAGGTTAGGTTAGGTTAGGTTAGGTTAGGTTAGGTTAGGTTAGGTTAGGTTAGGTTAGGTTAGGTTAGGTTAGGTTAGGTTAGGTTAGGTTAGGTTAGGTTAGGTTAGGTTAGGTTAGGTTAGGTTAGGTTAGGTTAGGTTAGGTTAGGTTAGGTTAGGTTAGGTTAGGTTAGGTTAGGTTAGGTTAGGTTAGGTTAGGTTAGGTTAGGTTAGGTTAGGTTAGGTTAGGTTAGGTTAGGTTAGGTTAGGTTAGGTTAGGTTAGGTTAGGTTAGGTTAGGTTAGGTTAGGTTAGGTTAGGTTAGGTTAGGTTAGGTTAGGTTAG
>CAMTZB010000015.1:17025000-17042500 GCA_947086495.1 Morpho achilles
AAAGTCACAAGGGCAATGGTCATTATCTGTGATTTTAAAACGATGTAAGTAAGTCTTGTGGAATCCGTGGTTCGTCAAATACTGTGTAAGAAAGAAGTCAGTTGGGGTGGCAGTAAACAGTTTCTTTATGTGGTCTAGTCTGGGCAACAGATTCCACGTATGCCGTCCTTTGCTATCGTTGTCATACCTGTCCTGTGCGTCTTTGTCAGTGTCAGCTCTGATAAGTCGTTTGGCAAAGCTTATGGGAAAGTTAAAGTAGTCGGGTGTCTTATGGAGCAGCGCTCCGTCCTTGGCTGCTACATCCGCGGCCTCATTGCCCGGAATCCCAACATGACTACGTACCCATGCAAACGCTAGCCTATCTTCTCCGTGTTTGTTTATAGTGCGGTGTGTGGCATGGACCAGAGGGTGTGTGCTGTCTCGGTCTTCTAAGGCTTGCAGCGCCGCCATAGAATCCGAGAGGATGGTGATGTGGCGGTCAGGGAATTTGTTGGTTCCCCAATCGCAGGCTTTTGCGATGGCCAGTAATTCAGCTTGGAAGACGGTGCAGCTGTTATGCAATTTAAATTTTCGAGTAATAGTCCGCGTTCCATCTAGACGACATACGAAGGCTGCGCCAACCTTCGTGTCTTCCAGCTTGCTGCCATCTGTGTATATCTGTAAGGAGTCGGGTGTGATGTGTTCCGCGATCTGGTCCGTGTTACTGTTTATCGTGAAATGTATGGAGATTCTTTCTGCAGGGTGGAGTAGCGCAGATGTGGGTACAGGCCGTTCCAACAAAACATCTTGAGGTAGGAACCTGGAGAATCCCTTTTGTTTAATGAGGTGTAGTGCGTGTACCTCTCGAACCTTAAGGTCGAGAGGGGTGAATTGTGCCAGCGCAATCGCCGTCACAGTGGGCAGGGTTCGGAAACCTCTGATCGCTCTGACGGCGAATGTGCGCTGCAAAGTGAGTAGTCTTTTTCTATTGTGCGCTCTGCTGGCCGCATGTCCCCATATGCCGGCAGCGTAGGTAATAATAGGTTCGATCACCTGCCGGTATATGATTCTGACATTTTCTGGGTGCGCCCCCCAGGTCGGCCTGCAGTATAAACTGAGTTTGTTGAAAATTCGTCTTGCTTTGTTGATTGTGTAGTGTATGTGGCTGTTAAAATTAAGCTTAGAGTCAATGATCACTCCTAGGAATTTGAACTCCTTCTCGAATTTAATATGCGTTCCCCCCATACGGATGTTGGCTTTTTCAGCCCCGGCCGAGAAGGCAACTAACTGGGTTTTGTCCGGTCCGAAGTGTAGTTTGACTCCCAAACCCCAGTTCCTAATGTCGTCCAGAGTTCTGTTAGCGATTTCCTGGAGGTCATTGACGTTTCTAGCGCTCGCGATGAGTAGAACGTCATCGGCGAATGCCTGTAAATGACATCCCTCCGGCAGTGGGATGTCCAGCAATTCGTCCAGAATGAGGTTCCAAAGCATAGGGCCGCAGGTGGATCCCTGGATGCAGCCTTTAGTCATGCCTTTCGAGACCCGATGTCCTGCATAGTCTAAGATTACCTCTCTGTCCTGTAGGTAGCTGCGTACGAGTCCAAAAATGTTGCGTGGGCAGTCAGTCTGAGTTAGTCTGTGAAACAGCGCAGGCCACCAGGCATTGTCGAATGCCGCCTTTATGTCTAGAGAGACCCCAATGACCGCCTGCCGTCTGTCCTTGGCGCCTCTGATGCGGTCGATGGCGGTTTGAATGGCGTCCACAGTGCTGTTGTGTCGTTTAAAGCCAAACTGTCGCGAGTTAGAGTGTCCGTTGACGTCGTTACCGTGAATAATCCTGCCTATGAATAGTTTTTCCAAGAGCTTGCCAAACACAGGAATCAGTCCAATTGGTCGGTACGAGTTCAGTTGCGTGTAGTCCTGTCGATTTGGTTTAGGTATAATTTTAATGAAGGCCTTCTTCCACTGACGAGGGAAGTGCTGCAGCTCCAGGCACCGGTTGAGGATGTCATGTAAAAGTTTGGGGAAGAGGTAGGAGAATTTGGTGCATATGTCAGATGTTAAATGGTCGATGCCGGGGGCTTTATTCGGATTCATGTTGCGAAGAATGTTCTGTATTTCCAAGATCGTGAATGGAGGGTCTTCGTTACTATTTGGGGTAGATGAATCGAGTGACTGTCGGAGTTGCTGATGTCTAGGGTGAGAGTCGGCGTCATCGTCAGGGTAAAAGTGCCGTAAAAGTTCGTCTGCAGTGTGTTTGCCATCCGTTGTGTATCGGTCATTAATTTTTAGGGTAACAGGAGGTCGAGTAGGGTTGGTGTCTTTAAGTAGTCTGTTAGTCAAAGTCCAAACATTTTCCTTCGTTTGGAGCTCGCAAAAGCGCCGAAAGTTATCTGTCGACGCCCTGCGCATCTCCTCCGCGTATTGTTCCTTGTTACCCTGGTGTGTCTTTATCAGTTCCTCAGTGAGTTGTCCGTTGCGCTTGGCAGCGTGCATGGACCGATGGCTGTCAATGACCTTCTTTTTGAGGGCCTTTAGCTCTTCGCTCCAGAAAGGAGCCTTGCACTTAGATCCAGGCTTTTTGACAGGCATCGATTCATCGCACGCCATTTGTATAATGGTAGTCATTTTGTCAATGGCCTCCTCGAGTTGGACGGAGTTAAGTGTCTTTATGTCAATTTCCAGTAAGTTGGAGGTTTCCATTAAAGTAACTGCTGTTGTAGAAAATAGTGACCATTGAGCCTTGTCCGCTTTATACCTAAAAGTCGAGTTGTAGTCTTTGCTCAGTTGTATATTGTCCATGCGGAGTTCAAAGTCAATTGCGTTGTGTGGTGAGTCTTTAATTATGTCCAAGTTAACTTTCCAGTTAGTTATTCTATTGATCATGTCACCAGTAGCGAAAGTTACGTCGATGATTGAAGTCCGTCTCTGTCCGTGTGTTGTAGTTTCAAAGGTCGGCGTGTCTCCCGCATTCGCGCAGTACATATCATTTGCACTTATGAGGTTGACGACTTCCCTCCCCCTTTTGTTCTCGCTAATGCTCCCCCAGAGAGAATGCCATCCGTTGAAATCCCCGGCAAGAATACATCTGGCGCCCCTTGTGCTGTTTAAAAAGAACTCGATTTGTTCCAAGGTGCCTGATGGATCCGTGCCGGGTTCAACATAAGCTGAGGCCAGGAAGATCCTGCCTGCACCGGAAGAGACCTGGACCACGCTGAGATTAGGAGAGGAGAACTGGGCCATTCCAATGCAGACAGGTGCTCCAGGCTTAGAGAGAACGCACGCCTTGGTGTGTTTGCTATCTGACGGGAATTGGTAAACTTTAATGCCTCTAGCCGTCTTGTATTCTTTGCTAGTCCCTACGTATGGCTCCGTGACCAGCGCCAGGTGGTAATCTCCCTCGATGAAGGAGCGGGTGAACTCTTCCTTGGTGTTTTTAGACTTATTAATGTTGCACTGTATGATCTTGATGTTACTGTTCATTTCCGAAATCGATTCTTTGGTTCACGCGCTCCTTCATTGAGGCCACCACGGGACACCTATGTGACCATGCTTCGTGGTCGGTTCTGTCGGTTTTGTTGAATTTGGTATTGCGGTTTGTGCAGTTATAACACCGCGGCGCCCCGCCAGCGCCCTTAATCGGGCATTCCCGCTCCTGATGGGAGTGTTCGGAACAGAAGGCGCAAATCTGCTCATTGGAATTTTTGCAGTGTTTGTGGCCGTGTCCGAATTGGAGACATGAATAGCACTGCATGAACGGGGAAAAGTTCTCGACATGCACCCTTTGGTGGTCGACGTTTATTCTTTCCACGCTCATGACTGTCCTCCAGATGTCGGATCCGACCGCAAACACTGCGTTGTACAAAAGTTTATTTTTGTTGTTTTTCACAAATTTTAATAAAAAGTTATCTTTAGTAAGTCCGAAATCGGGGTTTTGCTTACAAAGGATCCCGACTAACTCCTCCGGTTGAATATCGCGGGAGATTCCCTTGACGATCACCATCGGCATCAGTTTCCTTGCAGGCTCCGCCCTGATTTTGTGTGAGTCCTGTAATCTTCTGAGCGCGTCGTCCCTGTTGGCTATGGAGTTGTATTCTATTTTGATTTTTTGGTTAGAGATGAAGGATGTGCTCACCGGGGCGTAGTCGGAGTCCCTGTAACTAATGCAACTCTTGTAGTTGCGAAGGGTTTCCTCCGATGACTTGACCGGGAGCACTGAAGAGACTATCAGCGCCGGGCGCGACTGCCTAGTTCTGACAGTCCTGGGTTGGATCTTAGGGGGGGGAGTTTCAGTTATTTTAGTCCTGAGCATGTCGGCATAGGATGGGCGGGTGGGAAGCGCCGAACCAATTACTTCTTTGATCGCCTCAATTCCTTCATTAATGCAATCTTTTATGTGTGATTTGAGGTTGATCTCCATCTCCTTGGTGTCAATGTTCCCGTAGTCCCTCTGATTTGTCCCGTTGTTCGTTAGTTGGGGCGTACCTGTCTCCTTTGTTGCCCATGTGGGGGTAGCGGAGACTGCTACGTCCCTAGTCTCGGTCTTTTCCATTGATTTATCAGCAGCTTTGTGTGCGTCTCCTCGCATGCTCAGCAAGGGTGACAATTTTTTGGTGAGCTGTTGGTGGAAGCTGTCACACATCTCTGCCATCTCCTTCATTGATCGGATGGCGGCCAGTTTGTTGGCTCTAGTGACGGACTTGCCCTCACTGAGCCCCGCTGTGGTCTCCTCAGCGGATTTGTGTATTGCTGCGCAGAGCTCCGCAGCGCTATCAATGATAGCCTGTATGCTACCAGCCTCATTCTGCTGCGTGGCCTTCTCATTCGTAGCCCCTTGAGCTGGGGCGCCACCGTCGAACACTTGCCTGACCGGTGAGCGGACAAGCGGCATATTGGAAGCACTCAGTAAGGTCAGAGAGTAGAAAAGTCAATTGAGAAATATTAAAAGTTTTTCCCACTAGTTGAGTGGCTGAGCGAGTAGCGAAGAAGGGCAGTGCAGGCTGATATCGGTGCCTCGAAGTCTGTCGGTTGGTCAGTCATTAGTATGAGAGAAATATAGGTTGGGATAAACATATACTAGACAAATAATATTTTATTTATATATATATATATACATATATATATATATATATACATATCTATAGATTCCTATATATCTATATGTCTGCTTGTACTCATAAGGCCAGATGCGGGATGAAGGCGAGGATCGCCTGTTTCTGTATTAAATTTGCAAGTAGATAGTCTGTACCGATGTGCAATTGATGCGTTTCCGGTGACTATACAAAGAAAGTAAAATAATTGATTGTTAGAGCAAGGTTGTGTTGCTAAATAAGTAACGTTTTGATAGGCCTTTGAGTCAGCCAGAGCAGCGCAATTAGCTCCACTTAAAGATAGTGGCAGATTGTGAACCGAGTGGTTGGCAAGAAGGCGGGGAGCCAGAAAGTGCCCCCATAGTAGTGGAGGTCGGAACTATTTAATAGGCGATGGATCCCTGTTGGAGCGAAGTAAACCCGCTCGTCTCTAAATGGCGCTATAATAAAGTTATTATGTACAATAATACATAGTGAACAAAGTTGTATATTGAAGTTAGATAATTTTAATTTTTTTTAATTTTAAGTTGTAGGCTATGTTTATTGTGAAAGAAATTGTAGAGCAAATATTCAAACCACAGCTTGTCTTGTTTAATGTGACATAATTGTGTATGGTAGAAATATGTTGCGATGCATGAGATATGGATGGATTTGTGTTCTAATCTATTCTCATGTATAATACGACAGTTGTCCCAGGAAATTTTTACGCTAGCCATTAGTTAAACTCATTGTAATATTAAATTAATTCCTATGTAGAGAAAATGTTGCGAGATGCGAGAGATATGCATAGATGTAATTTTTAAAAATATATCAAATAACCTAAGTACTACCGCAGTACAAACTTTATGCCCCCCCCCATCTATCGAGAAGGTCCGGAACTAATTAGGGGATCCAATGCAGTAAGGACGGCGATTTGGGCTCTTTCTAGTTCCCTCAATTTTTACAGATGGCGCTGATACTAATTTATTTAAATTTAAGTTTGACGGCGAACTGACACCTTGAGGAGATAGATAAATAGTATTATCGCGTATTTAGAACTAAATAGTATTCATTAGATTAAAAATAGAATGCCAATGTATATGACGGTAAAGTTCTAATTTATAATAATTGACTGAGTACTACCGAAGTGCAATATTTTATGCCACCCCCATCCAGCGGGAAGGTCCGGAACTAGCCAGAGAAACCTACTATGGTGGGAACGGTGCTAACGGGTACTTTCTCGTTCGTTCGGTTCTCTAATTAGTTCCGAACAGTCAACCTTTTTAAAGATGGCGCTGGTGCTAATTTATTACTTTGTTGTTAGCTGAAGGCTAACAACTTAAAGAGAAGAGAAGAGGGGGGTCTTCTCGCAAAGATTGGATAGGTAAGGCTAATACCACGCGCTCGACGTTCAGCGCCGGCTCGGCGACGTTGCCAGCCCGCGCGCCTTGTTTTCGCAACCCGCAAAGGCCCCTCGCATCTAACGGCCGCGCCCCGTGTTTCAACTTGTGAAGCATTGGAATGCGGTTAATCGTTTTAAAATTTTCTGATTTATTTTGCTACTTTGTACGTGCGCTTGATGTTATTTAAAGAATGTACGCGTGTTAATACTTTAGTACTTAACTGAATTATGAAATCATAGTTTAATTAAACGCTATACCTTGTAGTATTGGTATTTTATTGATTATTAGAGCATTATAACATTTTATTCCTATTAATTGAATGTTGGGGAATTGAGTTTTATCGACTCTGTAGTATTATATGTAATATAAGTTGTATGAAGAGTCTACACGTATATATTTTAATTAATTAAAGTGATATATTATATTATATTGAATATGTACACAAGCATTCATGCTTGCATAAATATCTATATACTCATACACACGTATATATATATACATACACATACAAAAAGCATACATATATATACATACATACATACATACAATAGTTTAATTAAACGCTATACCTTGTAGTATTGGTATTTTATTGATTATTAGAGCATTATAACATTTTATTCCTATTAATTGAATGTTGGGGAATTGAATTTTATCGACTCTGTAGTATTATATGTAATATAAGTTGTATGAAAAGTCTACACGTATATATTTTAATTAATTAAAGTGATATATTATATTATATTGAATATGTACACAAGCATTCATGCTTGCATAAATATCTATATACTCATACACACGTATATATATACATACACATACAAAAAGCATACATATATATACATACATACATACATACATACATACATACATACATACATACATACATACATACACATACATACATATACACATATCCCCGCACATACATGTATATATATAAACATACACCCACACGTAAATATATATATGCATACACCTTTCCATTTATATACTCATACCTGCATAGATACACGTGCGCACGTTCATAGGCACCACATACCCATGTACACGGATTCTGTGGTGCTATATTTGCCCCATACGTGTAAACCCACTACCCCCCAGATGCCGCGCGCGTCGCGCGCCGCTAGCCTCACTACCGCGAGCTCCCCTCGCCTCCGCACGCGGCGCGCGACACGCCCACACCCCCCGCGTGATATTATACATATAAAATAAATGAGTATTACTATATAATGATTTACTCGTTACACATGTTTTGCTCTATTAGTTATTGACCTTTGATGCAACTGTGTTAACAACTTCGAACTATTGTTTGATAAAAGCAGAATATAATACATATAGTATACTTGGTAACTATATAACAAATTCGAATTGTTGCCTGATGGATAAAATATAATATACATAATATACCCGGTCATTGCCATATAAGGTCCGAGTCTATGAACTTACGACCCCGGGCTCCACATGTGCCGCGCACGGCACCCACGGCCGCAAGCGGCCCCCCTCGCCGCCGCTCGCATCGCTACATATCTCGCAAGTTATTGATCTTTAATGTAACTATATTAACAACTTTGAACTATTATCTGGCAAAAGCCAAATATAATACATATAATAAACTTGGTGACTATATATCAAATTCGAATTGTTATCCGATGAATAAGTTATTATATATATAAAATACCTGGTAATTGCATATAAGGTCCGAGTCTATAAACCTACGACCCCGACCTCCGCCTGTGCCACGCGCAGCGACCTCCAGCCGCAAGCGGCCCCCCCCCGCCGCCGCCCGCGTCGCTACATGTCTCGCGTAGCTACCAGCTGTATTAGTCTCATCAATTTTATGTAGCATATTAATGGATGTATATGTCTGGTATATAATAATAATAATAGCGTATTGTGTTCTATAGATTAATCTACTGTATGAACTTGAATCTTTGAGCCTATGATCCGGAGCTCCACCTGTGCCGCGCGCGGCGACCCACGGCCGCAAGCCGCAAGCGGCCTCCCTCGCCGCCGCTCGCAACGCTACATATTTCGCATGGATCCTAACTATATTAAATTATTGACCTTTAATATAACTTTTAATATAACTATATAACGAATTCGAATTGTGATCTGATAAAAGTAGTATATAGTATATATAATATACCTGGTAATTACAATATAAATTCCGAGTCTATGAACCTGCGACCCCGAGCTCCTCCTGTGCCGCGCGCAGCGACCTCCGGCCGCAAGCGGCCCCCCTCGCCGCCGCCCGCATCGCTACATGTCTCGCGTAAATACTAATACTAGCTATACTAATCTTGTTAATTTTATGTAACATATAGTGATGTCATATATGATGTGTCTGGTATATAATAATAATAATAGTGTATTGTATTCTATGGATTTATCTGCTATATGGACTTTGAATATTAGTTTATAAAGAATTATTCTGATAGAAGTAGTAAATGTAAAATATATAGTAAGTCCGGTAATTATAGTAATAATAGTGTATTATATTTCGAAAAATATTTATTAAATTAAATATAAAATGCAAAGATATGTAACAGTACAGTCCTAATATATACTAGTTAAGTGTAAACTTTTATGCCACCCCCATCTAGCGAGAGGGTCCGGAACTAGGTAGAGAACCCAGCACAGTAAGGACAGCGATTTGGGCTCTTTCTAGTTCCCTCAATTCTTTACAGATGGCGCTGATACTAATTAATTTAAATTTAAATTTTGACGGCGAACTGACAACTTGAGGAGATAGATAAATAATATTATCGCGTATTTAGAACTAAATAGTATTCATTAGATTAAATATAGAATGCCAATGTATATGACGGTAAAGTTCTAATTTATAATAATTAACTGAGTACTACCGAAGTGCAATATTTTATGCCACCCCCATCCAGCGGGAAGGTCCGGAACTAGCCAGAGAAACCTACTATGGTGGGAACGGTGCTAACGGGTACTTTCTCGTTCGTTCGGTTCTCTAATTAGTTCCGAACAGTCAACCTTTTTAAAGATGGCGCTGGTGCTAATTTATTACTTTGTTGTTAGCTGAAGGCTAACAACTTAAAGAGAAGAGAAGAGGGGGGTCTTCTCGCAAAGATTGGATAGGTAAGGCTAATACCACGCGCTCGCCGTTCAGCGCCGGCTCGGCGACGTTGCCAGCCCGCGCGCTTTGTTTTCGTTCGCAACCCGCAAAGGCCCCTCGCATCTAACGGCCGCGCCCCGTGTATCAACTTGTGAAGCATTGGAATGCGGTTAATCGTTTTAAAATTTTCTGATTTATTTTGCTACTTTGTTCGTGCGCTTGATGTTATTTAAAGAATGTACGCGTGTTAATGCTTTAGTACTTAACTGAATTATGAAATCATAGTTTAATTAAACGCTATACCTTGTAGTATTGGTATTTTATTGATTATTAGAGCATTATAACATTTTATTCCTATTAATCGAATGTTGGGAAATTGAGTTTTATCGACTTTGTAGTATTATATGTAATATAAGTTGTATGAAGAGTCTACACGTATATATTTAATTAATTAAAGTGATATATTGTATTATATTTAAACGCTATACCTTGTAGTATTGGTATTTATTGATTATTAACGCTATACCTTGTAGTATTGGTATTTTATTGATTATTAGAGCATTATAACATTTTATTCCTATTAATCGAATGTTGGGGAATTGAGTTTTATCGACTTTGTAGTATTATATGTAATATAAGTTGTATGAAGAGTCTACACGTATATATTTTAATTAATTAAAGTGATATATTATATTATATTGAATATGTACACAAGCATTTATGCTTGCATAAATACCTATATACTCATACACACGTATATATATACATATACATACGAAAAGCATACATATATATACATACATACATACATACATACACATACATACATATACACATATCCCCGCACATACATGTATATATATAAACAAACACCCACACGTAAATATATATATGCATACACCTTTCCATTTATATACTCATACATGCATAGATACACGTGCGCACGTTCATAGGCACCACATACCCATGTACACGGATTCTGTGGTGCTATATTTGCCCCATACGTGTAAACCCACTACCCCCCAGATGCCGCGCGCGTCGCGCGCCGCTAGCCTCACTACCGCGAGCTCCCCTCGCCTCCGCACGCGGCGCGCGACACGCCCACATCCCCCGCGTGATATTGTACATATAAAATAAATGAGTATTACTATATAATGATTTACTCGTTACACATGTTTTGCTCTATTAGTTATTGCCCTTTGATGCAACTGTGTTAACAACTTCAAACTATTGTTTGATAAAAGCAGAATATAATACATATAGTATACTTGGTAACTATATACAAATTCGAATTGTTGCCTAATGGATAAAATATAATATACATAATATACCTGGTCATTGCCATATAAGGTCCGAGTCTATGAACTTACGACCCCGGGCTCCACATGTGCCGCGCACGGCACCCACGGCCGCAAGCGGCCCCCCTCGCCGCCGCTCGCATCGCTACATATCTCGCAAGTTATTGATCTTTAATGTAACTATTTTAACAACTTGAACTATTATCTGGCAAAAGCCAAATATAATACATATAATAAACTTGGTGACTATATACAAATTCGAATTGTTATCCGATGAATAAGTTATAATATATATAATATACCTGGTAATTGCATATAAGGTCCGAGTCTATAAACCTGCGACCCCGACCTCCGCCTGTGCCACGCGCAGCGACCTCCAGCCGCAAGCGGCCCCCCCCGCCGCCGCCCGCGTCGCTACATGTCTCGCGTAGCTACCAGCTGTATTAGTCTCATCAATTTTATGTAGCATATTAATAGATGTATATGTCTGGTATATAATAATTATAATAGCGTATTGTGTTCTATAGATTAATCTACTGTATGAACTTTGAATCTTTGAGCCTATGACCCGGAGCTCCACCTGTGCCGCGCGCGGCGACCCACGGCCGCAAGCCGCAAGCGGCCTCCCTCGCCGCCGCTCGCAACGCTACATATTTCGCATGGATCCTAACTATATTTAATTATTGACCTTTAATATAACTTTTAATATAACTATATAACGAATTCGAATTGTGATCTGATAATAGTAGTATATAGTATATATAATATACCTGATAATTACAATATAAATTCCGAGTCTATGAACCTGCGACCCCGAGCTCCTCCTGTGCCGCGCGCAGCGACCTCCGGCCGCAAGCGGCCCCCCTCGCCGCCGCCCGCATCGCTACATGTCTCGCGTAAATACTAATACTAGCTATACTAATCTTGTTAATTTTATGTAACATATAGTAATGTCATATATGATGTGTCTGGTATATAATAATAATAATAGTGTATTGTATTCTATGGATTTATCTGCTATATGGACTTTGAATATTAATTTATAAAGAATTATTCTGATAGAAGTAGTAAATGTAAAATATATAGTAAGTCCGGTAATTATAGTAATAATAGTGTATTATATTCCGTTAATTGGCTGATCTGAGCTTTGTATCCATGAACCCACGACCCGGAGCTCCACATGCGCCGCGCGCAACGAACCGCAACCGCAATCAACCCCCCTAGCCATCACTCGTGTCGCGAAATATCTTAATTAAGTGAACTACATTAACTAAATTACGCGCACGGCGACCCACGGCCGCAAGCGACCCCCCCTCACCGCCGCTCGCATCGCTACATATCTTGCGTAAGTACTAGCTATATTAGCCCTATTTATTTTATGTAGCATATACTAATGGATGTATATGTCTGGTATATAATAATAATAGCGTATTGTGTTCTATGGATTTATCTACTGTATGAACTTTGAATCTTTGAACCTATGACCCGGAGCTCCACCTGTGCCGCGCGCGGCGACCCACGGCCGCAAGCGGCCCCCCCCGCCGCCGCTCGAATCGCTACATATCTCGAGAGTTATTGACTTTTAATGTAACTATATTAACAACTTCGAATTATTATCTGATAAAAGCAACATATAATACATATATACCTAGTAACTATATAACAAATTCGAACTGTTATCTGATAAATAAGATAAAATATACCTGGTAATTACAATATAAATTCCGAGTCTATGAACCTGCGACCCCGAGCTCCGCCTGTGCCGCGCGCAGCGACCTCTGGCCGCAAGCGGCTCCCCTCGCCGCCGTCCGTATCGCTGCATGTCTCGCGTAAATACTAGCTATATTAATCCTCTTAATTTTATGTAGCATATTAATGGATGTCATATATGATGTGTCTAATATTTATTAATAATAATGGTGTATTGAATTCTATGGATTTATCTGCTATATGGGCTTTGCATCTTTGAACCTATGACCCAAAGTCCGCAACCTATGACCCGTCGCGCGCAGCAACCCGCAGCCGCAAGCGGTCCTCCTCGCCTCCGCTCGCTTCACTACATGTTTCGCGTGAATCCTAGCTATATTAACGTATTGATTTAATATATAATTATTCTGGTAAAAGTAGTAAATGTAACGTATATAGTATGTCCGGTAATTATAATAATAAAAGTTGTGTATAATAATAATACATACATGTTGACATACTACAATGTATCTACTCTTATGGCTGATACTTTGGCGCTACTCTACTTCCGTATATTTTATAATTGTCGAACCCATTGCCTCAAGCCCTACTTGCGCAGCGCGCGGCCTCCCGTAGCCGCGAGCGGCTCGCCACCGCACGCATCGCCTCCCTCCTCACGCGTCACCAAATCTAGCTTGTTTTCCCGGGTTCCTAACTAAATCGGATTATAATTGCAAAAGCATATCTATTCTAATTTCCAGGTTCTACATAAATATGTCTAATATTAATCGTGTAAATTTCTCATTATTCATTACGCTATACTATACTATCCGGGTCTTATAATATCGCATCTAATGTCTCCTAGTATCTGCACATCTATATCTCATGCCTCGCGCTGTGCCCCCTAGTATATATTTCTTGGTCCTATCCTATGTGAAGAGTATCTATGTCCAATTTACGCGACTCCCTGTCCCGGCATCCTATATGGCCTCCGTATCTCCAAGGTTCTGGACTTCGTACCCCGCCGCCGAGTTCCGACCACCAACTACCCCCGGCCCTCCCGCTCGACAGCTAGCCAGAAAGTAGGGAGAGTAATAATTTAATTGCGCTACTCTATGAAATATAAATACATATATAAATGAAATTTGCCCACGTATTGTGGGTGGTGCTGCTTAAATATGTGCGATCAGGCGCTATGCAAGTATAAACGCTTGCACAGCGCCTGATCGCACCCACCACATTAGCTGGGTGTCAAACTACATTATGGCTTTGATGTCCATTGTTAAATTATTATATATATAATATAATGTGAATCTAGCTTATTCCTGTTTATTTCCATGTCAGCCGGAGTCGCACCGCGTGCAGATCGGTTCAATGATGATTTAAAAAAATAAAATATAAATATAAATAAATATCTGCTAAATAATGAAATATATATAAGATAGCTTCCCTGAGTCTGGTGGCGTAATTATAGAAGAGTGAGAGTTTAGAGTTTTAAATGTAGGATGTTGTGGCGCAGACTACCTCTGACTAATTAAAGTTAATAGTTACTGCAAGGTATAGATGAGATAAAATATAAAATAATTACATATAAGGATAAGGATAAGATATTAATAAATAAATAAACATAGTTATAGACTACATCATGAGGGGGGAGGGATTAAACTAGTTCGAGGCACCTCCATACAGCACTGCACTTACCCCATGGTTTTAGTTCAGCATCATCACCTCACAATCACTTAATCCAGTGCATATTCTATGAACTGGCGCCATTTGAAGTTTAGTTTTAGCAAAATAAAATGGTGTTGGCTATGTTGATTCACGAAGATTACACTTATAGGAGAAAATTTTTATGAAGAACTGTCTGTAGAATCGTTGTTTTTAGAGGTAAAAATCCCGGGAAGGCACCAAAAGATGCGCTATTTAGTTGGCCACAATGCTGCAGTTCCCGAAACACAACTTGTCGCTGAAAATATTGCGCCGCACGCGGGTTTGTCCGACAATCCGGAGTGGAAATTAACAAAAAGTCTCGTAACTTTTCCAATTTTCGTCTGATTTCCACGCGCGACGTGTCGTTCTGTAGGTGGTGACAAGACGCAACTTTTGATACCAAATTTGAACCACTTTTCACTATTAATCCTATCTTCCGTATTTTTTGAGTGCGGAGCGACTTAGAACGTGACCGCTCGGCCCGAAGCTTGGCGCGCGACTGGTTAGGTTAGGTTAGGTTAGGTTAGGTTAGGTTAGGTTAGGTTAGGTTAGGTTAGGTTAGGTTAGGTTAGGTTAGGTTAGGTTAGGTTAGGTTAGGTTAGGTTAGGTTAGGTTAGGTTAGGTTAGGTTAGGTTAGGTTAGGTTAGGTTAGGTTAGGTTAGGTTAGGTTAGGTTAGGTTAGGTTAGGTTAGGTTAGGTTAGGTTAGGTTAGGTTAGGTTAGGTTAGGTTAGGTTAGGTTAGGTTAGGTTAGGTTAGGTTAGGTTAGGTTAGGTTAGGTTAGGTTAGGTTAGGTTAGGTTAGGTTAGGTTAGGTTAGGTTAGGTTAGGTTAGGTTAGGTTAGGTTAGGTTAGGTTAGGTTAGGTTAGGTTAGGTTAGGTTAGGTTAGGTTAGGTTAGGTTAGGTTAGGTTAGGTTAGGTTAGGTTAGGTTAGGTTAGGTTAGGTTAGGTTAGGTTAGGTTAGGTTAGGTTAGGTTAGGTTAGGTTAGGTTAGGTTAGGTTAGGTTAGGTTAGGTTAGGTTAGGTTAGGTTAGGTTAGGTTAGGTTAGGTTAGGTTAGGTTAGGTTAGGTTAGGTTAGGTTAGGTTAGGTTAGGTTAGGTTAGGTTAGGTTAGGTTAGGTTAGGTTAGGTTAGGTTAGGTTAGGTTAGGTTAGGTTAGGTTAGGTTAGGTTAGGTTAGGTTAGGTTAGGTTAGGTTAGGTTAGGTTAGGTTAGGTTAGGTTAGGTTAGGTTAGGTTAGGTTAGGTTAGGTTAGGTTAGGTTAGGTTAGGTTAGGTTAGGTTAGGTTAGGTTAGGTTAGGTTAGGTTAGGTTAGGTTAGGTTAGGTTAGGTTAGGTTAGGTTAGGTTAGGTTAGGTTAGGTTAGGTTAGGTTAGGTTAGGTTAGGTTAGGTTAGGTTAGGTTAGGTTAGGTTAGGTTAGGTTAGGTTAGGTTAGGTTAGGTTAGGTTAGGTTAGGTTAGGTTAGGTTAGGTTAGGTTAGGTTAGGTTAGGTTAGGTTAGGTTAGGTTAGGTTAGGTTAGGTTAGGTTAGGTTAGGTTAGGTTAGGTTAGGTTAGGTTAGGTTAGGTTAGGTTAGGTTAGGTTAGGTTAGGTTAGGTTAGGTTAGGTTAGGTTAGGTTAGGTTAGGTTAGGTTAGGTTAGGTTAGGTTAGGTTAGGTTAGGTTAGGTTAGGTTAGGTTAGGTTAGGTTAGGTTAGGTTAGGTTAGGTTAGGTTAGGTTAGGTTAGGTTAGGTTAGGTTAGGTTAGGTTAGGTTAGGTTAGGTTAGGTTAGGTTAGGTTAGGTTAGGTTAGGTTAGGTTAGGTTAGGTTAGGTTAGGTTAGGTTAGGTTAGGTTAGGTTAGGTTAGGTTAGGTTAGGTTAGGTTAGGTTAGGTTAGGTTAGGTTAGGTTAGGTTAGGTTAGGTTAGGTTAGGTTAGGTTAGGTTAGGTTAGGTTAGGTTAGGTTAGGTTAGGTTAGGTTAGGTTAGGTTAGGTTAGGTTAGGTTAGGTTAGGTTAGGTTAGGTTAGGTTAGGTTAGGTTAGGTTAGGTTAGGTTAGGTTAGGTTAGGTTAGGTTAGGTTAGGTTAGGTTAGGTTAGGTTAGGTTAGGTTAGGTTAGGTTAGGTTAGGTTAGGTTAGGTTAGGTTAGGTTAGGTTAGGTTAGGTTAGGTTAGGTTAGGTTAGGTTAGGTTAGGTTAGGTTAGGTTAGGTTAGGTTAGGTTAGGTTAGGTTAGGTTAGGTTAGGTTAGGTTAGGTTAGGTTAGGTTAGGTTAGGTTAGGTTAGGTTAGGTTAGGTTAGGTTAGGTTAGGTTAGGTTAGGTTAGGTTAGGTTAGGTTAGGTTAGGTTAGGTTAGGTTAGGTTAGGTTAGGTTAGGTTAGGTTAGGTTAGGTTAGGTTAGGTTAGGTTAGGTTAGGTTAGGTTAGGTTAGGTTAGGTTAGGTTAGGTTAGGTTAGGTTAGGTTAGGTTAGGTTAGGTTAGGTTAGGTTAGGTTAGGTTAGGTTAGGTTAGGTTAGGTTAGGTTAGGTTAGGTTAGGTTAGGTTAGGTTAGGTTAGGTTAGGTTAGGTTAGGTTAGGTTAGGTTAGGTTAGGTTAGGTTAGGTTAGGTTAGGTTAGGTTAGGTTAGGTTAGGTTAGGTTAGGTTAGGTTAGGTTAGGTTAGGTTAGGTTAGGTTAGGTTAGGTTAGGTTAGGTTAGGTTAGGTTAGGTTAGGTTAGGTTAGGTTAGGTTAGGTTAGGTTAGGTTAGGTTAGGTTAGGTTAGGTTAGGTTAGGTTAGGTTAGGTTAGGTTAGGTTAGGTTAGGTTAGGTTAGGTTAGGTTAGGTTAGGTTAGGTTAGGTTAGGTTAGGTTAGGTTAGGTTAGGTTAGGTTAGGTTAGGTTAGGTTAGGTTAGGTTAGGTTAGGTTAGGTTAGGTTAGGTTAGGTTAGGTTAGGTTAGGTTAGGTTAGGTTAGGTTAGGTTAGGTTAGGTTAGGTTAGGTTAGGTTAGGTTAGGTTAGGTTAGGTTAGGTTAGGTTAGGTTAGGTTAGGTTAGGTTAGGTTAGGTTAGGTTAGGTTAGGTTAGGTTAGGTTAGGTTAGGTTAGGTTAGGTTAGGTTAGGTTAGGTTAGGTTAGGTTAGGTTAGGTTAGGTTAGGTTAGGTTAGGTTAGGTTAGGTTAGGTTAGGTTAGGTTAGGTTAGGTTAGGTTAGGTTAGGTTAGGTTAGGTTAGGTTAGGTTAGGTTAGGTTAGGTTAGGTTAGGTTAGGTTAGGTTAGGTTAGGTTAGGTTAGGTTAGGTTAGGTTAGGTTAGGTTAGGTTAGGTTAGG
>CAMTZB010000016.1:1800000-2137500 GCA_947086495.1 Morpho achilles
GACCGTGTGAATCTCTAGAGACGATCATGGGTTCAAACCCGGGCAGACACCAATGAGTTTTTCTATTAAAACTAATGTGTCTAATTGATAATTGCAATTTATCACACGCTTTTCGGTGAAGGAAAACATCGTGAGGAAACCTGCATATCTCTAGAGAGTCCTAGGGATATGTGTAACCTACCAATCCGCATTGGAGCAGCGTGGTAGGTCATAGCTCCAACCCTTCTCTCCAAAAATGGAGAGAGGAGGCCTATGCCCAGCAGTGGGATAGTAGTAACAGGCCGTTACTTACTAACATTTTCATGTCACAATGTTCATTACCATACTCCTCCGAAACTGTTTGACCGATTGTCTTGAAATGTTTTATGCAAATCCAGTAGGTGTGAGAATCGGCTACTTTCTATTTTATTTTTATTTTTTTGGATATTTTTATTGTGTGTCCCATATATTTATTTATTTTACCCTTTTATAATGTACAATAGAAACGCCGAGTGGTATCCGGCTGAATAAAATAGACCGTCCGCTTTTTTACCGACGTATCATTATTTTTATATTTATTCATATTTAAAACTCTTTTGGTCACATAATTTTCATCCCTCCTCATTACATGACCATACCAACTTAGTCTCGCACTTCTCATCTTTTCTGTAATGGGCGCAACTTTCAGACTTCCCCTAATATACTCATTGCGTATTCTATCAAGTTTTGTCACACCACACATCCACCTTAAATATCTAAATAATTATTAAATAATAATATAAAATAATATCTTATATGCCGTATGGTTCGGCTGAGTGGAATAGTTCACCCTGATTTCTTACCGAGGTGTCGTAAAACGCGACTAAGATACCTTAGTCGCCTTTGACAACTTCATCGGCGTCGTCAACTTTGATGTCAGGCATGCGGCTGGTCGTAAAATACCTAGCCGAATCCTAATCTATCCTATCTATTCTAATCCTATAGATTAATAACATGTTGTGCCGGCCCTACCTAGGCCTAAGAAGGCCTAGGTTTCCCTAGGCCTTCTTAGGCCTAGGCAGGTAGAGAAAGAAAATGATGACGTTTATCATAAAACCAGGGAAAGCGTAACAGACACACTAAGCTTCCGTTTATAATTTTATTCTACTGAATCTTAAACGCTTTGCTGCAAAACTTCAAATTGAAACTTGATATGTAAATAATAATTAAAAATCTCTTTGACGTCCCTAAGGGTAACTATTTGAGTAAGTTTTTCAATATAGCACTTGCTAACTTATTCAATTTCATCTCGCTCTTGAAGTTACAGTCGGAGTTTGAATTTTAAATACTTTTACCAAAAGTTTATTTTAAACTACATTAATGATTTACAAGTCTGCGAAAAACTTATTCATTTATTTATTTAGTAAAGTTAACGGTCTGTTACTATCCCACTGCTGGGCATAGGCCTCCTGTAAACGTTTTTTGGGAGAGAAGGGTTGGAGCTAAGGCCTACCACGTTGCACCAATGCGGATCGGTAGGTTACACATATCTTTAGAATTCTCTAGATATGTGCAGTTGTCTTCACGATGTTTTCCTTCACCGAAAAGCGTGTGATAAATTGCAATTATCAATTAGACACATAAGTTTTAACAGAAAAACTCATTGGTTTCTGCCACATTTATTAGATCACATAGAGATACTCCGAACACTCGCTCTATCGCCCGCTGAGTGACTCTGAGCTTTCTTATGAGGTCCATAGTTAGCGATCACGTTTGAAATCCATAAGTGATGACTCACAACACGAACTTTGTTAAGACTTTGGTCTTCACTCCACTTTGCAATAAATCTAAGCCAGTGAGATAGTCCAGCCATATAGGCACGCTTCCCGATGCGGTCGATGCATCGATAAGCGGACGGAGGAGCCACTTTTAAAGAGTCCCTGACCCAGAGGTGGTGCACTCTGGGGTTTAGAGTTACTGCTGGCGGGGATGGTGGGAATATGTCCAACGGTACCCTGTCCCCATCACCAGCAGCGTGGTGGAGCACTGTCAGGTTTTTAGTCGGTGCGAGTCCGACATACCCGCCGCTCGTCCCCATCGGGCGGTGTCGACCCATAATGGTAAATAAAAGGAGCCACCCTTAGAAAGAGGTTTTCTGACGTTAGTAGAATTTCTGCGTACCCGCTGATGCTTTGAAAGCCACTAAAGCTAAAAGCATTCAATTTCGAAAACGATAATCATTTTTCTTTTTTTTTTTAAGAATAGCAGAATATTTTCACATATTATTTAGTTGTTGTGAGATTGCGCACGTATTTTTTCGCAATTTGTTATACTTCAAGGTTGTTTGGGGCAGAAGTACGTTATTAAAAGATATAAACCCACATTATTGTACAAAGTTATTGAACGTAGTATTTTCTAAAGTTTCGCGATTATTGCACAACATATTTTTTTTTTCTTTTAATCTTCTTAAATCTGTTCAAATCTTCTCGTAAATAGAACGTGATACTTTCGCAGCACATCTCCACTTCTCTTCTCTTCTCACCGCTTTGGTTAACCGCACTAAACCTAACAAACACATTTTCGTATTTATCATTAATATTTAAATGCGTTAATCTTGTTGGCGTGATATTGAGGAGACCTATGTGAAACAGTGGACGAGGACAGGTTGATGATGATGAATGATGAATCTTGTTCATATGTATTTTACTGAATTTCGTAAACGGCTCCAATGATTTTCATGAAATTCAGCATGTAGGGGGTTTTCTTAAATCGATCTAGGTTAGTTTTATTCAAAAAATATCGTTTTATCCCTGTTTTCAAGTTCTAAAAATACTGCTAAAATTTTATTAGGATGCAAAAGGTTACGTCAATAATTGTAAAGTCATGATAGTTCATTTGGGTAACGGGCTGTCACAAAATAATGAAAACCGGGATCGGTGGATTTACTAAATTTTTGTTTTATTTAAAATAATTTATGAGTGAAGCTCGGTCATTCAGGTAGTAATATTAATATGGAGAAAACATAAACATGAACATTATTTTTTATTGTTGCAGGTGAATTATACTTCAAGGTGAAAGTTAATTAACGCAGTGAGTGATATTAAGTGCCAAAGTGTAGTGCAGTGTAGCATGGCGTGATACACGATGGTGCGGCGCTGTGGTCGCGGCGCGTGACGTTTGTATACAAAATGGCGGACTCTAGTCCTGCCAATTCCATCATCGAAGGGACTGTGAAATTCCGCGACGGCAAAAAGGTAAGCTTTTAGTAAAAGTAATCAATAATTTAATTTAAATAAGAATAATTTAATTTTAATAATTTAAAGAACTTAAATAGAAAATATATATTATGCTAAATTCAGAGTGGACAATCCGTTTTCATCTGACACATGCAGGATTCGTGAAAGCACATGCACAAACCTCCACCACCGCCACCACAATACACTAGCACATTCACTATGACAAACTCAACAATCGTTTCGCTCCGCAACCGAAGCATCATCAGGAGATAGACCCCACAACGAATTCGCAAAGCGATTGCGGCTTTGCGATTGTGGTGGCAGTGGTGGGGGTTTGTGCGTCTGTTTTTACGAATCCTGCATGTATCAGGTATGAAAACGGATTGTCCACTCTACATTTAGCGTTATATATATTTTCTATTTTACTTCATCGCGGATTATAGCAAAATCATTTTATTATTACTTCCAAAAGTAATCAATTTAGTGTACGGTCACAGAATATTGTAAAGTAACGGTTAGTAGTAAGTTACTATTCAACTGTTGGTCATAGACTTCCCCTCTCTCCATTACTTTTGTGAAAAAAAAATAGACTACTTAATTTCCATTACAATAAACCATCCTCCTGCCCTTATCCCACTCTAAGTGGGGTCGGCAAAACATATTATTACATGCTGTCACATGATTTGGCTACGTTTTTACGACCGGCCGCCTGTCTGACGTCAACTTACCTTAGTCGTATTTCACGACACCTCGGTATGAAAGAGGGTGGTCTATTTTGCTTAACCGGATACCACACGGTGGGTCAACTTACCTTAGTCGCCTTTTACGACACCTCGGTAAGAAATGCGGTTGGTCTATTCTACTAAACCGGATACCACACGGTGGGTCAACTTATCTTAGTCGCCTTTTACGACACCTCGGTAAGAAATGAGGGTGGTCTATTCTACGCGGCTGGATACCACACGGCGCGTCGACTTACCTTAGTCGCCTTTACGACACCTCAGTAAGAAATGAGGGTGGTACTATTCCATTCAGCCGGATACCACACGGCGTAGTTCCATTACAATAAACGTAATTCAATATTTTAGATTTAGGTATTTATCTTTGACACAAGTTACAAATATTTTCTATATACTTCACAGATATTTAAAGTATGCTATTCAGAAGTGGGATCGTATCTCCCCTTACCAACACGTAAACAGCCAGTCGTTAAACAAAATTGACATCTATCTACATGAAATAAGGTTTCATATTGGACACGTGAATTACGTGGATAAGTTATGATGTTTTGATATTTGCCTATCACGTATGATAACATATCGATATTCAGAAATATGTCATACGATAAGATAGACCTGACAAGCACGTACATCTACGTGTGATACATTTTATTATCAAATTATAATGCTAAGTCTACCTAAGGTCATAAAAATATCCTGCCCTTATCCCACTCCAAGTGGGGTCGGCTCATGTCATAAGCATGCTGTCACAGGATTTGGCTGCGTTTTTACGACGTTACCTGACTGACGTTATCTTACCTCAGTCCTATTTTACGACACCTCGGTAAGAAAGAGGGTGCTCTATTATACTAAACCGGATACCACGGCGGGTCGACTTACCTTAGTCGCCTTTTACGACACCTCGGTAAGAAATGAGGGTGGTATAGAATAGTCTATTCAACCGGATACCACACGGCGTAGTCTACCTAAGGTCATATAGTTTCAAATTCAAAATATTCAAAACTAGCAATCGCCAGCGGCTCCGCCCGCGTGGAAAGATTAAAACCGTAATATAGTCTTTTGATAACCATAAAAAGTGTTAAAGTGGGTTAACCTTAAAAGCTAGACATATGCTGTTGCGGACTTTACTTAGAACTTTTAGAGGGGAACAATTTTGTGATACATGATTTTTGAATAACTATTACCGTTTACTCAGCGCACGCAAGGAAAGCTTTAAATTTTGCCGTTTTCGTACTATTTTTTATTGCTGCTCCTCTCCTATTTAACTTAGCGCTATGGCCTAAAGCCTTCCTTAATAAATGGACTATCTTCCACTGAAAGAATTTTTCAAATCGGTCCAGTAGTTCCTGAGATTAGCGCGTTCAAACAATCAAACAATCAATCAAACAAACAAACATACTCTTCAGCTTTATATATTAGTATAGATATAGATTTATTCAAAATAACTGGTCTAAGTACTTTGCTGAGTTCAAGTTCATTGATGAGAACTATCAATGAACTCAGCAAAACTCAAAAAGAAGTTGCTAGAAGTTGAATTTGTTCTATCATACTGTTAAATCAGCTTGCTTTATTTTTTTAAGTTCCTTTATATGTGTTTTCGTTGTTAATGATATTTTTATTAAAGAGGTTTTTTATCTCAATAGATTTATAATAGTGTTGTCAATTTATATATATTGCTGTTATTTTACTAGTAAAGTAGTTAGATGAAATTAGGTTTTTGTACCTATTTGGTCTGTATGTCGTTAATGGTCTTATTTAAATAAATACATGTTATCTTTTTCGAATCTTAGGCATCGTCATCATTGTCCGACCATTTTGTGACTGTTTTACTTTTTGTTTGTATGTTTTATTGTAATCTCTTCATTGCGTAATTAATATGAAGAAAAAACAATGTGCAATGGCGGCAAATTCCGGAATAATCAGAATCTCTTGCATCCAACAAGTCTAAAATTATAAAAAAGAAGTAAAAGCAAAAAAAAAATTAGGAACAATCAATTAAAATTAAACTTCATTAATTCTGTTTAAATACTATTTAATACTTTCTTAATATAGCCCTGCCACAATAATCCAGTTCGTAACACCTTCCTGAACCTTAGCTTACTGCGGGTATTTGAAACCTTCAAGCATATATGTATATGTAACTACATCGCATAAAGCTGTGGTAGCCCAGCGGTAACACCATACGACTCTTTCGAGGAGGTCACGGGTTCAAACCCGGGCAGACCCCAATGAGTTTGTCTGTTAAAACTTATGTGTCTAATTGATAATTGCAATTTATCACACCCTTTTCGGTGAAGGAAAACATCGTAACCTGCATATCTCTAGAGAATACTGGAGATATGTGTAACCTACAAATTCGCATTGGAACAGCGTGGTAGGTTTTAGCATCTCTCCAAAAAACGGCGAGAAGAGGCCTTTACTCAGCAGTGGGACAGTAACAGGCCGCTACTTACTTTTACTTTTTTTTACATAGCATATATACAATTAATGTTCTAACGTCCATGGTATATGTAGTGTGCGGATGTGTTGCGAATATACATAATTCCGGGCGCCTAGTTAGTCATAGAGTGATAACTATCTATGCATAAATGATTCATGTATTTCCTATTTGATTACTGTACACTCGACCAAACATGTTCGGCGAATAATACTGAACTTGTTCAAATCTAGAGTGATATATTAGTTATCTTTCCTTCTTCAAATTGCTACTGTTGGGTTTTTGCTATCTATATTTCTATGATAAAAAAAACTTATGTGTCTAATTGATAATTGCAATTTATCACACGCTTTTCGGTGAAGGAAAACATCGTGAGGAAACGTGCATATCTCTAAAGAATTCTTGGGATATGTGTAACCTACCAATCCGCATTGGAGCAGCGTGGTAGGTCTTAGCTCCAATCTTTCTCTCCAAAAAAAATGGAGAGAAGAGGCCTATGCCCAGCAGTGGGATAGTAACAGGCCGTTACTTACTTCTATGATTATAAAACAAAGTTCTCCGCCGCGTCTGTTTGTTTGCGATTAATTAAAAATAACTGCGACATAGTGAGTCATGAGGAAGGTTTATATTTTGTTAAGGATTTGTGTAAATTAGTATAATATGAACGATGATGATTTTTGACGCCATTTTTGTACCATTCTCTTTTCTTACCGAGGAGTCGTAAAATGCGACTAAGGTAAGTCGACCCGCCGTGTGATATCCGGCTGAATAGAATAGTAAGTACAATGCTCTTTTCTTACCGAGGTATCGTAAAAGGCGACTAAGGTAAGTTGACCCACCATGTGGTATCCGATTTAGTAGAATAGGCCACCCTCTTTCTTACAGAGGTGTCGTTAAATACGACAGATAATTTGACGTCAGGCAGGCGGCCGGTCGTAAAAACGCAGCCAAATCATGTGATAGCATGTTCATAACATGTTGTAACGTCACCTTACCTCAGTCGTATTTTACGACACCTCGGTAAGAAATGAGGGTGGTATATTCTACTTAGCCGAATACCACAAGGTAGGGCAACTTATCTTAGTCGCCTTTTAAAACGCCTAGGTAATAAATGAGGGTGTTCTATTCTACTCAGCTGAATACCATAAGGTGGATCAACTTACCTTAGTCGCCTTTTACGACACCTCGGTAAGAAATGAGGTTTGTCTATTCTACTAAACCGGATACCACACGGCGGGTCAACTTACCTTAGTCGCCTTTTACGAAACCTCGGTAAGAAATGAGAGTTGTACTTTTCTATTCAGCCGGATACCACACGATGTAATAAGTAGAGATAAATATATATTGCAGTTACCGAATACGTGTTCCTATTGCACAATACGTGGCCACACTACTAGAAATAGATTAACGGAAACAAATTCCATGAACTTAGCGCTAGCAGGCAACGTAAACACGTAAGCGTTACGTGGATTTACACGGTTTAAATCAACCAACTGATAAGGTGATATCGGTAACCTATTAAACGGTTGCATTACTGACTTAGTTACAGCGGACAGTTAGAAAATATTAAAGAATTAAATGCACTAGTAATTGAGATTGAAATTTTAAATAATGTGCGTTTTATTTGTTGTAGCTATTAAAAAATAAATATGTAATTACCAGTTGCCATCTATTAACAACTGTAGAACCCTCAGAACAGTAGCCCATTGTTTGATATTTAAAATTTAATATTATTAATTCATATTTTTTATTAGCTACAACAAACAATATATCATCCTGTCCTTATCCCACTCTAAGTGGGGTCGGCACAACATGTTTTTCTCTTCCATTCTGTCCTATCTTTCGTCAACTCTGGCGCCACTCCTTTTATATGCATATCATACTTCACACAATCCAACCATCTCTTTTTAGGCCTCCCTCTAGGCACATATCCATCCACATTCAAATTTAACACACGTTTGGTCACATGATTTTCATCCCTCCTCATTACATGTCCATACCATCTCAATCTTGCATAGCTACAACAAACAAGACGCTTTTTATTTATAATTTCATTTTCTAGTGCACTTACGTTAAACGGGTATTTCGTAAATTATAATTTGTACTAATAGTGCCGACCCCCTTTAGAGTGAGGCACGGGCAGGAGAATAATGAAGAAGTGACAGCTTCTAATTTACTTTCTTGTCGTTACCGTTTGATTTTATCTGTGTGATATAAAACTGACTTACATCAACGTCTAGGTCGAATCAAATTTAAAATATGTTTTATTCAAATAAATTTGTAAACAAGTGCTTTTGAATTTTGCACTCTTCTGCTTGTTTGGAAAGCTGTTCCTATCAAGAAAGCCAACAAGAAACTCGACGGTTGCTCTTTGCAATATATAATTCTTATTACTAGTCATTACTATCTTATAAGGTCAAACAGTAGATTTATCCACGCATTTTTATCATCTAAGTATTCCTCAACAGTAAAGTAGGCTTTTTGCAACAGCCTCCTTTTAACAGTGTCTTTAAACTGCTATAATAGTAAAGCTAAATTTGATTTCGGAAATTTATTATAGAATCTCTAACCCAGAACCACAAATGATTTACGTACTTTTGCAAGTCGCGAAGCAGGAGCCGCAAGCTTATGTCGGTTCCTGCTTTGTCAATTATATACGTCACCTGTTAATACTGTAAGAATATTTACAAGCGATACTCAGGAGATGTAAGTTCGCTTCCCTTTAAATTTTGCCAATTAAATTTAACCTGTACCTTCGCACAATTGGTTAGAAAGTTTTTTCAATTTCCGCAAAACATAAAAATGAAAGCGGGAACGGTTTTAATTTTAAATCAACCGAGGTGTACAATAACGCGATAATCGAATCTGTATACCAAGTCGATGACGACCGTAGATAATAATTAATCGACAGTGATTATTAAGGAATGTATTAATGCTTAATTGATATGTGCTCACATGCTATTACGATGGAGGAAAATTATCGTCATATGATGTCAATTTTGATTCTCTCTTTTTCAATTGCATACTAAAGTTTGACCCGAAAAACTATATAAACTTTTTCAATATGAATATTTCAAAGAAAATATAAAGCTGTGATGGCCCAGCGGTGCGACCGTGTGAATCTCTAGAGACGATCACGGGTTCGAACCCGGGCAGACACCAATGAGTTTTTCTCTTAAAACTTATGTGTCTAATTGATAATTGCAATTTATCACACGCTTTTCGGTGAAGGAAAACATCGTGAGGAAACCTGCATATCTCTAGAGAATTCTGGAGGTATGTGTAACCTACCAATCCGCATTGGAGCAGCGTGGTAGGTCTCGCTCCAATCCTTCTCTCCCAAAACGGAGAGAAGAGGCCTATTCTCAGCAGTGGGATAGTAACAGGCCGTTACTTACTTTTTACTTACTACTATATTAAATAATTGTGTGTGTACCGCCGTGTGGTACCCGGCAGAATAGAATAGTACCACCCTCTGTTCTTACCGAGGTGTCGTAAAGGCGACTAAAATAAGCGACTCATCGTGTGGTATCCAGTTTAGTGGAATAGACCACCCTCCTTACCGAGGTGTGGTAAAAGGCGACTAAGGTGAGTGACTCACCGTGTGGTATCCGGTTTAGTGGAATAGACCACCCTCCTACCGAGGTATCGTAAAATACGACTAAGGTAAGTTGACGTCAGGCAGGCGGCCGATCGTAAAAACGCCGTCAAATCATGTTACAGCATGTTTATAACATGTTGTGCCGACCCCACTTAGAGTGGGATAAGGGTAGGAAGTGATGATATTAAATAATTGTATAGGCTCGGGTTCTTGATACCATAAAATTCCGCAATTTATACTAGACGAGACTACTGAAATATGCTTGTAAGTTAAGCATATTACATTATTGTAGATTATTTGAATAAGCTATTAACAAACTTTGTATAGATAGATGGTTTGATAAAAACGCCTAAATTTGGAAATCTTTTCAGCTTCATACAATACTGCGGTTTAATAAAATAAATTGAGAATGTTTAAAACACCGCCATCCTCATCATCCTGCCCTTACCTCTACACCTGCCTTTACACTCTAAGTAGGGTAGGCACAACATGTTTTAAACATGTTGTAACATGATTCGGTACTTTACAACCGGCCGCGTGGTGATGTTAAGTTACGTTAATCGCCTTGTACGGTAAGAAATGAGGGTGGTCTATTCTACTCAGTCGGACACCACACGGAGGGCCAACTTACCTTCGTCGCCTTTTACGACACCTCGGTAAGAAATGGGGGTGGTCTATTCTACTTAACCGGATACCACAAGGTAGGTCAACTTATCTTAGTCGCCTTTTAAGACACTTTGGTAATAAATGAGGATGGTCTATTCTATTCAGCTGAATACCATAAGGTGGGTAAACTTATCTTAGTCGCCTTTTACGACACCTCAGTCAGAAATGAGGGTGGTCTATTCTACTCAGTCGGATACTACACGTCGGTGAAACTAATATGAAGCGTGTAAAAATCATTTCGATACTTCGTCCTTTAGGAAAATGGACAAAAAACATCACTATATAATATTAGAGTAGATTAATTGTACGCCTACACTGTAGAGATTGTTTGAGCCTTGATTTAATAACCTATTTCATAATACCGTGTATAAAATGTAATTTTAAATGCAGTTAAAAACGTAACAAAACTCTACTATCGGATTCGCTACGCCCTTGAAAACGACTGACCAACCAACAATTTTCAGATAAGCAATGTTTTCGAAGCCAGGGCTGTCAATGATATTATGCAAACAACTTTGATAATCTTAATATTTAAATGAGTTAATCTTGTATGTGTATATATATATATATGTATATATATATGTATATATATATATATATATATATATATATATATATATTTTCCGAATCTCGGAAACGGCTCCAACGATTTTCGTGAAATTCAGCATGTAGGAGGTTTTGGGGGAGAAAAATTGATCTAGCTAGGTTTTCTGTAAAAAAAATATTGTTTTATCCCTATTTTTGGGCATTAAAAAACACTAACATTTATATTAAATTGAATTTTCGCCATTAACTGTCAATTCGACGTAGCTTATTCGGTTAGCGGGCAGCCTCGAGAAATGTGAGTGCCAAGGATCGATCCCAACTAAATAATTGTTTTTTTCTTTTTTTAAAGTTTTTTTTGTAAAAAATTACCGAGCGGTCACCCAGATATTTATCCTAATAAGTCTAAGCTTGATCTTTAATATATAATTCTTATTACTAATAACATTTTATTGGTTTGCACAAGATCGGATAGTAATTAAATCCAGACACTTTCATCATATTATCTTCTTGTCTATGTTTATGTATATCTATGCTATTCCAATAAAATCTTTAAAATGCATTAATCTATTCCTTAAACTGTTTTTTTATGATATCGTACTCATTATTCACTCATTCTATCACAAAATCTTATCACCGAATAGTCAGATAACTATTATATCTTCGCCCAATCTGTCCTGGAGTCCCACAAGGATTGCCACTGGCGCCCTTTTTGTACCCGCTTTATACAAATGACATACCTCACGCGTGTGCATCTAATAATGCCGATATTTAGTAACGAGCTATTTTCTATTTCCATTTAATGTATATAATGATATTAGTACTAAAAACCAGAAACCGAAATAAATTAATATATAAAATTAATATATTAATATATAAAATAATAATAAAAATAATAAAGGCTACGGCATCAGAAAGTTTAAACATATCGAAAATTACATTCTTATAGTAAAATTCCACAATCTATTTACTTGCCTTTATAAAAGTTATAAAAAACAATCAAAAAATGTTTATTAACAAAGTTTAAATGCATTTGTAAATGATAAGCTTGGTTTTGAGTTGTAATAAGCTAAGCACATAAAATTGTCATCTTTTTTTGATTTGTTACATACTTGTAGTTATAAATTAACTAAAATCTTATTTTTAATAGAGAAATCGCCACGTTTTTTGCTGGTTCTTCTCAATAGGAGCACCTGTCCAAAGAAATGGTAGCTTATTTATAATTTGACGATTCAAATGCGATTGTAAAAACCAATCTAAATAAAGAATAATTTGAATTTGAGAACTAAAAATAAAGTTTAGTAAATTGTAATGAATGGCGTAGACCATGCGGGGAAACAGCCCTAGTATCGCGTCATATTGGGTTTCCACAACGACAATTGACGATAATACAAAAGATAAATAAAGGTTACAACCAGTTTTGGACGTGTTTACCGTTCTACTCCACTATTAGGTATTAGCTATTTGGATGACTTATGAGTTTCTGGCAAAAACGATGCTTATAAACTATGGAAACAAGAAGTGGGGTTAGACAGATGTGGGTAGATGTGGTACAAAAATATATATTACATCGTTTGACTCCTACAGTTTTTATAAAGCCATTAATGAATGTAAACGTTGTTAATAGTTATAATATTTTATTACTTTTTTTTAAATTTTTAAACTTAAACTTCAATAACTTATAGAATAAAGCGTAACTTTGCGGACTTCCATAATACTAAAGTAATGCAAGTATTATGTTGCTATAATCCGCAATAATAAAAAAATATGTAATGCTAAATTTAGAGTGTACTATTCGTTCTCATACCTGATATATGCAGAATTTGTAAAAACTCATGCACCGCCACCGATAACACAATAATACACAAGCATTGCACACATTCGCCACCACAATCTCAACAATTGTTCCGTAACCGAAGCATCGACAGGAGATAGACTCCACGACAAAATCGCAAAATCTACATTTAGCATTACATATATTTTCTTTTATCACAAATTATAGCAAAATAATATTTTCATTACTTTTGTATCTGACTTCACTTAAATTTAAAACATTTTCGATCACTAAACGATTACAAGTTAATGAAATGTAACAATTTAGTTAATAAATAAACTGTATATCTTATACTGATATATAGCAATACCACAAACAATGATATAAAGTAAAATTAGTTCACTAATCCACTGGTTTGCGAAATAAAAGCTACAACATTGTTATACTTTCTCCCTTCCGAGCATAAATCGTTAAAGAATTCGCTTAATGAGTCAGAACTCAGAATTCGAGGCCGTTAAAGCGACTTTTCCCGTCGCTTAAATGCAAATTTAGATTTTCTTTGAACAGTGAATGTTCAAATCTATTTACAATACCAAAACAAATACGGCGAAACAATAGCCAGATTTATACTAGACGTCGCGACATCACGTTGCCGATACGAGAAGTCGTTAATAAAATTGTATTTCACTATTATTTATTTATTGATTTTTATCAGGTCTTTAAACTTCTTACAGGTTATGTCAGTCATCGTCACTAATACCTAAATAATACCTATTTTTACATCGAGACTTTTATACAATACTTGTGCTTGCTCTGAAGTCGTTACTGCAAGGATAATTTGTATGGTACCCAAATGTTTGAAATCGAGTTTAAAGCGTTTCCCAAAAGATGATCGCATAACTTCGCTCCAAGCATACTCCGCTAAAAGATGAAATGAAAATCAACCGTGTCTATATGTCAATATATTTTTTTCTTGGGTAGTAGCTTCCTTACAATGTTCGCGATTCGAAAGAGCTTGTAAAATCCAACTTGAATGAAGAATAATTTGAATTTAAAGAACTAATTTAACGTTTTTATGTTACCAGAAACGATATATAAGTAAAAAAAACTCATCAAGTAATTAAACAATTTTTTTAAATGTAATTTGCGTATCTGTAACCTAAAGACGTAGTACTTGTCAACATAAATTCAATGGGAGTTTCTTATTTATTTGAGCTGTTACGAAATTTGCCCGTTACAAAATTAGCATAAATAACATAAGTATGATTATTTACCATGTTAATATTAGTATATATAATTATGTTATTTATTATTATAAATAAAAAACATTTTTATATATAAATAGTATTTGACTTGCCAAACAAGTGTGGATATAGTGGTTTTTAGCCAATTTTAAAATACAAAGTAAAAGTAAAAGTCTGGTTAATAGTTTTCACACATAATAAAGTACTTTTTGGCTGTTGGGATATAATTTTCAAGTACTATAGGTATCTTATAAGTCTCATAATTTAAAAATGGATATTACAAATATTTGCAATTATATTGGTGGATAAGATTAATCGTCGTGTATAAAAAACAACGACGAAATGTATAGGAACGCAAGATATGCGAGACTCTTGTAACGGATTGCGCTTGGAAATATAGAGGATGGATATGGCTAGTATGGCGCCGAGTGATGGCCGATTCATAAAATGGCGGCCGCGATAAAATAATGGCCACAGACAACAAACAAGTATAAGCCACAGATAATAGACAAAAATAGGAAACGACAACAGTTTGTATAGGTATAATAGTTTTATTGCTTTTTTTTTATTAATACGTTTTTTTCTAACGGAAATTTTACATTTTTCAATTGGTTTTTGTATATAGCAGAGTAACGTTCCGGCCGCGCGTTGTTGTGGTACTGTCAGTTTTCCTATTCCCTTCATATGCGGATTCATCATCTTCCTGCCCTTTTCCCACTCTAAGTGGGGTCGGCACATGTTGTCACATGATTTGGCTACGTATTTTACGACCGGCCGCCTGCCTGACATCAAGTTACCTTAGTCGTATTTTACATCTCGGTAAGAAATGTGGGTAGTCTATTCTACTCAGCCGGATACCAAACAGCGGGTCGACTTACCTTAGTCGCCTTTTACGACACCTCGGTAAGAAAAAAGGTGGTACTATTCTATTCAGCTGGATACCACGGATACCAGCTGATACCAGCTGGATACCAGCTGGATACACGGCGTGAATACGCTTTAAAAATATTCATATTATTTTTTGTGTGGCGAAATTATTGTAGAGTTTGTAACAGTGAACGTGTGTAGTGCTTGTGTACGATATAAATAAAAGATGTATGTAATTACCGATTCTTGTAAAAAAACAACATCCATGTAAGACTTTAATTAAAACTACGTCTGTAACAGCCTTTTCGGGTGGGAGATGAATGAGTTGTTTGGATCCACCCACGTGTCCGACTCGACGGAAAGATGACTTTGCGAAACAGGAAAGAACATGTTTCTAATGAAATAACCGTAAGCGTAATGATTTGACAGCCCAGATACCTCATGATTGTAGTAGGTTCAAAAGTTATGATAGAATTATTTTGCTGTAATCCACGTTTGTAGTGGGTTTAAAAATCAATTGTTCAACTTGGGAGGGAAAAATCGATCTACCTGGGTTTAATTTTAATGTCGTTTTATCCCTTTTTATTCCCGTTTTCGGGCACTGAAAAAATGCTAAAATGTTAAGTAGAAAGCAAATGAAATTTAAACTGTAGTTGTGATAGAAAATGAAAAGTTATAGAAAAAAAAGCATGAGTAATGATAAGAATTAACAAATGCGAGAATTAGAATAAACGATGTACAAAGGCTCCAAGAAATTTTATTTAAAAAAGTTGTGATAGCTCAATGGTAAACGGGCTAATTAAAGAAGTGAAAATACCCGAGATCGAGCCTCTGTAATTACAAACCTTCTTTGCTTTTTTATTTATTTTTTTATTATAATTTTTAAAAAATAACCGAACATGGCTCGGTCACCCAGTTACTAATCTTTATTTAAGTTAGCTTTTTCAAGTACGTTTGAATCGTCAAGGATCAATTAGATTTAATGAAGCTAAACCTATTTCGGAATGTTGCTCTTACCGAGAAGAACCAGCTAGGAACTCGGCAGTTCATCTTTTAAATATTTCAATTTTACGTAATTAAACCCCAGTCCTCTATGAAGCTGAAGGGATTTTCAAATACGTATTTATCATTGATATAATATTCTATAAGTGGTAGCCCAGCGGTATCAACGTGCGATTCTTTTGAGGAGGTCACAGGTTTGAACTGAACCCGTGCAGACACCAATGATTTTAGCTGTAGTAACTTATGTGTCTAATTGATAATTTCACTTTATCACACACTTTTCAGTGAAGGAAAACTTCGTGAGGAAACCTGCATATCTCTAGAGAATTCTAAAGTTATGTGTAACCTACCAATCCGCACTGGAGCGTGGTAGTTTTCAGCTCCAATCCTTCTCTCCAAAAATGGAAAGAGGAGGCCTATTCTCAGCACTAGGATAGTAACAGGCCGCTATTTACTTACTTACTTTAATATTCAAAGCAATATATTTTTGCTCACATTTATTGCAAAATAGAGTTAATAACAGATCTAAGTAAATTACTTCGCAATTTTCATAATTTCAAAAAAGGCGGTTCTAATTATTTTACTATTAGGTACTGGATTGTTTGGCAATTCTCCATTCATCTGACATCGTTAAAAATAAACATAACAGACTTCGCAATTTTGGTAATAAAAGTCAGTAATTAATTCTAATTATGTATCGCAATGCATTCTTCGTGTATTGTATAACGCCTTTTTTCTAATTAAAATAGAAATTAAGAAGAAAATTATCTTGATTATATGTAATTAATATTTAAGGATATGATAATGTGAGATTAGATTAACATATTTTTGTTGACTAAACTAAACTGGAGAAAGATCATAGCTTAATATCTAAGAATGAAAAAAAAGTTCACTAAGTTATACTAGTTTTTGCATAAACGTAACCATCCATTTTCTATTTAGACAAAATAGAAAGAAATAATCCAAAAAGTTTTGTAAAATTTTGTAAGACTCAAAATTATTTTTTCCTCAACTTTTTTTTACTTTTCTAACTTGAATTTGCTATAGAGGACATTATAAAATTGTGGGCATCGAGTTCACTGATTATTAGCCGTGTGGTATCCGGCTGAGTAGACCACCCCCATTTCTTACCGGGGTGTCGTAAAAGGCGACTAAGGTAAGTTGACCCACTGTGTAGTATCCATTTGAGTACAATAGAACACCCTCTTTCTAACCGAGGTGTCGTAAAAGGCGACTAAGGTAATTCTACCCGCCGTGTGGTATCCGACTGAATAAAATAGACCACTCACTTTCTTACCGAGGTGTCGTAAAAGGCGACTAAGGTAAGTTGACCCACCGTGTGGTATCCAGTTGAGTACTGTTAACGCACACTATATACAATAACACGATATAATAGGAATACCACAGTTCCCGTTCCGAGATGCACTTCTCTTGAATGACGAACAAAGACTGACTGCTGCTGAAACGTTTTATCAACAGGAAGACTCAACCGGAAACAACACGTTACAGTGCTGTTACCATTTTAATCAAAAAAGGGCGCGATACTCTTGTTTCATGACTGTGTTGCTATAAAATACAAAGCGGAAGTTAATGGAGACAACAGTACAATAGGCTACCCCCTTTGTTACCGAGTTAAAATACGACAACGGTAAGTTAACGTCAGAAAGGCGGCCAATCAAATACGTAGCTAAATCATGTGACAACATGTTTATATCATGTTGTGCCGACCCTACTTAGAATGGGAAAAGGGCAGGAGGATGATGTTTCACTGATCGGTTTCACTCACACAATATCCAAGCGCACCACGTCAGTAACACCAGAGCCGCGGGCGAGAGTGGGCGTGTATTATGCTATAACCTTTTAACGTACTTAATTTAAACAATACAAGTGAACACATACGCTACACTAGCAATAAACAACTTTAAAATATTCATACAACTTCTTTCTTTTCATTTGCTTGTTCTTGTTTTAACTTTTCTTCCTTTTGCAATGCCATTTCTGGTGAAGCATGTCCGCGGGCTTTTCCAACGCTTTTGAACTTCGCGTCCTGAAATTTTAAAACATTTTACATTCCTGTTATATCTGTCTAGTTTGCTATGGAAAGCTGCAAATGGATTGTAAAGTTTGAAAACTATTTTGGTTTTTTTACAGCGAATACTTTATACGTTTTTTATTTTTAGGATTAATGGAAGGATTTGTTTATAGCTTTTACGACATCTCGGTTTGAAATGAGGGTGGTCTATTCTATTCAGCCGGATACCACACGGCGTAAATACGGTTTAAAAATATTATTGCTTATTATTTTTTGTGTGGCGAAAGTATTGTTGAGTTTGTGATAGTGAACGTGTGTAGTGCTTGTGTATTGGGGTGACGGTTTTGAAAATTTGTGCATGTACCCCATATAGCTCAAAAAAAAGATATTGAATTCATTGCACGAGATTGCATATTTAAAAAAAATCACACATTAATGCAATACAGCAGAATACGGTTCAAATCTTTCTATTTGTTGTTAAAAATTTTCCCCAGCATTTGATCAATATGGAATGTATTTAATAACTTATTCAAATTACGAAGGATCTCTCTAAAAAAAATGGTTATCACATATTTTATGGGATTTGATCTTCACCTTAAAAGGGTTAAATTGAAAAACAACATTACCGAGCCTCGTAAAAGTTATCAAAGGATTTGTATCCTACATTTTACGATATTCTAATGGGTTATTACTTGAACTGTGTCGTTTTTAATCACTTACAACCTTTTAGACGTCAGTTAATATTATTAGATATGTTCTTTTCGTATTATAATTTTTTTTTAAATGTCATTTTATCCCTGTTTTCGGGCTCTAAATTTTTTTGAAATTTACGTTGAATACAATCACAATTTTTCGCTGTCAAACGTAAAGTCGTGGTAGCTCATTTGGGGAACGGGCAATAAAAGGCGACCAATGTAAGCTGAGCTGCTGTATCGTATCCGGCAAAAAAAATCACTATTACTCTTGTATTATGGCCCTCCGCAGAGTAACGCCTAACTCTATAAATTATTTATGGTGATTAGCTGTTAAATAAGCAACATAGTTTTAATAGATATCTGAGGTTGCCATATTGAATATATACGTCATCCGATTATCAAACTCATCTCCAGTAGTTTTTACAAGCTAGTAACATAGTCACAGTTAAAATAGACATTTTAACTAATTTATATGCTTGAACAACTTCTCTAATGTTATGCAAATCGATACTGTGGCGGCGAAACAAAGTAATAGTACAAGACTTGCATAAGATGTTTTACGAGAAGGTACTTTCGCGAACTTTTCATTAACCAAACTACATCCTGTACGAGGACTGCTAAAGAGACTTAACGGCTAGCTGCAACCTTATAGGCAAAACTGCATTGATAATGATTTCGCATTCCCTCACGAAGTAGTGTAGAACCGAAAAAAATGTACGCGTTTACATTTTCGACTCAACTTACCAAGTGAGATAACAGTAAAGTTCAAACAATTAACCTAACAGGAACATTGATATACAGCAAACACACAGACAGACTTGGTCTCTAATTTCTAAGGAATCTTGAAGAAGTGTACCCACAAAGCTCTCAACGCAAATTACTAGTCTGACTGTATAGTATAAGTCTCTATAACACGTCACTCTAAGCTTAGGTCTTGTTTTACAGGAGACAATCTTAGGATGTCATCAGAACTGTTTGGTAATGCTTTTAAGGACATTAAGCCCAAGCAGTTTGTTATTAGAAAAATAAATCTTAACTATTTGGCAGCATAAAAACGTAAACAGACGATCGAACTAATTCATTGTGCTGTGCGCTGTAGCGCTACATCAATGCACCGAACTACAGAATTTGCTAGTAATGTGTGGCTACGTTTTACACTATGCCTTCTATTTTTTTTAAAAGACACTAAAATTGTATTAGTTACAGCGCGTATATTAGCTACATCCCCACTTATAGTAAACGTATAAAGAAAAGTTTTATCTTAAAGCAGAAAGTGAATTATTAAAACTCTTAAACTAAAATTTTGCCAAGGTCTATTATCACAACTCCCGCCAAAATACTACAGATCTGACATTATTTTATTGAATATCGGTATAATCTCCAGTAGTTCGGTACGTCGTTCACGCTTTGTTTGTGTTTTGTGGGCCAGCCGAATTCAGTTTGCTTGCACTTGACCCAACCAAAGACGTATTAATAATGTAAAAGCAGTAAACAGCGTACTACGAAATTAAATTCTATTCTACTAATATTATTAATTCGAAAGTTGTCGAGTATGGATTTATGTTTGTTATTCTTTTGAATCCGCTGAACCAATATCGATGAAATTTTGGACAAATATTCCTCAGACACCGGAATAACATATAAGCTATAGAAATCCTGTTAATTCTACAGGAATAGGATGAACTTAAAAAGCGCCATCTATTATCAACCTTTTACGGAACGACAGTTCATGCGAACATAGTCGCAGGTAGGTAAGCTAATATTATTATAATATAATATAGTTTGATAGCGACCAGCGTTCGAAATTCGGCCACAACATGTTCGATCGTCTATTTATGCTTTAAATTTAACTTCGTATCCGCAAATAGAGTGGAAATGCAATAAAGAGATCATGCATAGCACAACCTTAAAGCGGAAAAACAAGATTCAATTAATTATTTATAAACTGGTGACAATTGCCGCATTCCCGTTACATATATTGCGTAATTATATTTATAATAAGCTGCTAATAGTGTACCTCGTAAAGTTTATTTATCTTCCTACCCTTATCCCACTATAAGTGGGGTCGGCACAACTTGTTATAAACATGCTGTCACATGATTGGGCTGCGTTTTTACGACCGGCCGCCTGCCTGACCTCAACTTACCTCAGTCGTATTTTACGACACCTCGGTATGAAAGAGGGTGGTCTATTCTACTAAACCGGATACCACACGGCATAAATAAAGATAACAATAAACACTGTTCGAAATAGATGTTCGAAGAAGTCGCAGTTTGACGTAGTAATATCATTGATGACGTACTTAATATAATTTTTTTTTTTACAGTGGAAGTCGCGATGGTGCGTGATGCGAAAGCTGTCGCCTGTAGCAGGTATGTGAAATAATAAAAAATACAAATATAAAAATAAAATACTTTATTGCACAAGTAGTATAGTAATTTTAGAGTTAAAGCAGACAAACAGACAGACGCGGAAAGGGCTGATGACTCAATGTTTTGTGAAAAGGCAAACGATTTCATTACATAATTTTTTTTAAAGTGGGTTAAACTTAAAAGCTAGACATATGCTGTCGCGGACTTTTATTTAGAACTTTTAGAGAGGAACAATTTTGTAATAAATGATTTTTGAATAACTTACCGTTTACTCAGTACACACAAGGAAAGCTTTTAGATTTTGCCGATTTCGTAATATTTTTTATTGCTGCTCCTCTGCTATTCATCTTAGCATGATGTTATAGTCTAAAGCAGTGTTTCCCAACGTGGGGCCCACGACCCACAGGGGGGCAATTTGATGGTTAAGGGGGGGACAACTAGACACGAGTTTAAGCCTTTCGCACTGGGCCATTTAAGTGCAATGCTAGATTTCGGTACCAAATATAACAAAAAAAAAATGTATGTTACTTTAGGGGGCAAAATAATTTTTAAAGTGGGGCATGGACCAAAAAAGGTCGGGAAACACTGGTCTAAAGCCTTCCTCGATAAATAGACTATCTTACACTCAAAAAAAATTACAAATCGGTCCAATTAGTTCCTGAGATTAGCGCGTTCAAACAATGAAACAAACAAACAAACTCTTCAGCGTTATATCTTAATACAGATTCAATTTTCTCTATGTGAATTTGAATTTGCTTATTACATAATTGCGATGGCGTATTGCCATCGTAATTTGGTTAAAAAAAGGATTGAAGTATTTATTGTGAAATCAATGTATTGTATTATTAAAAATATTGCTTTTCGTGTGTGTATGTTTATTTTGCTTATTAGATAATGATATTGTTAAGTAATTAATAAACATTATCTTAAATCTTAATTTGTAATTACTATCACATAAACAATAGTCCGAAAACATCACTGACAATAACAGAGCGGGCAATAAACTTAATGTCTACTAAATGTTCCAGAGTCGATTAAATCATCACCCTTATACTAAAGTGCCATAAGGTTGAAAATACGGTACTAAGTTTTAAATGTCACCCCTGACAATTCATTAACGTAATTCATTCTAGACTTTATTTCCCAAGACATAAAGGTCACATTATATCTCAGTCTAAGATCTACCCCGCAGCTTAAACTACGATTAATATAACGTGAAGGGTTCCGTAGTTTATGAGATAAGCAAAGCACCCTTGAATCTTTAAAAAGAAAAAATCTTTGTTTTGTTTTCTAACTTCAAAGACGAAGATCAGTTAGGTGAGTAATTATATCAATTTGCAACAAAGTGACACACCAAAATTTGTATAAAACCAATTATAGTTTACGACTAGCTTCGCTGTGCAGATTTCAAGTAAGATTGCTAATGCTTAATGAGAGAAAGAGGCTATTACAAAAAGCCTACTATACTGTTGAGGATTATTTAGACGATAAGAATGAGTGGATATAGCTACTGTCCGACCCTGTACAAGATAGTAATGAGTTAATGTAACTAGTTATAAGTATTATGTTGAAAGGAGCAACCGCCGAGTTTCTTGGTGGCTTTGCTCGGTAGAAACAGCTTTCCGAACCAGCAGTAGAGTTGACGATTCAAAAGCACTTGTTTGCAAGTTTAAAAAGTAATTTGAATTTCTATTTAATCTAGGCTTCAACTAAGACCAGATATTTATGCCTTAAGGTGCGAGCCCGAGCAAAGAGGGAGACCTTGTTTGTGCTTTGTACTGTACCAATCCATAATCTGCGGTTAGGTCAAAGACTATGGAATTGATTCATGCGAAAATTGATCCTCCATAAAGGCTAAAGATCCCAACTCACCCACCATAGCTCTGTTTTCTGCAAAGGAGGGATACATCCAAATTCGCTTAGCACAGTTGTCCTACTTACAACTTCTAGATCTACACTCCGAAAGTTTGGCACAAGGATTTCAATAAAGTAAAGCGCCTTTGAGTTTTCTGTAAAAAGAAGGATTGTATGGACATTTACAATTATTTTGGCAGATAACAATGACAAATAGGGAAAAATACTGCAAGGAAACCTGTATATCTTCGCCGATATTCTGAGATAGGAGCTACCTAGATGTGGTATATGTGTAGGTAGGTCTGTGGTCCATTATTTTACTTTCGAAAGCTGACCTTCACCTAACTGTGGTGTATTTTAGTGACAACATACGGAATTGTTATAATGTACTGTTCACTTTGTAATAAAATTCCCGCATCAAGTTCTTTAGACCAGCTTTTATGATGTCATTGAGATGATCGCACGTTTCTCAGTAACACCAAGGTGAACGCGTTAGTATTGTAACAGACTAAACAACGTAATAGTTGCAAATTGCCTTTAGCTGGCGGTATGCTTATAGTTTTGTTTACGGAAGATATACTTATCGGTATAAATAATAATGAATCGCTAAATGTTGTGACGCGTAAGCTTTTAAAAACGTTTAATATTTGCTAAAACCCGTTGGAGGTTGTTGTAATAGTTGTTCTTAATTATGCCTAGATTGTAGTACAAGTCGTATCATTCAAGCTAGTGTTTAGCTAGTAACCTACCTAGAAGAGCCTTCTAGGTAGGGGGCAATTTTCCAAACCAGTAGAAGAATTGATGATTCAAATTCACTTGGTTACAATATTTGAATAAGGAATATTTATAATTATATGAAATTACGACCAAAACAATATATGAGGCATCGATCTCATGAGTGTCTTCACGAATATCTCATACGAGTTTCGTCCCCTACGATAAGCTACGTGTACCCTAGCGTGGTAATCGCCAAATATACGACGAAGTCAGCTTCTTCGCTGACCTGATGAGTACCAGAAATTACGAAACGTTCATATAGATTGGATTTTATAAACCTACCTACCGTAGGGAACTTGAAGAAATCCTATTGGATAGCTTCCACGCTGAGTCTCGTGTTAAGCTCGTTCTGATACTATACATGTTTGCTCCTAGCTCATGCTGGCGCGCATAGCATGTATATGTTTACTCTAAGCTCAGGCTAATAGTATAACCTGCTTGCTTCACGGATGTTGAAGGTGTTGAGGAAATTGTTTCTACGACAAATGATTTTGCGCTTCAACTGCGATGTATTCAGCGATAAATCGGATCGTCTCGAGAGGATGCTCACTTGAACCATTTTGACTTCGGTTTGTCTCTTCAGGTACGGACGTGTCCGTACGACAGTAAATATATGAAATTACGATCAAAAAGATCTGCACATGCAGATGGACGAGGCATCGCTCTCGAATATTTTTAATTTTAGTTATCCCTTGAAGAATACATTAAAAAGCCTTGCAGTGGGTGGTGGGTGATGGATATCCTTGAACTATAAAAAAGACATAAGAAAGAAAGAGTAAAATACTGTCTCAAGGCAGATCCGTATCTTGGAACTTTAGCATATGACGTACATTCTCGCTGCATTAACAGAGATAGCCAAAAAAATGTAAATGTAAACGCATTAAAGAAATTTAAATGAAACGGGGCTAAGTGCCTGAAACCGGTTGCCTTGAAATAAAGAAATCTATGTGTAATAAAGACATGTCGTTATTCATGTCTGTATGTTGAAGAAAAACAAATTTGGTAATGTTGTGGTGATTTTACAATTTATCGATGAAGGAAAACATTGTAAGGAAAATCATATATCTAGAGCAGTGATTCGCAACCACTGTGCCGCGGCACTTTTGTGTGCCGTTAAATTTTCCAAATATATAATAATGTTAATATTATTAAATTATATCATTTAAAAAGAAAAATAATTTTATTATTGTTAACGCACACTATATACAATAACCCGATATAATAGGAATACCACAATTCCGTTCAGAGATGCACTTCTCTTGAATGATGAATAAAGACTGACTGTCACTGAAACGTTTTATCAATAAGAAGACTCAACCGGTAACAACAACGGCACAGTGCTTCCACTGTTTTAATCAAAAAGGGCGCAATACTCTTGTTTCATGACGTGTTGCTATAAAATACAAAGCGGAAGTCAATGGCGACAACATTATTAGCTTGTAATTAGTCACTTAATAAATGTTTAGTTACTATTGTAGTATATATTAGTTTATTTCGTATATTTAAAATTTTTGTCATAAACTATTTATGCAGTGTGTTGTAGTAAGTAAATAATTTTTATCTTTTTCTTTGTGTCCCGCCATATTTTGAAATCGTTAAATATGTGCCGCAACAAAAAAAGGTTGAGAATCACTGATCTAGAGAATTCCCGATATTTGGTAGTCCACTAACCGGCATTAGAGCAGTGTGGTGGGTCTAAGCTTCAATAAAGGGGATAATAACAGGGAGTGTTATATAATTAATGTATAGAAACCGGCTATACTCACATTTAGACGTGCACACATAAGTATAGCCGGTTTCTGTACATTAATTATGAATACCACTCACGATAGTTTAAATTCAAAAAAGAATGTTATATAAGTTAGAAGAATATGTCGATATACTCGTAGCTACTCTTCGACTCTGTACAAGATAGTAATGGCTAAATGTAACTAGTAATAAGAATTATATTCTGAAAGAGTAACCGCCGTTTGGTATCTGGCTGAATAGAATAGACAACCCTCATTTCTTACCGAGGTGTCGTAAAAAGCAACTAAGGTAATTTGACCCGCCATATGGTATGCAGCTGAGTAGAATAGACCACCCTCATTTCATACCGAGGTGTCGTAAAAGGCAACTACGGTAAGTTAACTCGCCGTGTGGTATCCGGCTAAGTGGAATAGACCATCCTCATTTCTTTCCCAGTTGTCATAAAAGGCGACTAAGGTAAGTTGACCCGTCGTGTGGTATCCGGCGAGTGGAATAGACCATCCTCATTTTTTTCCGAGGTGTCTTATAAGGCGACTTATGTAAGTTGTGGTTAGGCAGTTGGCCGGTCGTAATATAATTAGCCAAAACGTGTAATAACATGTTCGGCACTTACAGTGGAATCAGGTGATGATTTTGAAAAAAGCAACTGCCGAGTTTCTTGCTGGCTCTTCTCTGTAGGAACAGCTTTCCGAACCAGCAGTAGAGTTGACAATTCAAAAATAGGTACTTGTTTACAGGTTAACATGCATAAAAATATTTTGAATTTGAATTATTTTATTTTACTACTATGATAAAAACTCGCGAAGCAAGCCGCGTGTTTGTATAAGGTCATAAAAGAAATTGCGTTCATTATTAATGTGTGAACTTTTCGCTGTTGAGTAATTGAGATATCTTAATTACATTACTTCAATATTTTAAAAATATGTAGTTAAATACAATGGAGTTTTCTGCCATGATATGAGCTTCAATCACATGATTACTTTTATGTAGAATTTGTCTGATTGTTATAGCTTTAAGGTGTTAAGAGCCGTGTGGTACCCGGCTGAGTGGAATAGACCACCCTCTTTTCAAGTTGACCCGCCGGTGGTATCCGGTCGAGTAAAATAGACCACCATTTTTCCTACCGAAGTGTCGTAAAATACGGATAAGGTAAGTTGACTCGGGCAGGCGGCCGGTCGTAAAATAAAATACGTAGCCAAATCTTGTGATACCTAACATGTTTATAACATGTGCCGACCCCACTTAGAAGTGGGATAAGGGCAGGAAGATCAATATTTCATTAAAATAAAGGCTAATCTTTAATATTTAAATGAGTTAATCTTTTATGTATATCCTTACTAATCCTTACTAATATCCTGACTAATATTATAAATGGGAAAGTCTGTCTGTCTGTCTGTCGGTTCCGTTTTCACGGCCAATCCGCTGAACCAATATCGATGAAATTTGCCATAAATATTCCTTATATACCGGGGTAACATATAGGCTATATAAATCCTGTTTATTCAACAGGAATTAAATTCAGGAGGAATTATAAACCTATGGAACTAATTTTTATTTACGATGTGTCAAAATCAAGTCAAATCTGTATTTACGAAGTATTTAGATTCCAAGTTTTTCGGCTTACGTCAAAAGAGTTATCTTTAAAGAGTATTTATATTTTATTTTATTTTATTTTATTCGTTTACTGGACAAATTTAACTGAGAAAATTTAACATTGTAATAACAATGGATTATTAATATAAGTAATACGGGTTATTTAGTAAAATAAATAAACTAATAATATTATAAATGTGAAAGTCTGTTTGTAACGTTTTCATGGCCAATTCGCTGAATCAATATAGACGAAATTTGGCAAGATTAATGTTTATAAACCGGGGTAACGTATAAAAATCTTCAAAAAAGTTATTATTTTTTTTTTTAATATTTCGGTTTTTGTTTATTTAATAAACCGGAGAAAAATATTTATTAAAAAGAAGACCGCCAGAATTTCACACATCTTTTGGTCCAGTACTTACACAAATAATTTTTGTGTTGATGAATAGAAAAATATTTGTTATCTTAATATCAATTATTATTTTATTTAATATTTATTTATTATAGTTTGAGGTTATGTACAAGTACAATTACTGGCTAAATACCATAATAACACATAAAAACGAGAGGATTTGTGGTGAAAATATAACAATAAGCTATAATCATTCAAGTTCAAGTAAAATTTAATCATATATAATTTTTGTTGTCAAAAAAACACGTTTCAAGAAAACGCATTCTTAAACGGTCTTTAGTTAGTAGTCTATGGCCTCCTCCTCGCGTCGCATTCCTCATTACTGAGGGTCGTGATCCCTACGATTAGGAAGCAGACTTTTTCGAAGGACTTCCTTCCATCTGCTTCTGTCCTTGGCCATGTGTTGTGCATCATGCAGTTTGGAGTCCAGTGTAGCACGGATCTGGTCTGACCATCTAATCGGGCTGCGGCCTCTTGGCCGTTTTCCGTCCACTTTCCCGGTGACCAAGAGCTGCTCAAGGTTATGACCGTCTTTCCGGGCGATGTGACCAAAGAACTCCATAACCCTTCGTAAGCAATTAGTGGAAAGCCTATCCTTGATTTTTAATTCACGAAGGATAGACTGGTTTTTTCGGAATGCTGACCACGGAATCTGAAGCATCTTGCGCCAACACCACATCTCGAAAGAGTCAATGCGATCACGGTCGGCTTTTTTGAGCGTCCATGTCTCCGAGCCGTAACTGAAAATGGAGAAGACCAGCGAGTTGACCAGCCTTATCTTCGTCTTGCGCGATATGTTGCGATCTCTCCAAATTATACTTAGCTGGGACATGGCATTTTTGGCCATACCGATTCGCCTTCTGATCTCTTTTTCGCAAGAGCCTGTGTTGTTTATATTCGCTCCCAAGTATACGAAGTTGTCAACCTTTTCTAGTGATAAGGCACTTGTTGTCTGGAGCGAGTTATTGCGATCTACCATCATGAGTTTGGTCTTTGAGCGATTGATTTTAAGACCTAGCTCTAAACTGATCCCTTCCATTTTACTAAGGAGATTCACAATCTCGGTTTCATTCGCAGCCAACAGAGTATTGTCATCTGCGTAGCGGAGGTTGGTAATTCTGGTGCCACCAATAGTGACACCACCTTCCCAGTTCTCTAGCGTTCGTCTTATGATGTATTCTCCGTAAACATTGAATAAAATGGGGGATAGTATGCAGCCTTGCCTCACCCCTTTTCCAAACTTGAAAGGCTTAGATGTTCTTCTTTCAACCTTCACTATGCCTTGGTTGTTATGGTATAGTGATTGGATTAGTGCAACCAGATGTTCAGGCACGCCAAGTTCATCCAGAATTTTCCACAGAGCCGACCATACGACACAGTCAAAAGCCTTGCTGTAGTTAATGAAACATAAGACAGCTGGGGTATTGAATTCGTAAGACTTTTCAATAATATGACGAATATTCAATATTTGTTCTCGAGTCCCCTTTCCTTTGACGAACCCAGCCTGCTCTTGTGGTATTTGCCAGTCTAGAAAATGACGAATCCTGTTATTAATTATGTGTAACAAAATCTTACTAGCATGCGAGATTAATGCCAATGTTCTGTAATTGTCACACTTAACGGTTGAGCCTTTTTTGTGTAGTGGTAGTATGACTGATCTTGACCAATCGCTAGGCCATACACCTGTGCGCCAGACCTTATCACAAATCTTGTGTATTGTGCTTGCCCCAATATTTCCCATAGCTTTGATGATCTCCGCAGTAATTTGATCGGGTCCGGGCGCTTTTTTATTCTTGAGCGCATTGATTGCGGCCGTAACTTCGGACAGAAGTAATGGGGGTTCTAAGGTGATTTGATCCCAAGATGAAGATAATGCTACTCGTTCATGGGGGTTGCAATACAGATCTTCACAGTATTGCCGCCATCTTTTCACCACCTTCTCCAGATCTTGAAGGCGAATTCCATTTTCATCTTCTACTACCCATGTCTTAGGTTTCGTCTGCTTCGAAAGGAGCTTCACCTTCTTAAAGAGATCCGAAGTCTGGATTTTTTGCGAATGGTCTTCGATTTCTCTGCAAATGTTTCCCACAAAGTTGTTTTTGTCGCGGCGGCACTTATATTGTATGATCCTTCCCATCTCCGAGTACGCTTCACGATCCAAAGAATTGGTCAATCCTCCCATTTTGAGCCTCTTGCGATCTTCGATTTTTTTCCAAGTGTCAGCAGAGAGCCATGATTGTCTTTGAAACGACCGTGGCCGTTGTTTTGTGAGGTTGTCCACAGTTTTGCATATCAATTCCTTCAGGTGATTCCACTGAGCATCCGCGTTTTCTTCATCAGGTAGCGGATGATCCTCTAGTGCGTTAGTAATGTCACTGTAGAACGCACGTTTTTGAGCCAGGTCTAAAGTACGTGGTCTGAACGGGGGACCTCTTTTGATAGATTTAAGGCGCAGAGCAAAATTTGCCACGAGAAGACAATGATCACTGCCACAATCCGCTCCCGGGAAGGTCTTTACATTGGAATCGGAGCTTCTCCACCGGGAGTTAATCATTATATAGTCCATCTGGTTGCGACATCGATCGGCCGGCGATTTCCATGTATATAAGCGTCTTGGATGATGCTGGAAACAGGTGTTCAATATCGCCATCTTCTTCTCGATGCAGTATTCTATCAGCCTTGCCCCCCTCTCGTTCCTTTCGCCCAAGCCAAATTTACCCACCACTCCCCTAATGTGGTCGTCAAGAGTAGTGTTACCCACTTTCGCGTTCCAATCTCCAAGTATTATAGTTATTTCTCTATTCGATATATTGGATAGAGTTGTTCCGAGTGACATGTAGAATGCATCGATGACGTCATCCTTTGCAGTAGATGTTGGAGCGTACACTACCACTATGTTAAGAGTGCAAGGGCGAGTGTCCAATCTGATTGTCATGATTCTGTCACTAACAGGGTTGTATCCAAGCACGTGGTTGTGCAAATGTCGCGATATCCATACAGCGACGCCGTTACTGCTAGAGTTAGTCGAACCTGAGAAATACAATGAATTACCGCTTGGTGTTGATTGGTGTCCTTGACCTCTCATATGTGTCTCAGTTATTCCCAATAAGGTCAGTTTGTGCAAGTCTGTTTCTTTCTCCACTACATCCAATTTTCCTGGGGCCAGTAGCCCACGGACATTCCAAGTTGCAATTCGACGATGTTCACGGATTGAGATGTTTTTCTTGCATTCACCAGTAGCATTACCACCAGATGGGGCCCGGCGATCCGCCCCAGCGGTAGCTTCGGTAGCCAATTTCACACCACTCAGCCCGGAAACCGAATGGCGCCGAGTGTTAGTCGGGTCGTCCAACGAGCTCACATCATAAGTCGTACTTGTCATAGGGATTTTCTTGGGTAATATATCGTGGTGGGCACCCAGATCCTTCCACGGCAATATTTTAGAGGGGATTTAGGCCCTCACGGCCATTGAGAGCCGCTCCGTGAAAACGGAGTTGTCGGGTTATTTGATCGCCGCCCGATGCTCGGCGTTGAAGATTTTACGGCTGGCTTGATCTTCTCCAGAAACCAACCCTCCTCCTTTCTCATCCGGGATTGGGACCGTCAACGGCGGAGTCTATGGCAACAAGTACGAAATAAATGAATATTAATTGACATGTATTGGGAAGTTTTATTTAATTTAATCCTGTAGACATTAAGCCATACTGGTGGTAATGAAAAACAAATTATTTCTAAATACTAATATTTGAAAAGTCATTACAGTTAATAAAGTCAAGTTTAATATATTTTCGGATACCTATTTTAAAATATTATGTAAACAAAAACATAATTTAAATTTAATTTTTCGTATTTATACTAAAAACGTTGGAATCCAGCGCCGTACGTATAGGTAATTAAAAAAAAAACAATTTGACAGTTGATTCGTTACGTATAAATGTTATTATTAAATAAGTTTTCTTAGACGTTTCCAAATCTTATAATATTTATAGAGATATTTCATTCCAGAAAACATTATGAATTTTTCATGTATATAAATTTTTTGTACTCCTTTTACTGCGCTATTTTAATATATAGGTATTTCATGTAAGTACGGGTTATTTACTTAAATTATCATATTAAGCTCTGATCAAACGATAAATCCCTCTGATTCATCCCGGATCGATCTGATATTTGTGATGGAGATATTTGAAGGTTTGGATGGTGACAGAAGCCACTCCTAATTTCAAGACTACAGTCCACGCGAACGAAATTGCGCGGGTGAAAGCTAGTATGTATATATTTTCCGAACCTCGGAAACGGCTCCAACGATTTTCCTGAAATTCGATAGATAGAGATCTAGGTAGGTTTTAATGTGTCTATTTATCTGGAGACCACTGAAAATCAGCAGTGAGGGTAAGGCTTCCAGCCTGAGTGGCCATCCTTTTCGACCTTTCACACAGCTGTACTTGGTGTTAACTTTAATTATTAGGTTTATACTCAAATTTACATTTATGTATAATTAATAACTTGTAATGTGTATTTATAAGGTGTATACTTGTAAGGTGAAAGTCGAATAAAGATCTTCTTATTCTTATTCTTAATTTAAAAAAATCGTATTATCCTTGTTTTTGGGCATTATTAATACTAACATTTGAATATAAAACACTATTTTTGCCGTAAATTGTCAAGTCAGCGTAGCCTATTCTGGAAACGGGCAGTCTCGAGAAATGTAAATACCTAGGATTGATCTCAGTTGGGAATAAACTACCTAATTATTTTTTAATTTTTTTAAATTTATTATTTGTAAAAAATTACCGAATAAGGGTCGGTCAATCAGTTACTGTATATTAGATACGCTGTGTGCTATTTTTCACATCCGCCTGTTACTATCCCACTGCTGAGAATAGGAATCTTCTCTCCGTTTTTGGAGAGAAGGTTTGGAGCTAAGACCTACCACGCTACTCCAATGCGGATTGGTAGGTTGCACATATCTCCAGAATTCTCTAGAAATATGTAGGTTTCCTAACATGTTTTCCTTCACCGAAAAGCGTGTGATAAATTGCAATTATCAATTAGACGCAAAAGTTTTAACAGAAAAACTCATTGGCGTCTCCCCGGATTTGAACCCGTGAGCTCGTCGAAAGAGTCGCGCGGTGTTACCGCTGGGCTACCGCAGCTTCACATCCGCACCGTGTGTATAATTGTAAAAATATATACTATTGATTGCTTGTATCTTTTTCTGTATTCCGTGGTCAAACCCATGCCCTCCCACGACATTTGAAGTCTGACAAAGTGTGTGAATTCCGAAATAAGTCACGAACACCGTGAGAATTGAGTACAAAAGATATTTGTTCTATTACCGTTAGAAAGGCTATATGAATGCGCTTTACCTATCTCAGTTGAATCTGATAGTGTCATGGTGCGATTATTATGTATGCCAGTTAATTTTCTCTAGGTAATTCAGTAACTATGTAAGAAGGTCACGGGTTCAAAGTGATTTTTCAATTTATTGGTATAAAAATCAATTGTCACAAGGGCGTACTTTACCTAAAATTAGTTCTATATTTATATTGTTTATCCCGGGCCTTTTTATAAAGGAAATCATCCCAGGGAAATTTAAATTAAATAAGCAAAGAAGAGAAGTTTACTTAAGAAGATAAAGGAGTGCTTCCAGAGAAGATTTCTAGTTTTTACTATTATCATCCTCCTGCCCTTATCCCACTCTAATTGGGGTCGGCACAAAGCGTTATCAAACATGCTGTCACATGATTTGGCTGCGTTTTTACGACCGGCTGCCTGCCTGACGTCAACTTAACTTAGTCTTATTTTACGACACCTCGGTAAGAAAGAGGGTGGTCTATTTAACTAAACCGGATACCACACCGTGGGTCAACTTATCTTAGTCGCCTTTTACGATACCTCGGTAAGAAAGAGGGTAGTCTATTTTACTAAACCAGATACCACACGGAAGGTCAACTTACCTTAGTCGCCTTTTACGACACCTCGGTAAGAAATGAGGGTGGTACTATTCTATTCAGCCGGATACCACATGGTGTACTAGTTTTTACTATTATACAGTTAAAATAATTTTTCAAATCGGTCCAGTAGTTCCTGAGATCGCGTTCAAGTAATCGAACATACAAACAAACTCTTCAGCTTTATATAATATAAGCTTTATATAATAAAATAAACGACTAAGGTAAGTGGACGTCAGGCAGGCGGCCGGTCGTAAAATACGTAGCCAAATCATATGACAACATGTTTGTAACATGTTGTGCCGACCCCGCTTAGAGTGGGATAAGGGCAGGAGGATGATGATAGATAATACTTTAAAATGCACTATCTAATTTTTTCTATAGTCTATGGACCCAATACTCCGTCAGTCGGTTTGTTGTAGTAATAAGTCACGAGCGTCGTGAGGAATTAATTCAAAAGACATTTCTTCTTTTACAATACCGTTAGAAACGTTAAATAATACATACATATATAGATGAATGAGAAAGTTTATTTAATCAGTCAAAATAGCCGTGTTGTATCCGGCTGAATAGAATAGTACCACCCTCATTTCTTACCGAGATGTCGTAAAACGCGACTAATGTAAGTCGACCCGTCGTTTTGTATCCGTCTGAGTAGAATAGAATAACCTCATTTTTACCGAGATGTCGAAAAATACGACTAATGTAAGTTGATTTTAGGCAGGCGGCCGTAAAATACGTAGCTAAATCATGTGACAACATGTTTATAACATGTCGACCCCACTTAGAGTGGGATAATGGCAGGGGGATGATGATTATTATTACATATATGACGCCAAAAGGCGTTGCCGGCTGATAACGTTTATTATGCCTAGGACGCCAATGGACGTGCCCGGTCGTTTAAGTGTTGAGACTACACTTAACGTGAACGAAGTCGCGGATATCTATACTCTTTACTAATATATAAAGCATAAAAGTTTGTTTGTTTATTTGTTTGATTGTTTGAACGCGCTAATCTCAGGAACTGCTGGACCGATTTGAAAAATTATTTCAGTATAAGATAGTCTATGTATTTGATGTGCAATAAAGATTTTATTATTATTATTATAACAATACATTTATATAACATTACAAAGGCTATATAACATTACGCTAAGATGAGTAGGAGCAGCTATAAAAAATAGTACGAAAACGGCAAAAGTTAAAGCTTTCCTTGCGTGCAATAAACGGTGAGTAAACCGTGATAGTTTTTCAAAAATCATGTATTGCAAAATTGTTCCCCTCTAAAAGTACTAAATAAAAGTCTGTGACAGCATATATCTAGCTTTTAAGGTTATCCTACTTTAACCATTTTTATGGTTATCAAAAGACTATATTACGGTTTTAATCTTTCCACGCGAGCGGAGCCGCTGGTAATTGCTAGTCTAATATAAAATCATTGTTTAAGATGTCGCATCTACAAAAATAACTAATCTATGCGTATATTGAAATAGGTGCCCTACCGAGAACTGGTGACATCATCTGTGAGGAATCTGCGACAGTAGAAGTGGCAGCTCATTAGTTATTTTAGATCTGTAAATCTATCAAAGGTGTTTTATATTTACCTTGAATAGACAGTTATATAAAATATATTAATAAAAATACCTGGGTGAACGAGCCTCGCTCGGTATCTTTTGAAATAATGTAAAAAAATTTAAATAAAAAAATTGAAAAGAAAAATGAAAAAATAATAGGGCAGGTGGGGCTCGATCCTAGGTATTTTCGCCTCTCTAGACCGCCAGTTCCCCAAATGAACTACCAACACTTGACGTATGATAACGAAAAATTTTGATTGTATTCTACGTAAAAATTTTAGAGTCTAAAAACCGTGATTAAATGGTATTTTTTTAAATAAAATTTCTCTAGATCGACTTTTTTCCCCCATAACCTTCTGCTTGCTGTATTTAAGGAAAAAATCTTTAGAGCCGTTTCTGAGGTTTCGAAAATATACATATATACATACAAGATTAACTCATTTAATATATTACAGTTCTGGCATCGTTACAAGTTACTAAATTTAGCTTGTCCGATTGTGATATAACCTAAAGACCTCTAATTACTTCGTATGTTATTGGTCGGATAGAAAGCTAATTTTAACCACTTGAATATCAAGTGCAGTGCGGCGACCGCAGATAAATAGCCTCTTTGTGCGTCTGTCTGTAATGATAGATGTGTATGGGAAAGTTGATCCGGACAACCTATATGTAGCGATGAGGATTTCACTGATGTTAATTTTTCTTTGTTAACCGCCGTGTGGTATCCGGCTGACTTGAATAGACCAACTTTTTAATGAGGTGTCGAAAAAAGTGACTAAGGTAAGTAGACCCGCCGTGTGGTAACTGGCTGAGTAGAATAGACCACCATCTTTTCTTGATGAGGTGTCGTAAAAGGCGACAAACGTAAGATGACGGGCCGTGTGGTATCCGGGTAAGTAGAATAGAACACCCTCATTTCTAGCTGAGGTGTCGTAAAAAGCGAATAAGGTAAGTTGAACCGCCGTGTGGTATCTGGCTGAATAGAATAGACGTAAATTATTTCTTGCCGAGGTGTCGTAAAGGTAAATAAGGTAAGTTGACCTGCCGTGTGGTATCTGGCTGAGTAGAATAGACCACCCTCATTTCTTACCGAGTATGGTCTATTCTACTTAGCTAGATACCACACAGCGGGATAACTTACTTAGTCGCCTTTTACAAAAATGAACCCTCGGTAAAAAATGACCGTGGTTTATTTTACTAAACCACACGGCGAGCCAACTTACCTTAGTCTCTATATAAGAAACCTCGGCAAGAAATTAAGGTGGTCTATTCTACTCAGCCGGTATCCACGACGGGTGAACCTTAGTCGCCTTTTACGACACCTTGGTAAGAAATGAGGGTGGTGTATTGTACTTAGCCAGATACCACACAGCGGTAGACTGGCTTTCCTGCTTCAACATTTTCTAGAATTATCGTTGTTATTAGCTAATTTAAACAAACCTTAATAAATTATACACCTAAACTTTCGAATTTACGGTCACTGGGTATTATAATTAAGTGGTTTATTGTCTCAAAGTGAAGGTCGCAACTTCGAGTACATCCGGTCCGATTGTCACGTTTGTTCATTCGATAGTTGAAGGTCTTAGCTTATAAAAACTTATATCCTGCATTTGGGTAAATCGCAAGATAAGATACAATTTCCAAGCTTTATTCAAAAGAACTTGGTTGCTGTAATATTTACAAATGAGATTTAACGAATCACAAATCACAGATGTTACAATAGAATTATTTTGATGTAATCCGCGTTTATTAAGAGAATCTATGTAATGTTAAATGTATGAAGCAGGCAACACCCACATACCTTATACATTCAGAACAAAGTACGACTACCACTTGTAAATAAGGAAAAATAAATTAAAATAATTGACCCAAAAAATTTACGAAATAAACTACAATAACTAATGAAATAAATAGTTTTTTTTTTACAAATTTCAATTTGTTAATAACTATACGGAACATCAAAAAAAACAAAAGTTGTTTCCCAACACAAATATTTACTTAACTGGTGTACTTAATTTGAAATTGTGGTGAATTAGGAGAAAAATCATTGTACGTATAATTATACTCTTTAATTATTTATAAGAAGACGAAAAATGTTATAATTTATAAATTTTAAAAAGCAAGGCTTACACTTTTTTGCTGACTCACATTTGCACACGGAAACTGGAAATGATAAAGCGTTTAGTGATGTCGCGTCGAGTGTTATCGATATATGTTTATTTTGATATCTGTGATATTGATGGATACTGTGAAAATAGCCTGGAGCGTAACAACGAACATAATGCAACAGTATATATTATTCTTTGATCATTTTTTTGTGCACTTTCTTCCACTTCTCACATATATGTAGGTGTACAAATCCTAGCTCCTCAGAATAATATACATCACTTGTCATTTAAGACTTTAATCGCGAACGGTATTAATCCACGCTCCAAAGACTGCAGAACCGATTTATGCGGACAGCCACTAGTTGTCCGTGGTTAAGGCGGAACGTTGACCTCCATAGAGACCTGGAACTCCCTACCATTACTCACCTCTTCAAACGTTTTTCGAAGTCTTACTTCGAGAAATGCGAGGTACACCCGAACCCTGTCATTTCAGTTGCGTCCACCTACATCCCAGTAAGGTCTGACCACCGAAAATATAGGCGTCCAAAAAGCGTCCTATATGAGCCTGACGATCAAATAACGATCAAAAACACAGAAACACGTAATACACACACACAACGTCTTCGCCGGCAAAGACGAGGTCCCGATTTCTGACGTCGGTTGGTCGTAGCTTCTTGCCAACCTTCCGTCGTTGTATTGTCTAATCAAAGTCATACCATCAACCCTCCACTACACGTCGCCCTAAGCCGTGTTCCGGCCTCACAGGAGGCACCCTTCTGCCAACATTCCCCGACGCTAGTAGAGCTTCTGCGCTCTACTCTCCGCATTTCCCATCCTGAACGCTGCTTCTGCGCACGCCCGTCCCGCCCGGTGACGCTGTAAAAGCCGTTAGGGCTAACAGCATACAGTCAATTAGCAAAATAAATTATTAAAAAGCCTTTGCTTGAATATAAACAGAATTTCTGCACAAACTGTGGCCTATCCAACTTTGAATTGTAAGTTCTATGAAATCCTCACAGTTTCCGCAACTGTACGTAAACAATACTCGTGTACATCTCGGAGATCGCTATTTTGAGTTTGAGTGTATTTGTGTTTGACTGACGTGTTTTGGTTGCTGCAACAATAGGAAATAGGTGCATGTATACAGTTTTGAAACGGTTGTAATGTGGCCTAGTTATGTTAACTCGGTATAAAAAATTCGATTGCACCAAATTTCATCAATATTTTTTAGTGAATGAGCAAAGAAAGATTTAAGCCGAAATGACTTATTTTATTTATATATTAAAATGGATTATTATTAGAGCTATGATGGCCCAGCGGTGAGACCATGTGACTCTTCCCAGAGAATCACGGATTCAAACTCCAGGCAGCGACTAGTTTTTGTATTTAAACTTATGTGCCTCAGAAATATTAGCAATTATCACACGCTTTTTAGTGAAGGAATACATCGTGAATAATCCTGCATAACTTTAGAGAATTATGGAGATATGTGTAACCTACCGATCCGCATTGGATTAGCGTGGCGAAGCGTCGAGTCATCCAACCCTTCTCCAAAAATGGAGAGAGGAAGCTTATGCCCAACAATGGTATAATGAGAGACTCATTTATTTAAAAAAAAGTAATAGAAGCGGCATCTTAAAAGACAACAATGACTTACATTGATTTACTTGCGTTGATTACATGACTAATTCGGTATAATTAATTATTAAATAATAATATAAACTAATATCTAATATGCCGTGTGGTATCCGGCTGAGTACAATAGGCCACCTTCATTTCTTACCGAGGTGTAGAAAAGCCGACTAAGTAAGTTGATGTCAGGCAATGGTAACATACCAAATAATGAGACAACATGTTTATAACTGTTATTTGTTTATAACATGTTGTGCCGACCCGACTTTGAGTGGGATAAGGGCAGGAAAATGAAGATATTTGTTATGTTACCCTCATATCTTAAGTGTCCTGCATATGCCGCCCTCTATCTTAGAGCGCAAAGTTACGTAATATTAATTATTATACTGTAATAAAAATTATCGATAACACTCCCCTCTTCCCTATTCCCCAGTCGCGTTTATCGCCGCCGACAGGTGCTGGGTTTTTATGTCGCAAACATACATACAGATAATCGCTTCGTGTCACTTCCCTGGATTCCCGTGTAAATTGAATAACAAAAAGTTTATTTAAACTGTGATAGGTACGCGGAAGTTAGTCGAAACTTTTACCGTTTTCCGGTTTCTTTTTTTTTTTTGTTCAATTTTGGAATCTTTTACTTGATCTTTTTTGTAATTGTAGCATCTTGTATTTGGCTTATTTTCAATTATTGATTCTTTTACTTGTAAACCCTTTTGATACCTTAAAAACTCTATAATTTAAAACATTTAAAGATTTCCTTGGATTTTAACTTGTCTAGGTTCTACTGTATATATTATACTAGCCAAATCAACTAATAACATTTAAAACATGTTGTGCCGACCCCACTTTGAGTGGGATAAGGGCAGGAGAATGATGAATGTAAATTTATATATACCATAGCAATCGACAGAAGCTCCGTCCGCGTGGAAAGAATAAAACTGTATTATAGTATCTTGATAATCATAAAAATGGCTAAGGTAGATTAACCTTAAAAGCTAGACATATGCTGTCGCGGACTTTTATTTAGAACTTAGAACAACTTTGTAACATGATTTTTAATTAACTATTACAGTTTACTCAGCGCCCGCAAGGAAAGCTTTAAATTATGCTGTTATCGTACTATTATTTATTGCTGTTTCTCTCCTATTTATCTTAGCGTGATGTTATATAGTCTATAGCCTCCTAAATAAATTTACTAACTTACACTGAAATAATTTTCCAAATCGGTCCAGTAGTTCCTGAGATAGAGCGTTAAAACAATCAAACAAACAAACTCTTCAGCTTTATATATTAGTATATATTCATTATTGTTGTTATGTGCAAAAAACTTTCATCATCATCCTCCTGCCCTTATCCCACTCTAAGTGGGGTCGGCACAACATGTTAGAAATATGATGTCACATGATTTGGCTGCGTTTTTACGACCGGCCGCCTGCCTGACGTCAACTTACCTCAGTCGTATTTTACGACATCTCGGTAAGAAAGAGGGTGGTCTATTCTACTTAACCGGATTACACACGGTGGGTCAACTTACCTTAGTCGCCTTTTACGACACCTCGGTAAGAACTTAGGTTGGTCTATTCTACACAGCCGTATACCACACGGCGGGTCGAATTACTTTAGTCGCCTTTTACGACATCTCGGTAAGAAATGAGGGTGGTACTTATTCTATTCAGCCGGATACCTCACGGCGTAATGTGCAAAAACCTTTAAGTAAATTAAATTATATGTAATTCCCCACCAACCAAGACATCGCGGGTTCTATTGCCGCTTGGGTTATTAGCCTTCACGGCTCGTGCCACCGCTCTACGAAAATTTCCGTTAAATTCTTTTTTGGCCAAAATCACAATAGAACTCCACAAAAACTGGATTAAGTAACACAAAGGGCCAAACACAATATCAGTTCCGTTATAACATAGCGATAAAAAAAAATTTAAAACGATAAAATGTTTTGAAAAAGGTAAAATAAGTTGTCGCTTTCTACTATAAGTTAAGGGGAGTACATATGAAAGGAAAATACATTTTATTTTATTACTAATCATACTTCATTATTCTCCTGCCCTTATCACACTCTAAGTGGGGTCGGCACTACATGTTATGAACGTAACATAGTTTGGCTACGTATTTTACGACCGGCCGCCTGACGGTCTACTTACCTAAGTCGTTTCACGAAACCTCGGTAAGAAAGAGGATGGTCTATTCCACTGAACCGGATACCACATGGTTGGTCAACTTACCTTATTCGCCTTTTACGACACCTCGGTAAGAAATGAGGGTGGTCTATTCTACTCAGCTAATCATACTTTGTTGGTATTAAATGCTCCCAATTATTAAAAAGTAAGAGATTATTTTACTGCACTTGAAGGAAAAAGTGATAGTATGCTAGCTCTAGTTATAAGATTCAATTGTACAAAATTCATCGGTAATTTGAAAATAAATAGACGCAAACGAAGTCGCAGATATGTCTAGGGGACTATATATACATATTAATATAAAACTAGCTGTCCTTGTGACTTTACCCGCGTGGAAATCAGTTTAATTGAATATTAAAACAAAAATACATATTTTGAGTTAACTGTTAGAGATAGAGACACGGTGTTGCGGACTTTTTTGTAGCATTTTAGTAAATCTACAATTTTCTATTACATTATTTAAGTGTGTCTCTGTTTTACGGTTTACGCGGCGCACGCAACTAATGCTCTCAGCAGACAAGTTTCTTTACAACTGCACGATCTCATCAACATAATTTAACCGGAAGAATTGCGCTACCTTTCAGTTGAAGGCGCACAAAAATCAGTTCAGTAGCTTTTGAGAAAATCGATTACATACAGACAGATAGCTTTTGGAGACTTTGTTTTATAATACGAGTAAAATAGAAAATATAATTGTAAAAAAATCGTCTCGTGTAGACTATGCTTTATAATCGTCCATACAACTGTGCCTTAGGATGTGATCGTTTTAATTTTGTTTCTCAAATACCACGTAACGGCCGCTCTGTTATATCGTGTTACAAATTGTGTGAAATGGGCCGGTAATACTATACTATAAATGTGGATTGTGAATCTGTCTGCACATATGTTGCAACGCCTTGTATATAAAAGTAATAATCTATACAAATATGATATCATCATCATCTCCCTGCCCTTATCACGCTCTAAGTGGGGTCGGCACAACATTTTATAAACATGCTGTCACAAGATGCAGCTTTCCAATGGTGAATTTTTGAAATCGATCCAGTAGTTTTTGTGTGAAAACATTACAAACATACATACAAATTTTTCTTCTTTATAATATTAGTATAGATTATTACTTTTACGCCGTGTGGTATCCGGCTAAGTAGAATAGTACCACCCTAATTTCTTACCGAAGTGTCGTAAAATACGACTAAGGTTAGTTGACGTCAGGCAGGCGGCCGGTCGTAAAAACGCAGCAAAATCATGTAACAATATGTTGTGCCGACCCCACTGAAATTGGGATAAGGGCAGGAGGATGTATAATATATCTTCTAAAAGAAAATCGAGCAAAGCTAGTTCACCTAGGTACTAAGATTAATTTTTTTTTTAATTTCTGAAACCTGTGTATACATGACACTAATTTGCAACATCAAGTACGGTTATGCATCATGATAACATTATTACTATGTACATCATGATAGCTCGCCGTTGGACTGGATTTCGTTTCTCTGATAAGAAACGCGTGATTTTGTCTTATATAACTCCTTATTTATAGCTATTCTTGCACGTGACTTTACCCGTGGAATCTACAAATGGGTTTTGGAAACTATATTAAGTACCGGCGACTCCGTTCGCGTCAATTTGATATTAAAATACCAAATTATGTACTACTAGCTTTTACCCGCAACTTCGTTTACGTGGATCGTTTCTATGTTATCCTATTCCTATAGAATTAACAGGATTTCTATAGCCTATATGTTATTCCGGTGTCTAAGGAATAATTGTGACAAATTTCATAAATATTGGTTCAGCGGCTTCGTCGTGAAAGAGTAACAAACATACATCCATACTCAAAAACTTTTGCATTTATAATATTAAGGAGGATTAAATTTAAACTATCGTGAGTAGTATTCATAGTTATTGTATAGAACCGGCTATACTCACGTCTTATTCTATCGGGTTAGCCCGACTAGTTTCGAACCCATCCGGGGCACTTATTCATGAGCTCTTTTCTTATTTTTTTTTTTCTTTTCTTTTGCCCCGGATGGGTTCGAAACTAGTCGGGCTAACCCGATAGAATAAGACGTGAGTATAGCCGGTTCTATACAATAATTAGGAGGATTAGGTCCCCGCTTCCTGAGTTCCTCACGTCTAGCGGCCGGGGTGTCCAGCCCTGCCCATTATGACATTAGGACTTTGTAGGCGTCTTACATAAGATAAATTCATTTAAATATATATATATTATATAATCGTAATAACTCGTAAGCGCTTATAAAGCAGATGCTTAGTTAAAACGGGTAACAGGTCTAGAGTATGGGCTTCTGGAGGCCATTTCCCTCAACAAAAAGTGCAAGGTGGGCTGTCAATCAGCGGACCGCGTGATACAGCAGCTGTCCGATGCATCTGCTAGAGATTTTTATCCGTTTTTCACTTGCAGTTGCATTTTGAGGCGATAAATTAGCTTTTTTTACCGTCAGTACAGACATTCGTACTAAAAAGGTAAATGCGACTTGTCTTACTGTAGTGCTTTCTTGTAATTAGCTGGAGATTTGACTGGCCCGTTGGCGCAGTGGGAAGTGATCCTGCATTCAGGTCCGTGGGTCGTGAGTTCGATTCCCGCCAAGGCCCAACATTTTATATAAATGAATTTGTTGGTCTTCGAGTCTGGGTGTATATTTGTAATTAAGTAAGTACTTAAAAAATATATAAGTATTGTTAGGAAACCAGATTTCAAAACTGACAGCCTATATAAATAACGGCTGACGTCATTCGCTCTCTCCCTCTCTTTCCACAGTCCGATATAGTCCTCTATAGCTCGTCGCTTTAAGTCGAGATTCGGTCTCACAGGAGGCACCCTTAAGGCGACGCTCCCAGAATGCTGCGGACCTCGTTCGAGACCCGGTCTCCCAGCACCCCAACCCCCGGCGATGCTTCTGCGCTCGCCCATCCTTCCGGAAACGCTGTCAAAGCCTTCATGGCTAACAGACTTAGTTAAAAAAAACATTCGCTCTCATTGGCGTTGGGCATTCTTAGGAGGTAGACGTGTTTGGGTGATCTCTTTTATAATTCATGTTATTAGAATCTAACCTCAAATAATCGCTATTCGTGATAAAAGCGACCACTGAGTTTCTTGCCAGTTCTTCTCAAGTGGATTAGTGTTCCGTGGTAGAAACATTCTGCCGTTGGATTTTGTAGTGAAAAGTGTTGGTGCACAGTAAGGTGCCCGGTGTGATTCCCTAAACGCATTCGTTCATTATTTCATTATTCATTTTAAATTGAATTTAGACTTTATTTCTAACAGTATATATTCACCATTTGTAAGTATTAAGTTACTTTGGGAACGACCGTGTGTATATGCGTCCCATATATTTATTTATTTATTTATATTTTGATGAAATTTGGTTCTTTTGAAGTTTGTATGTTTTAACGATTCCAAAATGTATGTTTGTGGCTACACCCAAAAGGATAGAGGAAACTTAGGAACAACACGGGCGGCTATTTTGCCCTAGCTGTCAAATAAAAAGACGTGTATACTTAAATTCTGAACATTGTAATTTATAGAAGTAGGTATTTCTTTCCGAATTCCATAGTACAAAAGCTATGATTACAGAATGATTAGAAGAATATTTTGCTGTAATCCGCATTTGTTAAGAAAATCTATGTAATGCTAAGTGCACGACGCAAAAAACCGTTCTCATACTTTATGCATACTTGCAGGACTATTCTCATATACCAAAACGCAACCAGTGTTTTGTGTTATGTGCAGTAAATTATGTATTATTATTATTTATGTAATATCGTATAGCTATTATTTATTTCGTAGTCGTTACGTGTAGACACAAAACTATGCACATAAATAATCGGAAAAACATCGGAAAAAACACATTTCTCAGCGATACTTCACGCTCTGATTCCTTTCGCGAAAGGGGTGTATTTATTCTGCAATTGTGATAAGTGTGCGCAAGTGAAGTATGTGGTAATAAGTATTCCTCTCAAACATAATAAAAAAAAAACTCCATATTATTCTCAGTAGAATTTTCTTTTTAACAATTGATTATTATCTGAGGATCCCTATATGATATATTGGATCAAAAGACAAATAAAAAAAGACAAAAAAAGAAAATTTAAAACAACATAAATAGTTAAAAGTTAGTAAATTTATTAATGTCGACTTTATTTTATTTATTAGGGTTATTTTAATCTTTAATATTTAAATGAGATAATCTTGTATATATGTCATCATCTTCCTGCCCTTATCCCACTCTAAGTGGGGTCGGCACAACATGTTATAAACATGCTGTAACATGATTTGGCTGCGTTTTTACGACCGGCCGCCTGCCTGACGTCAACTTACCTCTGTCGTCTTTCACGACACCTCGGTAAGAAAGGGTGGTCTATTCTACTCAACCGGATACCACACGGTGGGTCATCTTACCTTATTCGCCTTTTACGACACCTCGGTAAGAAATGAGGTTGGTCTATTCTACTCAGCCGGATACCACACGGCGGGTCGACTTACCTTAGTCGCCTTTTACGACACCTCGGTAAGAAAAGAGGGTGGTACTATTCTACTCAGCCGGATACCACACGGCTAATAATTAATCTTGTATATATGTGTAGTATTAAATTCAAATTCTTCATTAACAAAAAATTTGCATTTAAATAAATAAAATAAAAACATTAAATGTAATAATTTTTTTTTAACTTTGAAAAAATTACCGAGATTAGATTACATTCATTATTTTACAAAATTTATTTTATTATATCGCCAAGTTTCTTGCTAGTTCTTCTGTGTAAGAGAAACATTCTAAAAAGTGCTTGAAAAAGCGTATTTGAATAAGTATATTTGATTTGAATAATTGAAACTTGAATTAAACTAACTGATGTGCCCGGCGTCGCCCGGGTAGACCTCTATGCCTTAAATTACGTAAGGCGGTGTTGACTTTCAAATATTTTGTATAATACACAGACTAAGTGCATTACCTAAGTACATCAACGCCGGCTACACAGTGTTCCAAGTTTAAAATTCGACGACAGCTCAAAGGGATGTTAGAATAACAAACTTAGCCTAAACTGAGCGTAGATAAAACGAACTGCAAAGTACAAATTTAACTTTGCACTTACCAAAACATCCATTCGCTCTTATCACAAAAGCATAAAGTTTGAAATCTACTAACATTCAGTTCTCTGGTTACTCCCTTTTGATGTACATTTGTTTTCACAGACAAAATACTCTGGACTTTAACACATGGGACATAAGAGTTATAATTGTGTGTATTGTTTAAGGTACGTTAAAAATATGTCGTGGATTTGTTTGAAGTATGCGATCTCTTTTAGGAAATTGCTTTTGATTCTTTCGGGATACCAGAACGCCGACCGTGGAGGAGTATGTCCGTCGCCTTGCGCGCCGGATGTTCGCGCGTGCGGACAATAGCGCGCACGTACACCTCCATGACATCGCGCCACTCCATGTGCGACCACCCGATGGACGTTCCCTACCTCGCGAGCTCCTGCGATCACCGTCTCCGCGGCCCGATGGGGATGACGACGGCGACGAAGAGGACGACGCGACGGGCGAAAGGGCGAATCCACCGGACATGACACACCTACCCGATCAAGACACCACCGGACGAGACACCACCGAAATTGACCCCGAGGTCTGGGAGCTACCATTCCCAGACCTCCCCACCGAACAAGACATCCATTAGGTCACCTAGGTGACCTGGGCTTACGGCCCAAATACCGACACCTTTGGGTCACCTAGGTGACCTCAGCCTACGGCCGGAACACATACCGGGCTTAAGTGCCCGCGAGGAGATGCCCGGGTAGAGAGGAATCCTCGAGGCCCGCACCCCGTTTACCCCCACCCGGGGAGTAAACGAGAAGACCCTGCTGTTTTGATTCTTTTTGCTTTCAGGTAATATCGTTGATACATAACCTTTATATTATCAAAAATTTATAAAACAAAGTCCCTCCTTTATAATAAACTAGCTTTTACCCGCGAGTTCGTTCACGTGATAGGTTGCTAATAGATGGCGCTTTTTACTGTCACTCTATTCCTGTACAATTTACGAGATTTCTATAGCCTATATGTTATTCCGGTGTATAAGGAATAATTGTGCCAAATTTCATCGATACTGTTTCAGCATTCGCCGTGAAAGAGTAACAAACATACATCCATACTCACAAACTTTCGCATTTATCATATTAGGTGGATTAGGTTAGAGGAATAGGATAGGATGACAACGGCTTAAGCATTCCTACGATTAGCATTATGTAGATTTACTAAACAAATGCGGATTAAAGGAAAATAAAGCAAATTCATTTTCACGTGTTGTAACTAACTATACTTAGTTATCTTTTGTATATCTCACGAATACTATAAATGACTGGCCCGTTGGAGCAGCGGGTAGTGACCCTGCCTTCAGCTCCGCGGGTCGCGGGTTCGATTCCCGCCGAGGGCCAACATTTTCTATAAATGAATTTGTTGGTCTTTGAGCCTGGGTGTATATTTGTATTTAAGTATGTATTTCAAAAATATATAAGTATATATTCACCAGTTGTCTGTCTACCATGACACAAGTATTAAGTTACTTACTTTGGGGACGGACGACCGTGTGTGTAAGTGTCCCATATATTTATTTATTTATTATATAAATGCGAAAGTTTGTGAGTATTAATGTATGTTTGTTACTCTTTCAGGAAAAAGTAATGAATCGTTTTGAATGAAATTTTATAGTAATATAATTTATACATCGGAATAACATATAAGCTACAAATTTTTTTCGCATTTCGCGGGTTCGATTCCCGCCGAGGGCCAACATTTTCTATATATAAATTTGTTGGTCTTTGAGCCTGGGTGTATATTTGTATTTAAGTATGTATTTAAAAAATATATTCACCAGTTGTCTGTCACCCATAACACAAGTATTAAGTTACTTACTTTGGGGACGGACGGCCGTGTGTGTAATGTCCCATATATTTATTTATTTATTATTTATTTTTACAATTTTTACGACACCTCGATCGATTTACCTTAGTCGCGTTTAAGACACCTCGGTAAGAAATGAGGGTGATACTATTCTATTCAGCCCGATACCACACGGCGAACATACAAATTGATTTATAGAAAATGTTGGACCTCGGCGGTATTGTATAATGAATGAAATTTTATCCTTCATTACAAGTCTGCGAAACTGTTAAGTGAAGAAGTCAAGATAAGAGCCGCCTTTATATTAATAAAAATAATGGAAATATTATCGAATTAGTGTCATATAAAATTTACCTTTCGCGTCGCTTACAGCCTTGTGGCCCTCATTAACATGCTAAACACAATAATATAGAAGGTCGCTTCGACTGTAACCTTTTCAACTTGTTAATATTTCGGTGTCGTATTTTATCTTGAGGTTTTTTAGAGAAAAAGATTGTTTTTTTTAAATTGTTCAATAGACGAGCGCTTGACTGCAATTATGCCTGACGATAAGCGATAATACAGGCTAAGGTGAAACGCGCTTAAATTAATTGTATTTAAGTATGTATTAGGTCCTTACATATGAAATTGGCGTTTTGTCGTACTGGCCACTTTGATCTCAAATATTACCTTTATGATTAGGAATTTCAAATTCAAATTCATACAGCTATTTACTCATGCACTTGTGTTTCAAACCCCCTGATTCATTTGTTTTTTCTTCTTTTGTTTCTTCTTTGTGTCACTCTATTTACAAAATGGAAAACATGAAATATCGCGTTATTTACGAGTATGAGTTCCACCGTGGCACCACTGCTGCAGAAACGGCTCGAAGGATTAATGATGTGTATGGTGACGGTGTCGCAAAAGAAAACACAGTGCGTTTTTGGTTCCAATGTTTTCGTTCTGAAAATTTCGACCTGCAGAACAAGCCTCGTGGACGGCCGGAGGCCAAAGTTGATAATGAAGAATTGAAGGCTATTGGAAGCGGATCCATCGCAAACCACGTCCGAGTTAGCTGCAGGCTCCAGTGTTAGTGATAAAACTATTCTAATCCACTTGAAGCAAATTGGAAAGGTGAAAAAGCTTGAAAGGTGGGTATCTCATGAATTGAGTGAAGCAAACCGACAAACGCGCGTCGACTGCTGCGTTACGTTACTCAACCGGCACAATAATGAAGGAACTTTAAATCGAATCATTACCTGTGATGAAAAGTGGATCATCTTCGATAATCGGAAGCGCTCATAGCAATGGCTGAAGCCTGGCAAACCAGCCAAATCCTTGCTAAGCGAAAATTGACTAAAAAAAACTGCCTGTAAGGGTTCCATTGGTGGACTAGTGCCAGTGTCGTTCACTACAGCTTTCTTAAATCTGGCCAGACGATTACGGCAGATATCTTTTGTCAGCAACTGCAAACCATGATGGAAAACCTAGCTGCTAAACAACCGAGGCTGGTCAATCGCTCTAGGCCACTGCTGCTTCAGGACAACGCTAGACCACACACTGCACAACAGACGGCTACCAAATCAGAGGAGCTTGAATTAGAATGTCTTAGACATCCACCGTACTCTCCGGACCTTGCTCCAACAGATTACCATTTTTTTTCGCAATTTGGATAGCTACTTGCAAGGAAAAAAATTGAACTCCGATGGGGCAGTCCAAACCGCCTTCAAAGATTTTATTGATTCCCGCCCGAATGGTTTTTTAGTAAGGGAATCAATGAACTACCTATACGATGGCAAAAGTGCATACATAGCAATGGTACATACTTTGATTAATTAAATATATTTCATTAAAAAAAAAACGACTTTATGTTCCTGCCATAGAAAACGCCAATTTCATATGTAAGGACCTAATATTTACGTGGGGTCGGTGCAACATTTTTTAAACATGTTGTTAAAAGATCTGGCTACGTATTTTACGACAGCCACCTGCCTGATGTCAAATTACCGTAGTCGTATTTCACAGCACTTCGATAAGAAAGAGGATGGTCTATTCTACTCAGCCAGATACAAACAGCGAATGTATTTAAAACTATTTTAATTATTTTTATTTTTATTTTATTTTCTATGTATATATTTAACAGTTGTCAGTCAGTAGTCACCCACACACAAGTGTTAAGTTACTTACTTTGGGGACATACAACCTTGTAAGTGAACCATATATTTATATCTTTAATTTTTTTTTATTTTTTTTTTACTTTATTTTAAAAATAACCGAGCAAATCTCACCAGCCAGTTTTTTTATATTATTTACTTTACGTTTAATATACCAAGATATTCTCGAAGGGCCACGGGTTCAAACCTCGGCTAGGCACCAATGAGTTTTTCTGTTAAAACTTAAGTATCTAATTGATAATTGCAATTTATTACACGCTTTTCGGTGAAGGAGAACATCGTTAGGAAACCTGCGTATCTCAAGAGAATTCTGGTGATATGTGTAACTTACAATCCGCATTGGAGCAGCGTGGTCTTAGTTCTAATCCTTTTCTAAAACGGAGCGACACCTATTCCCAGCTGTGGGATAGTAGAAGCCGTTACTTTTTTATATTATTCTTGGAGATACAGAATCGTCATCTTTGAAACTATAAGATGGATTTTTATGTTGTTCGTTTTGTTCCCTGTTTTTAAACTAAAGACTAACTAAGTGGCTATTTTTAATCTTCCTCCACCCCAGAGTGACCATACGCTTCGAGGGACAAGTCTTTCAATATTACTGAGTTCATACAAAAAAATTAACTTATTGAAAATATACAAAAGTAATAATAAAATTATTTTGCTATAATCCGCGATTCATCGCGGATTATAGCAAAATAATATTTTCATTACTTTTAGCTAAATAACACGTTAACGTTTAATATAGTTATATATATATATATGTATATATATATATATATATATATATATATATATATATATATATATATATATATATATATATATATATATATATATAATTTTAATAATGTTATTTACCTCCGTGTGGTATCCGGCTGAGTAGAATAAACCACCCTCATATCTTACCGAGGTGTCGTAAAAGGCGACTAAGGTAAGTTGACATCAGGCAGGTGGCTGTCGTAAAATACGTAGCCAAATCATGTGACAACATTTTTATAACATGTTGTGCAGACCCCACTTAGATTGAGATAAGGGTAGGAAGATGATAAATGGTAATTTTTATTTAACGGAAATCATTAGAAAAATGTTACAGCATTTTACTAGTCTATCATAATCAAAAAGTCTCATCATTTTATCTGTGGCCTGAAGAATTTTTCAAAACGGTCCAGTAGTTTTTAATATTATCGCGTTCAAACAATCAAACCCTTCAGCTTTATATTTTAGTATAGATGTTAGACTGGTATATAATCTGCAATATAACGGTATATTGGTTGAATTATGAGGACACAGAGAAATTAATTCACACTATTACTTAATTTACACTTATGTCATATAATCTACACATACACACACATATATACATACACATACACACACATATATACATACACATAACCGTACACACACACACACATACATTCTTTTTTTTTCTACATTTTTCAATATTTTTTATTAATTTTTTTTTTACTTATTTCTATATTCTAACTACAAAAGGTACAATTTTGATGTAATCAGCGTTTCTATAACTTTTATTTTCTATAATTTGTATAACTTGGTCTATTATATTTTGTAAAGGAGGAAGTCTCTGGCGACCTGAAATACTGAGAATCCTAGTTTAGTTATCAGTTTCCTTCCATAGCAAGTTTAATGTAATAGCTAAATTAAGCTTCTTTGAACCTGTACAAGACAGTAACGACATAATGTAAATAGTATTAAGAATTATATTTTTAAAAGAGCAACCGCCGAGTTTCTTGCTGGCTCTTCTCGGTAGGAACAGCTTTCCGAACCAGCAGTAGAGTTGACGATTCAAAAGCACTTGTTTACAAGTTTAATAAAGTTGTAAACAAGTTGAATAAAGAATATTTTGAATTTGAATTTGAATTTGAAGAATCATCAACAAAGAATCTGTGTATTTGTTCAATCTCTGCTGAATCATTAATCGTTCTTGTGTGTAATTGATACTTGATTTAATAAACTTTACTTATTACTTATAACGGCCGTGAAATTTTAAAACGTAAAAGAGACAGTACATAATTGGTCTGATATATGGTCATCCTACTCTACCCTAGCACGGTAAACAAACAGTTTTTTAACATCGTCACAGTTTAAGTGTGGCTGTTGACGCGCACTTCACGAACAGAGTTAACTGCTTACGTTAAGAAACAATTGTTTACGTTACGTTTACCGACACTTCGTAGTTTTGACTATTTTTAGAGATAGTTAAAGAAACACGCAGCGATCTTAGTTAAGAATGAAATGGTATTGATTTGAGATAGTTATGTATATGATATAAAAGAAAGAAGATTTATAACGAATTTAATTATAACTATGGTAATTATGGTTTTATAGCCGTGTGGTATACGGCTGAGTAGAATAGACCACCCTTATTTCTTACCGAGGTATCGTAAGAGGCGGCTGAGGTAAGTCGACCCGCTGTATGGTATCCGGCTGAGTAGAATAGATCACCCTCATTTCTTACCGAGTTCTCGTAAGAGGCGACTAAGGTAAGTTGACTCACCGTGTGGTATCCGGTTAAGTAGAATAGACCGACCTCTTTCTTACCGTGGTGTCGTAAAATACGACTAGGTAAGTTGACGTCAGGCACGCGGCCGGTCGTATAATACGAAGCCAAATCATCTGACAACATGATTATGATGAGAATGATGATATTTAAAAGGGTTTTCTGTACCTTAGTTGATTTAAATCCCGGTTGTACGATGTATATGTAAAACTAAATATACACAAAACACCTGTCTGTAACGATGTCCTTTGAAGTTATTTAATGATTGGTGTGGACGGGAATGGCGGAACTTCCATGTGTGACCCCGGATCGGATATCAAAGAAAAGGTCGTAAATACGGACGGCAGAAAGAACAATCAGTATATTATAGAACAAAGTTCCCCTCAACGTATATATGTTTGTGATAAACTCAAAAACTACTTAACAGATTTTCATCAGGATTTACTTAATAGATAGAGGAACTCATAGAGAAGGTTTTGATGTATAATTTATTAAGTTGTTTGTGTGAAATGGTTATAATATAACATTAGTTTCGTACGCCGTGTGGTAACCGGCTGAATAGAATAGTACCACCCTTATTTCGTACCGAAGTGTCGTAAAAGGCGACTAAGGTAAGACGATTCGTCGTGTGGTATCCGGCTGAGTAGAATAGACCAACCTCATTTCTTACCGAGGTGTCGCAAAAGGCGACTAAAGTAAGTTGACCCACCGTGTGGTATCCAGTTTAGTTGAATAGATCACCCTCTTTCTTACCGAGGTGTCGTAATATACGACTAAGGTAAGTTGACGTCAGGTAGGCGACCGGTCGTTAAAACGCACCCAAATCATGTAACAACATGTGCCGACCCCACTTAGAGAGGGATAAGGGCAGGAGGATGATGATGATAACATTAGTTTCGTATTATGGAGCTCCGCAGAGTAACGCCTAATTCTATAAATTACTGATTCTTTGTGCTATAAAGAAGCAACCTCTTGTCACCTGAAGCGGCATTTAACCGAGGTTAATAAAATTTATCATCATCTTCCTGCCCTTATCCCACTCTAAGTGGGGTCGGCACAACATGTAATAAACGTGTTGTCACGTGATTTGTCTACGCATTTAACGAACGGCCGCCTGCCTGACGTCAACTTATCTTAGTCGTATTTTACGACACCTCGATAAGAAAGAGGGTGGTCTATTCTACTTACCCGGATACCACACGGTGAGTCAACTTACCTTAGTCGCCTTTTACGACACCTCGGTAAGAAATGAGGGTGGTCTATTCTACTCAGCCGGATACCACACGGCGGGTCGACTTACCTTAGTCGCCTTTTACGACACCTCGATAAGAAAGAGGGTGGTCTATTCTACTTAACCGGATACCACACGGTGAGTCAACTTACCTTAGTCGCCTTTTACGACACCTCGGTAAGACATGAGGGTGGTCTATTCTACTCAGCCGGATACCACACGGCGGGTCGACTTACCTTAGTCGCCTTTTACGACACCTCGGTAAGAAAAGAGAGTGGTACTATTCTATTCAGCCGGATACCACACGGCGTGTTAATAAAATTTATCTTGCATTTAAAATATTTAATAGTACCATACATACTTAAAACTAAACAATTAATATTTCTATTGTCTTCACAATAATTCCATTCGACTAATACGAAACGCAGATCTTTTGAAATGCAAATGTCTCCGTCCAGAAGTGGGACACTCGTGTTTATTGTTCTACGCTCACACCGGAGTCTGTCTCATGCAAATCGTGTCCTAGATAAGGTCCTAGGTAACGTACATTTAGATATATCACTACATATTATAAAACAAAGCCGCATATATCCTATGTACGCATAAAACTTTAAAACTACGCAACAGATTTTGATGCGGTTTTTTTAATAGATAGAGTGATTCCAGAGGAAGGTTTGTACGTATAATAAAATTCAATACGGAGTAGAGAAATACTGTAATTTTTGAGGTTTCTGTAAATAGTTACATTTTTTTCCGCTTACATTGCAAACGCAGGCTAAACCCTACAAGATTTATCAAAATGATGTACTAAGTATTTGTACACCTTGAAAAGGTCTACAGAAAAGTCTGCGATGGTATATGTCTATCTCTTATAACCCACATATGGTATATAGCATTTTTTGTCATTTACTTTTTAAGAAAAATTAAGCCATATTTTTGAAGCAATTTTTATACAATACAGCATTAATCCTTATCCAATTAAGTACCTTAAATAAAAAGTTGATTTAATATAGATCAATATGGCCGTTTACAGCATGTAATTTAAGTGAACATTTTCGGAGATATTACAGATTTAAAATGCCGTGAGGACTCCGCTTGCGGGCCCCGGGAAGTAATGAATAAATCAAAACTACTCGATCGATTTTAATCATTTTTTTTACACTGACTGACATGGGATATTTTATACCTGTGCGAAGCAGGGGCAGGCCGCTAGTTTATTTTATAATTGTCATTTTGGTCATTAGTTTTAAATAACTTAAGTTAGAGGCACATATATTTAGAACCATGTAGGTATACTAAATTCTGTATCGCCGTGTGTGCCGGCTGACTAGAAAAGACCACCCCCATTTATTGCTGAGGGGTCGAAAAAGTCGACTACACGTTTAAACATGTTGTGTCGACTTAGTGGGATAAGGAAAAAAGAATGATGATGTATTCATACTAAATTCTGTAGTTTTTTTACTTCAAATATTTTTCATCGAAATTTACAATTTCTCGCTATTCCGTAGAAACTCTTCGATTTTTCAAAATACCTTTTCTATTACACCTATATAGCATATAATGATATCCTAATTTAAATACAAATGTTCCTTAATGCTTTTTATAGTTTACGTGGTATCCGGCTGAATAGAATAAATCACTCTTATTTCTTACCGATATGTCGTAAAAGGCGACAATGGTATGTTGAGCCACCGTGTGGTATCCGGTTAAACACAATAGACCACCATCTTTTTAACCGAGGTGTCGTAAATTGCGACTAAGGTAAGTTGACCCACCGTGTGGTATCCGGTTTAGTAGAATAGACCACCCTCTTTCTTACCGAGGTGTCATAAAATACGACAGAGGTAAGTTGACGTCAGCCAGGCGTCCGGTCGTAAAATAAACAGCCAAATCTTATTGACAACATGTTTATAACATGTTGTGCCGACCCCACGTAGAGAGGGATAAGGGCAGGAAGACGAGGATATAATAAGTAGTTTATTTTCATTTATTATTTTTTGTCGAAAGCTAAATTTTTATGCTCAATGATCAATTACGCCTGCACTACATTTAATAATATCCTTGCCATCCTTATGCTTCCTTATGCTTTAAGTTTTGTATCCGTAAACTATATATAACTTAAATATCTTAGGAATTTGCGCAAAATTAAACTAACGATCGCGAAAATTAATTTCCGGCAAGTCTTACTCAAGATTTAATAATTTTTGATTATCTGTGTGCAGCAGGGGCCGGTTAGCTATTAATAAATAAATACAATCCTTTACACAAATAAAACTACAGAGATCTGTTTATGTGCCCATACATCCGAGAAACTTATAAATATCAATGAAATGCCTTTATAAAAAAAAATATTGTGATATTTCATTCATCGCAAATTATTCATGACGCTGCAACAGTGACCTCTAGTGACCGCTGTACTAGCCCCAAACAAATTGGCGTTACGTAATCGAGTAGGTTAAAAAAACTCGCACTAAGCACACAGTAACGTGTTAACTCGGCGTAGAGAAGTAGAGTAAGCGCTATATTATTAGGTATCTGAAGGTAACACTTTTTACATATACTTTTACGAGGTAAAATTTGAGTCCACAGATAAATTTTTAATAATCGGTCAAACAGTCACTCTATGTGCGTTAGTCTTAAAGAATTTTGCACCACAGTGTATAAAAAAAAATACGCGGAATTTGTTAAAAATCTGCTCGAGCATTTTACTAAATGTGCGTTTAACTTAAGGCATTTTGAGTAGACTGTCGGAAATCCTATAGCAAGTGTACCTCTAACCATTAACAGAGATTTATGTTCCGAAGAACAAAAGGACAATCCGGTGGTATTTCGGCATTCATGTCATTTTCTTTTGTTCAACGTTAGTTACAGTGTGAAGATAAATACGGACGCACATTCTTTCAAACATTCTCTACTTGTATTCAATATGATTTTTCCATTTATTATATCTGATAAACCAACATCATCATTTTCCTGCCTTTATTCAACTCTAAGCACAACATATTCTCGCTTTCATCCTACTCTGGCGCTACTCCTTTTATATACATATCATCTGCCCTTATCCCACTCTAAGTGGGGTCGGCGCAACATTTTATTCTTATCGATTTTCTCCTATTACTCGGTAGCTCTGTCGTTTCTCCTACGTGCGATACTTCATACAATCCAACTCTTTCTCTAATCTCTTTTTCGGTCTCTCTCTATTTATAAATCTGTCTACATTATTGATAAGCAACAAGTAGTACAATTAAAAGATACAAATAAATTAACTTGACAACGTCGTTACTATACTAAAATTCCTCAAAATACCAGTTTATTTTGGACTCAAAGGTTTAAATTAGGTGCAAAGCATATTATGCAATTGAAGACTATAGTTATATTAATTCTTAAAAATGCTTGGTCTTGCAAATACTTTAGACTGCAGCCTAATTTTGTAAATTATAAATGTTAAGATTGACCACAGAGTTTCTTGCTGGTTCTTCTCGCTAAGAGTATTATTCCGAACCAGTAGTGGCTTCATTAATCATATTTAGTAATTGATTATTCAAATGTGCTTTAATGAATTTATTTGAATAAAGACAGAAAAACTGGGCTTTACAATTAGTTTATAAATCAATGTGACAATAATGCGAGAGTAAACCAAACAAATCAAAAAAATAAAACTATATAAATTATGACAAAAAAAATTATTTACTACAGCGAAACATGCTTGCAAAAACATTTGATATAATAAATTTTTCCAACAAGTAAAATTAGGAGTTAATCTCACTGCTGAGCAAAGTTTCAATAATATTTTGCAGGACACTCATCCAGGAAATGTGAATTGCTTTAACGTAAAATGCATGTAAATTTTAAATAAACTAAGTCCGCGAGCTTATAACCTAATTTCTACTTATTACTGTTCCTACCGAGAAGAGTCAGTAATAACTTCAGCAATTGCTTTTCTAAGTCTTCCTAACACTAGTTACATTTTGTCATTGCTATCGTGCATAAGGTAGCTATATTCATCACATTCTTATCATCTATGTAACCGTTAATAGTATAATAGGCTTTTTGTATAACTCTTTTTAAATTTAATAGTTTTTCGTTTTTCGAAACTGCTGTAATAACAAAGCTAAAATTGATAGTATCTAAGCAGTATTGAAGCCAATCGAGCGGAAGAGTTTTACGGCTGACATTTGATGCTCCCTCATTTTGCACGGATTAGGCCCTTTAACTCCCTGTTTCTTTGCCAATTTCATCAGGATATCCGAGATGGATGTTTAGGAAATAACACGCATCATTTATTTATTTATTTACTTATGACAAGCCAATCAATAGCATTTCACACATAGTTACTTATTTAATACACTTTTTCATAAGGCAAGTTCGAGGTGAAACACTTTTTAAAGCGAGAACAGCGTTATCATAAGAAGTTAGGTACAAAGGTAGGAGATAATTCCGCCGTGTGATATACGGCTGAGTATAATAGACCATCCTCATTTCTTACCGAGGTGTCGTAAGTTTACGCGCCATGTATCCAGTTAAGTAGAATAGACTTCTCTCCTTAGCGAGGTGTTGTTAAAGCCGCTTAGGTAAATTGATGTAAGGCAAGCGGCTTCTCGTAAAAAAAAATAGCCAAATCATCTAACAACTTAATGCTTAATGTTTAAAATATGATGTGCCGACCCCACTTAGAGTGGGATAAGGGCAGGAGAATAATGATGCAGCCCGAACCAAATAAAGATACACGCGGGCTGAAAGCTGGCCACCCATGCTCTATATCATACATTACTTTAAACTAGGGAACATATTTCTCCAAGTATTCGTAATCCTTCAGGCGAGACAGCATCAAGGTTTTCAAAAAACATAAGCGCAAAATTAACATACAGGGTCGATGTCCGTCACGCTGGGTTCCTTACTAATTTCATTTCATAATCTTCCCATCGTTAGTTGGTTGGCTGATTTATTTAATAGCAATTCAAATATTAATTTCGGCAGCGAAGTTCGCAACTATAATTTGATAGTCTGGAAAGTTCCTACACTAACAAGAAGCGATTTAAATCAATTTATTAACTGTTAAATCGTAAATAGTTGGTTATATTAGTGTCCGGGAAATTTAGATGTTTTCGCATAATTTGCAATAGTAGGCGTTACTTTGCGAAGTTCCATAATTTTAATGTTATTAGTGTAAAGTAACGGCCTGTTACTATCCCACTGCTGGTCATAGGACTCCTCTCTCCGTTTTAGGTGAGAAGCATTAGAGCTATGACCTACCACGCTACTCCAACGCGGATTGGTAAGTTACGCATATCCTTAGAATTATGTATTGATATGCAGGATGGCATATATGCAGCACGAAGTTTTCCTTCACCGAAAAGCGTGTGATATATTGTAATTAACAATTAGATACATAAGTTTTAATAGAAAAATCATTGGTGTTTGCCCGGGGTTTAAACCCGTGGAAAGGAATCCGATCATCCGATCCGAAAGGATCACACGATCTTACCGCTGGGATTATTATTTAAGCTTAAATTAAATGAGATAACTATACGAGTATCTAAAGCATATTACAAAATTGAAGATTATTTAGATGATAAAAATGCCTGGATTTGACAAATCCTCTCAGCTTCATACAAGACTGCGGTTCAATAACATAAAATTAAAAATGTTTCAAAAGATTGACTGCCGATTTTCTTGCCTGTTCGTCTTAGTAAGAGCAACATTCCGAACCAGTTGTAGCTTCATTGATCATATTGATCCTTGATGCAAAAGTGCTTGAAAAAGCTTATTTGAATAAAAATTATTTTGATTTGATTTGACAATCTTATCTGAGTTAAAATTACAGTCCCATTCAAGAGTTACTTCAGCAAAGTTCTAGTCTAGAAAGTTTCCATTGTAGGGACGGGACTAATTCCTGAACAAGACAAATGCATTTGCAAGATGTCCGTACCCTCTGTTAATACATTCACTGTATACGTATAATACATTTGTTGAGTTATTTTTGAATTATCCTACACAGAATTATAAGATAGTGTTTAATTTATAGATTTTTTATTATTTACTTTCTATTGTACACTTTATTTTATTATTGCCTTATGTAAAGTAAAAGTAAGTAACGGCCTGTTACTATCCCACTGCTGGGCATAAGCCTCTTCTTTCCGTTTTTTTTTTTGGAGAGAAGGATTGGAGCTAAGACCTACCACGCTGCTCCAATGCGGATTGGTAGGTTACACATATCCCCAGAATTCTCTAGAGATATGCAGGTTTCCTCACGACGTTTTCCTTCACGGAAAAGCGTGTCATAAATTGCAATTATCAATTAGACATATAAGTTCTACTAGAAAACTCATTGGTGACTCACTCAAGAGGCGCACGGTGTTACCGCTGGGCTACCACAGCTTATGTAGTATGATATTATTGTCTTATTATTTTAGAGAATATATGAATTTAGTTCTCGATGTCTAATGAGAAATTAAGATTGTAAAATTGTAAATTGTAGTTACTACAAACTGTAATTACTGTAAATTATAATAGTAACATCCTGTAAACGGATTATACGCAGTAAATGATTTGATTTAGAATTAGGCGTTACTTTGCGGAGGTCCATAATACGAAACTAATGAGAATATTATTTAGCTATAATCCGCGAGAAATTTTCAAATCTTTATCGCGGATTATCGCAAATTAATATTCTCATTAGTTTTGAGATAGTGTTTGTAAAAGGGTCATAATGCGACCATATTTAAGAACAAGGTGACTTCAAACTGTAAACTAACAATTACTATCTACTGCTAGCTATGCCAGCTACTTCGCCTTCATGGAAATCAGTGTCACAAATTTCGTCCCGAATTGAAGTTTTGAATATAAAAATAGTTATCGTGAGTTAATTACAAGAGATTTTAAAATAACTATCACCATTTACATAGCTCACGCAAGGAAAGCTTTAAATTTTGCCGTTTTCGTAATATTTTTTATTGCTGCTCTTCACCTATTCATCTTAGCGTGATATTATATAGCCTATAGTCTTCAAAAGTAATAATTAAATTATTTTGCTATAATCCGCGATGAAGTAAAATAGAAAATATATATAACGCTAAATGTAGAGTGGACAATCAGTTATCATACCTGATACATGCAGGAGTCGTAAAAAACACATGCACAAACCTCCACCACCGCCACCATGATACACAAGCACTATATACGTTCACTATCACAAACTCAACAAATGTTTAGCCCCGCAACCGAAGCATCATCAGGAGATAGACTCCACGACCAAAATCGCAAAGCTATGATAACCGATTGTCCACTCTACATTTAGCATTATATATATTTTCTATTTTACTTCATCGCGGATTATAGAAAAATAATTTTATTATTACTTTTGTATTATGGATCTCCGCAAAGTAACGCCTAATTCTATAAATTAAATGGACTATCTTACACTTGATGAATTTTTTAAGTCGGTCCGGTAGTTCCTGAAATTAACGCGTTCAAACAAACAAACTCTTCAGCTTTATAATATTACTAGCGGCCTGCCCCTGCTTGGCACGGGTATAAAATATATATCCCATGTCAGTCAGTGTAAAAAAATGATTAAAATCGATCGAGTAGTTTTGATTTATCCATTACTGCCCGTGACCCGCACGCGTTATATTTGGAGAAAAACAATTTCCTTTCCCTATACCAAGAAGATTTCCTGCTATCTTTGGAATATCTAAATTCATATAGTCCATTTTTAATTATTTTCTTTTACATTTTCCTTATGTATTTTATTTTTACAATTAATTACGGAATGTATTTAAACAAACTCTTGAAAGAGCGACATAGCTGCTAAAGTCGAAGTGTCATAGGGCGAAGCGCGGCCTCCTCGCGGGATTTTAAATCTGTAATATCTCCGAAAATGTTCACTTAAATTACATGCTGTAAACGGCAATAGGGGTGTAAGGGGGAGGCTCGTCCCAATCAGTCTCCTCAATTGTTAACCTCACCTGCACGCGGCGCACCCTGCAGATTAACCAACGAGGCTCTGGCGACCGACAAATGGCGGTATAACCATTCATATAGCTGACCTGAATTATACCAGACCGACAGTGGGCAGCAGCACTGTCGGTGCGACATGGTCAGCACTGCGATCACCAACCCGCAGGCCAAGCGTGGTGATTACTGGCAATACCTTCATGGCATTACAAATTAAACCACAGCCCCTAGTTCCCGGCAGCTCCGCTATTCCCAGCTCTGGCAGCGGTTTGGGTAACGGCGGGGCAGGGGGTGTCAAGAATCTCCGGCAGAGATTCCGCTGCCAACCCCGACGACTAGACCTGGCAACGTACAACGCACGCACTTTGAGGGAAGACGAAAAGGTACTCGAGCTGGAAGAAACAGTTAGCAAGCTGCGGTGGGACGTGATAGGATTATCCGAAGTCCGAAGAGAGGGGGAGGACACGATGACCCTAAAATCCGGCAACTTGCTTTACTACCGGGAGGGCGAACAACAGTCCCAAGGTGGTGTCGGGTTTCTCGTCCACAAGTCCCTTGTCAACAACATTGTTCAAGTCGAGAGTGTGTCGAGCAGGGTCGCGTTCCTGATACTCAGAATTACCAAACGGTATTCGCTGAAGGTCATACAGGTCTACGCACCGACATCGGCACATCCAGACGAGGAGGTAGAGGCCATGTATGAGGATTTATCTAGAGCCATGCATGCCTCCAAAACCTTTTACACTGTTGTGATGGGGGATTTCAACGCAAAGCTGGGCAAGCGAAGCGGCACAGAGGTGAGAGTAGGGCAATTTGGATACGGGCAACGGAACCACAGGGGCCAGATGTTGGCCGATTTCTTGGAGAGAGAAGACCTCTACATGATGAATTCTTTCTTCAAGAAACGGCCACATCGAAAATGGACATGGATAAGTCCCGACGGTTCCACGAGAAACGAGATTGACTTCATCATGTCGACCAGGCGTCATATATTCAATGATGTCTCTGTGATCAATACCGTAAAAACCGGAAGCGATCACCGTATGGTCAGAGGCACACTGAATATATGCGTACAGCTGGAAAGATCCAGACTGGTGAAGTCTACGCTCCGACCAACTCGAACTCATATCCAAAACCCCGAGAACTTCCAACTCGAGCTGATGAACCGTTTTGATTGCCTAACTGACTGCGATTCTGTGGACGAGTTAAACAACAGGCTGGTGGAAACTGTCCATACGGTGGGTTCTAAATTTTATAAGACACACCGTAAAAGAACCAATAAATTCTCGACCCAGACTCTCAAACTTATGGACGAGAGGAACGAAATGAGGCTACAGTCTTCAGTAGACGCGAAGCGCTACCGTCTGATCAATAGACAGATTTCTAAGGCACAGAAATGTGACTTGCGACACTTCAGTGTCGCAAGTCACACGATTCAGTTATGATATACCATCGAGAAGCCATATAACACCATTTCTTAACAGACATAAACAGTTGAAAATGAAAGCTAGGAGAAAACTTCATTTGGCTTGTCTTCTCTTTGGTATGTTTAAATCTGGAAAGCCGGTGTATCTCGTTGATAAGCTCGTTTGGATGGATGACGATAATCCCAGGCGTTTACGTGGATGCAGAAAGCTAAGAACCCCACGGCATCGTTCTACTGCTTTTCGGGGGAGTTTCAGGTATGCTGCTACTCGTTGCTGGAACAATATCCCACCCCCTTTAAAGGATCTGAGAAGTGTCGGCAATTTTAAGAACAAATTAAAGATATTTTTACTAGAGAATCAAATATATTACGAGCAGTATACGACTGAGAATTCTATTCTTTAATGTCTAATGTAATCGATTTATAATTTTCAATATTTAATCTTTGTATCTATTTTTGTTTTAGTTATTTTGGTTTTAATTATTGTATATATATTAACATATATTCTATTTCGTATCATTATAAAATATATATATTATTATACATAATATATTACAGTTTATTTATTAATTTCATATAAAATACAATTTATTTATTATCATTATCTGTTCATTAAAATTTTTGTGATTTAAGTAATTATACAAGTTTATCCTAAATTAAAGTGTGTCGCTCCTGGCTACTGCTGAAAAACAGTGTTGTGCGATAGAATTCTGTCGCTCAATTTATACTGAGCTGAGCCATTTTCTTCTTCTTGCGGTATGCAGTATGTTTATATGATATTGTTTTGTGTTCTTGTTATATTGTTGTTCTATTGTTTTATGTGTTTAAGTTTAGTTTTAGTTAATAATTGTGTATCGCAGAAGGTGAAATAAACGTTCTTTCTTTCTTCTTTCTTCTTCTTTCTTTCTTCACTACCGAATACATTCGAGGCACAATTGAGCGTAACAGGGGCTCCAAAGTGTTCGCAAGAGATTTGTCTATTGGGCAGAGGCAGTTGACGCGATTGAAGACCGATAGTGGTAGTATCATTTCGTCTCGACCGGAGGTTTTGAGAGAGGTTGAGCGGTTCTATTTACAGTTATACACTTCAACACAACAGCCTGTGGTCAGTTTGGCAAAAGATCCAAGAGCCAAGCTGACCCGACACTATACCGAAGATATCCCGGACGTCAGCCTATACGAGATTAGTATGGCTCTCAAACAACTCAACAACAACAAGGCACCAGGTGATGACGGAATCACAACAGAACTCCTGAAGGCGGGTGGCAAACCCATATTAAAAGTCCTTCAGCGATTGTTCAATTCCGTCATACACGAAGGTACTACGCCGGAAGCGTGGCACAGGAGCGTGGTGGTTCTTTTCTTCAAGAAGGGTGATAACACCTTATTGAAGAATTACAGACCCATCGCGCTGCTGAGTCAGGTTTATAAGTTGTTTTCGAGAGTCGTTACGAATCGTCTCGCTCGTAGGTTCGACGACTTCCAGCCTCCCGAACAAGCCGGTTTCCGCAAAGGCTTTAGTACCATAGACCACATATTCACGCTGCGGCAGGTTATACAGAAGACCGAGGAGTATAACCAGCCACTTTGCTTGGCGTTTGTGGACTATGAGAAGGCCTTTGATTCGGTGGAAACATGGGCCGTGTTAAGATCGCTCCAGAGATGCCGAATCGACTATCGGTACGTCCAAGTGTTGAAGTGTTTGTATGAAAACGCCACAATGTCTGTCCGTATCCAAGACAGAACTACGAGACCAATCCAAATGCAGCGAGGTGTGCGACAGGGAGATATCATCTCCCCAAAGCTGTTTACCGCTGCATTGGAGGACGTCTTTAAGCTTTTGGATTGGAACGGATACGGCATCAACATTAACGGCGAGTACATCACTCACCTTAGATTTGCCGACGATATAGTCCTTATGGCAGAGTCTGTAGAGGATCTTAACACAATGCTCGAAGACCTCAGCAGAGTATCTCAACAGGTGGGCCTTAAAATGAACATGAGTAAGACGAAAATCATGTCGAACTCACATGTTCCGCTCCACCCGGTCATAGTTGAGAACTCTGCACTCGAAATTGTAGACGAGTATATATACCTAGGACATACAGTCCGATTAGGTAGGTCCAATTTCGAGAAAGAGGTTAGCCGCCGAATCCAACTCGGATGGGCAGCGTTTGGGAAGCTACGCGAGATCTTTTCGTCCAAAATACCTCAGTGCTTGAAGACCAAAATCTTCGAACAGTGCGTGTTGCCAGTGATGACCTACGGATCTGAAACGTGGTCGCTGACTATGGGCCTCATAAGAAGGCTCAGAGTCGCTCAGCGGGCGATGGAGCGAGCTATGCTCGGAGTATCTCTACGTGATCAAATCAGAAATGAGGAGATCCGTAGAAGAACCAGAGTTACCGACATAGCTCAGCGTGTCGCGAAGCTGAAGTGGCGATGGGCGGGGCACATAGTGCGTAGAACCGATGGACGTTGGGGTCTCAAGGTGTTGGAATGGCGACCCCGCACCGGAAAACGCAGTGTCGGTAGACCCCCCACGAGATGGACTGACGACCTGAAAAAGGTCATGGGGAGCCGCTGGGTCCAAGCGGCACAAGATCGTGTGGTATGGAGATCCCGTGAAGAGACCTATGTCCAGCAGTGGACGTCCATCGGTTGACAAAGAAGAAGAAGAGAGAAGAAACGGCAATATTGATCTATATTAAATCAACAATTTATTTAAGGTACTCAATTGGATAAGGATTAATGCTGTAGTGTATAAAAATTACTTTGAACATAAGGCATCATTTTTCGTAAAAAGTAAATGAAAAAAACTGCTATTGTGGGTTATCCATAAGAGATAGATATATACCATCCCGGACTTTTCTGTAGACCTTTTTAAGGTGTACAAATACTTAATACATCATTTTGATAAATCTCGTAGGGTTTAGCCTGCGTTTGCAATGTAAGCGGTAAAAAATGTAATTATTTACAGAAACCTCAAAATTTACAGTATTTCTCTACTTCGTATTGAATGTTATTATACGTACAAACCTTCCTCTGGAATCACTCTATCTATTAAAAAAAACCGCATCAAAATCGGTTGCGTAGTTTTAAAGTTTTATGCGTACATACGGAAATATGGACTTTGTTTTATAATATGTAGTGATGATGAAGTATAAATGACATGGAACGGCGCAAGCACTTTACACACACGCTTTACGATTTTAGATATATATAACAGAGATACAAGATATTTGTAATAGAAATAGAAAACTGTGTTTATGTAAGATCTGAAATACAATAAAACTATATGAATGAATTTCAATACGGCTCACATTTCGTATTGAAAACGATATAAAAAAGTAAAGTAAAGTTGTAAGTATATCTTCCGTTTAGTTAAGGCTCAAAATTCCCCTTCAGATATTGACTAACGAGTGTTATTCGCAGATAGTTTTGTTTTGTCTAAATCGAGACTTGAGTCTCTCGTTGTTCCTAAAAGCTAGGGCTGTCAACCATTTGCTTTACTTTCCAATCACTTTACACGATTTACATGCTATATTAGTTTCACTTAAATGTACGTCTTTTTATGTAAACAACTCCTCCATTTTAAATTTTCTGTCACTTCAAAAAGGACATCTGTACATTTTTCAAGAACCAAAACCATCCCTCTAAGTAGTTTGAAAAAAAAATGATAAATAACGACAACTTTAAGAATAATTGGCCTGTCTTCACACAAAAAATACTGGACCGATTTCAAAATATCTTTCACCATTGGAAAGCTGCCTCTTTACTGAGCAACATAGGCTATATTATATTTAAAAAATAGGGATCCGTAATAAAAATGTAATAAGGTGTAAAAAATTAGCCATAAAAATCTTTCATCGTTTGCGCTGCGGAAACTATTTATGATATATTTAACAAAAATACATCTGTAATCCGATTGCCGCCGTGTGGTATCCGGCTGAATAGAATAGTACCACCCTCATTTCTTACCGAGGTGTCGTAAAAGGCGACTAAGGTAAGTCGACCCGCCGTGTGGTATCCGGCTGAGTAGAATTGACCAACCTCATTTCTTACCGAGGTGTCGTAAAAGGCGACTAAGGTAAGTTGACCCACCGTGTGGTATCCGGTTGAGTAAAATAGACCACCCTCTTTCTTACCGAGGTGTCGTAAAATACGACTGAGGTAAGTTGACGTCAGGCAGGCGGCCGGTCGTAAAAACGCAGCCAAATCATGTGACAGCATGTTTGTAACATGTTGTGCCGACCCCACTTAAGTGGGATAAGGGCAGGTAGATGATAATGATGACATCTGTAATCCGACTTAATAGATTTTCCACTACCATGAGATCGGTATGAACGCGGGTGGAAGCGCGGGATATTACTAGTATCACATATATTCGACTTAATGCAAAATCGACTCCATTCTCGACTCGACTCAAAACGCGATGTCGCACTTCGACATATTGGATTAAAAACTTTATAGTTCCTGCCAGCCCTACTCATTAAGCACTTGAGTCGATGTTTCCTAGTTTAGAAATAGACGTGTATGGTGCTCTGCTTGTAAGTCGACGTAGTTGGAATACGAAATACAAACTCATGCATTCCGCTATCAAATACAAGATTTATTTCATACAAGATGTACCATATGTACAACAAGATGCACGGATATCCATTTAACTTAAATTATTAAAATATAAGAAATATTTAAAAAGTGAAAGGAATTTAGTTATATATGGCCAGTGGTTTTCAAACCCTAAATGGGGCCAACTTAAAACGCCGACCTCCCAAAAAAACGTTAGATATACGTTTTTGGGGGGTTATTTCCATCTTACGGTCAAATATTCGTTATATTTATTACTTGAGCGTAAATTAGCTTTCCTATTTCCAGTATCATTGACTTTTGCGTGTTGATATACTATTCAAGCTAATATTCTATTTAGCTAAAAGACTTATATTCTATTAAGCTTAAGGCTTGTCTCTTTATATTCTTAAAAGGTTAAAGGAGTTCTCAGTTTCCTTGCATCATACTGTATAAAATTAATAATCAATGTGTAAAAGTAACGGCCTGTTATTATCCCACTGTTGGTATAGGCCTACTCTCTCCGTTTTTGTAGAGAAGAATTGCAGCTAATACCTGGAGCTGCTCTGAATGAATGCAGATTAGAAGGTTACACATATCCCTAGAATTCTCTAAAATGTGATAAATTGCAATTATCAATTAGACATATAAGTTTTAACAGAAAAACTCATTGGTGTCTGCCCGGGTTTGAACCCGTGTCCCCCAAAAGAGTCGTACGGTCTCGCTGGGCTATCACAGTTTAATGTGTAATTTACTAAAACCCGTATACCAATTTGAGGACAATGACTGTCTGCAAATAATGTCAACGATCTCTTTAATAGCACGATTTCCATTCTGGACGGAATCAGAACCAGAATTTATTTGCAACAAGCAAGATCGCAATAAACATTCGTCTGTATAATACAAGAATATAATTATTGTTATTATATCATAAAATATAGAATGGATATACACATTTTTATGCCATTCGTCATTTATTTGATTGAGTCTGGTTTATTGTCTGTCTTTATTACAGACTTCGAATTATAATGGAACCACTGGTTCAAAAACGTGTTTTACCGAGAAAAACTCATCATCCTCCAGCCCTTATCCCACTCTTAGTGGGGTCGGCGCAACAACACCTCGGTAGTAGGCGGTTTATTCTATTCAGCCGGATACTATACAGCGGGTCAACTTAACTTAGTCGCCTTTTACGACACCTCGCTATGAAAGAGAGTGATCTATTATATTTTTACGGATACCACACGGTGTGTGTTTCTACCGAGAAGAACCAGCAAGAAGCTTGGTGAATTCTATACATCTGTATATAAGGTTGAGGGTTGGGAGGAAAGCTTATATCTCAGTATATAAGCTTTCCTCCCAACCCTCATTTCTTGCCGAGTTGTCGTAAAAGGCGATTAAGGTAAGTTGTATCCGGTATCCGGTGGAGTAGGATAGACCATCCTCTTTCTTACGGAGGTGTCATAAAATACGACTAAGGTAAGTTGACGTCAGGCAGGCGGCCGGTCGTAAAATATGTGACCGACCCCACTTAGAGTGGAATAAGGGCAGTAGGATGATGAGCTCAGTATATTATAAGCTTTGAATGTACCAAATTTTATTTTCACATTTTTGCGGCTTAGCCGTGATAGCATAACATAAATAGACAGACTATGATATTAATTTACTGAAGTTAACGTATGTATTGTTTATTAAGAATTTAGTAGTCCATAAATTCTTGTAAAGTATACTTATTTCTATAAACTATTCACAGTTATAAAGGAGTATATAATACAGGGTTCAAATCGTTTTAGGGATCCAATCAAAAAATTTGGGAATCACTGATCCGTGATTAATTCAATGCTTTCATTTAAACTGCATAACTGTTTGATTGAACAATGAAATAAACGGATACAGTTTCGTTTTCAATTAACTTTCTAGAACAAAAGCTTTCGCTGTTAACAACCAACAATTCAATCGGCGGACGGATCATATTACGTAGATATTAAACTTGACTCGCCTTTGGCATTGTTGAGCAAAAAACAATGGCTGTACCGAACGACCTTTATGTAAGTCTTAATATACGACGTAACAAGTAGTAACAATTGAATCATCAAATCTTTAATATTTAAAAGAATTAATCTTGTATTTTATATAGTACCTAAGTGACGGAGCCTTTCTCGGTAATTTTTTTTAAATATTAAAAAAGTAAAAAGAATTTGGTTAGGTGAGCTTGATTCTAGGTATTTTCACTTCTGTAGACCGTTCCTCAACCATGACTGTACATCATCATTCATCATTTTCCTGCCCTTATCCCACTCTAAGTGGGATCGGCACAACATGTTATAAACATGCTGTCACATGATTTGGCTGCGTTTTTACGACCGGCCGCCTGCCTGATGTTAACTTACCTCTGTCGTATTTCACGACACCTCGGTAACAAAGAGGGTGGTCTATTCTACTAAACCGGATACCACACGGTGGATCAACTTACCTTAGTCGCCTTGTACGACACCTCGGTAAAAAATGAGGTTGGTCTATTCTACTCAGCCGGATACCACACGGCGGGTCGACTTACCTTAGTCGCCTTTTACGACACCTCGGTAAGAAAAGAGGGTGGTACTATTCTATTCAGCCGGATACCACACGGCATCAAATCTTTAATATTTAAATGAATTAATCTTGTATTTTATATAGTACCTAAGTGACATAGCCTTTCTCGGTAATTTTTTTACAATTTTAAAAAAAGAAAGAAGAATTGGGTAGGTGAGCTTGATCCTAGGTATTTTCACTTGTAGACCGTTCCTCAAGTAAGCTACCATGACTGTACAATTAACAGCAAAAAATGATTTTTGTATCTATTCAATGTAATTATTGAAATTAAATTAATAATTGGAATTCTTAATTAAACCTAGCTAGACCGATTTACCCCTCCCCCCAACCCCAAAACACCTACATGCTGAATTTCATGAACATCGTTTTTCATGAAATTGAATGTTTATCAATTTGATTGATATTTTATCGTATGAGCCTGACTAGTTTCAAGCCAATACAGGGTTCTTATTCATGAGTTCCTTATTCGGCGTTATCGCGGCGAGAACTTGCGTGAACACGTATGGGCATTCCGTATGGGCTTGAAACAAGTTGGGAACATCCGATTAAAAAAGACGTGAATATAGCCGGTTTCTATTCATTATATACATATGCTATCCATGCATTAATTCTTTTACTCACATCTCGGTCTATTACACCGTCGTTTTGAAAAAAGTGGACCAAGGTACGGAAAATTAGACCAAACAGAGGCAAAATTTTCCCATCCCAACTGCCCCCTAAACTCGGTTTTGGCAATTTAGTACATTTTAGGAGTAACTATAACGCCGAATACCGAACTTAGCTCGGTGTAGTGTATATAAAATAATGTTGTTTGAATATAGCACAGGCGTAAACACCCACTAATAACAACACTTCACGTCCACACCCACCAACGGCTCTCGTGTTACTAACGTGTTGCATTCTGAGACCGTATATATTTCTTTGTACATTAGTATTAGTCTGAGTTAGTGTATGTTCTTGTATGTAATACATTAAGTGACTTGTATATAAATATACAAGGTAAGTTACACACATCTCAAACCGCATACACTACACTCGGTATTTTTTTAGATTATTTATACTTTGATACAAATTAGAAGGGCTCCAAGTTATAGTTTTTCTCACATTAGACCTTGATTTTTAGGATTCTAACGGGGGTATTCTGGTCTCTTCTAAAATCGCTTTCGCTTTTAACTTAGGAGCTAGGGCCAATGTATGTGGAGCGTATATAGCGCGTACGCATCGCGCGTAATTGGTCCGCGAGAACGTTTGATCTTGCCGCACGCGTATTAACACGATCGTACGCGTGGCGATCAAATTTACTAATATTTTATGACCGGTATTTCCGTTCCTGTTAAAATAAACTTACAAGCATAAGAGGAAGTGAAGTAAATTGTAGAATAATATTAAATTCCCGGGGGACCTCCGAGCGGTCCGAACGGGGTATCGGACGCTCGCTGGAGTTAGGTCCCCGAGGCGGTCGATGCATCTGGTGCTCCCGATGCATCGTCCAGCGGAGAGAGGGGCCACTGTTTAGAGAGGCCCCGACCCAGAGGTGGCGCACTCTGGGCTACAGAGTTGCTGCTGGCGGGGTTGGGGGTAATGTCTTTATAGGTACCCTATCGCCGCCACCAGCAGCGTGGAGCACACAGGTTGTTTTAGTCGGTGCGGATACCCATAAGGGGTTTTTTCCTGTTCAAAAAAAATAAAAGAGAGAAAATACTATTTAAAAACGAATGAAATGAAACCATTAATTTGCAAAATACTTTTGTGTTATGGACCTCCGCAAAGTAACAACTAATTCTACAAATTATTAAAAAAAAACCACAATAGAATAAACTAATATAGTTAAAAATAAACTCAAAAACGATTGCATAAGTGATTTATATTTACGCCTATCACTACATATTATAAAACAAAGTTCATATTTCCGTATGTACGCATAAAACTTTAAAACTACGCATCCGATTTTGATGCAGTTTTTTTTAATAGATAGAGTGATTCCAGAGGAAGGTTTGTACGTATAATAACATTCAATACGAAGTAGAGAAATAATGTAATTTTTGAGGTTTCTGTAAATAATTACATTTTTTTCCGCTTCCATTGCATACGCAGGCTAAACCCTACGAGATTTATCAAAATGATGTACTAAGTATTTGTACTCCTTAAAAAGGTCTACACAAAAGTCCGCGATGGTATATATCTATCTGTTATGGATAACCCACAATAGCAGTCTTTTTCATTTACTTTTTACGAAAAATGATGCCTTATATTCAAAGCAATTTTTATACAATACAGCATTAATCCTTATACAATTGAGTACCTTAAATAAATTGTTGATTTAATGTAGATCATTATTGCCGTTTACAGCATGTAATTTAAGTGAACATTTTCGTAGATATTACAGATTTAAAATCCCGCGAGGAGGCCGCGCTTAGACTTATAAGCACTTCGAATCTTTTAAAAGTGTTTGTTTAAAGACATTCTGTAATTAATTGTAAAAATAAAATACATAGGTAAAATGTAAAAGTAAATGAGTAAAAATGTACTTTATGAGTTTAGATATTCCAAAGATAGCAGGAAATCGTCTTGGTATAGGGAGAGGAAATTGTTTTTCTCCAAATTTAACGCTTGCGGGCCACGGGCAGTAATGAATAAATCAAAACTACTGGATCAATTTTAATCATTTTTTTTTACACTGACTGACATGGGATATATATTTTATACCCGTGCGAAGCATGGGCAGGCCGCTAGTAATTGATATAACCATTTTTTTGTGTAACAACCCGCGGCATCTTTCGCGCCAAGTTAAGTACCCTTAACAATGTGTTTTTGCTCTGTCCTCGAAAGACGTATAGACTTCTGCATCTATAAAAATTAAGATGGATCTATCTGTTGGTTTACACGGCGCACGCGACGCGAGTTCTTTACAACCGCGCGATCTCTCCAACACACAACCTAAACCATCTGGAAAAATTGCACAAATGATGTCTGAAATGACTTCATAGTATATTTATAGCAATTTAATTTTCATAATTATAATATTTGTAATTATAAAAAGATTAGCGGTGTATATAATAGACAAAGTAGAAACATAAGCTTGCGGCTCCTGCTTTGCGCCTTGCAAAATTACGTAAGTCGTTTTTATGGGTTTGGTTATAAGATTCTATAATAATATTCCGCAATCAATCTTAGCTTTGCAATTACAGCAGCTTAAATCACTATTAAAAAAAGCCTAAAACAGAAAGCCTACTATACTATTGAAGATTACTTAGATGATAAGATTGCGTGAATATAGTTACTCTTCGACTCTGTACAAGACAGTAATGACTGTAACTATGTAATGAATGTAACTAGTAATAAAAATATTTTTAAAATATCAACCGCTGAGTTTCTTGCTGGCTCTTGTCGGTAGGAACAGCTTTCCGAACCAGCAGTAGAATTGACGATGCAAAAACATTTGTTTACAAGTTTACTTGAATACAGAATATTTTGTATTTGAATTTATTTATTTTACTACTATGATAAAAACTCGCGAAGCAAGCCGCGTGTGTGTATGAGGTCATAAAAGAAATTGCGTTCATTATTAATGTGTGAACTTTTCGCTGTTGAGTAATTGAGATATATTAATTACTTGAATATTTTTAAAATATGTAGTTAAATACACAGTGGAGTTTTCTGCCATGATATGAGCTTCAATCACATGATTTTTTTATGTACAATTTGACTGCTTACAAGTTAACTTGAATACAGAATATTTTGAATTTAAATTGCCATTTCTGAAAGTTTCCCTAGACTTACTAATTGGTTTGGATAATATAAATAGGCAGCAACTTATCATTTGACACCCTCGCGTGCAACGGTATTATGCATCATGACTTTCACTATAATAACCATATTGCGTGTTTAACATGGCTCAGCGGTTAGGGTGGACTGAAAGCAGGAAGATCCTAGGTTCTTAATACACGTTACATGCTTCATTATTCTCCTGTCCTTATTCCATTCTATAATTCTGCCATAATACTCTAAGTGGGGTCGGTACAACATATATAACATGTTGTCACATGATTTGATTACGTATTTTACAACCGGCCACCTACCTGACGTCAACTTACTTTAGTCGCCTTTTACTCGTCGGTAAGAAATAAAGTTCGTCTATTTTACTCAGTCGAATACCATACGACGGGTCATCATACCTTAGTTACCTTTTACTACACCTCAGTAAGAAATGAAGGTGGTCTATTCTACTCAGCCGTTCTATTTTAATTTATATTTACTGTAAACCGCTGCTACCGTTCGTATTACCAGTGTAGCTGATGGATAGCGAACTCGCTACGGCTCTCTGTCTACGGGCGTCCTACGAATACACCCGAGTGCCAGCTTAATGTGTGATAAGAAATAGAGGTTGCGGTGGCAACGAAATAGCAAGCCATCTTGTGTGATGTGACGTGTGCTTTGGGATATGGTATTAATTACGAATGCAGCAAAACAAGTTGAATTTTCAGTTTGAAGTTGAAAGTTCAGGGTTGAATTAATACTCACTTCTGGATCTTCTTTAACACTACATATTTACAAAAGGCGCCAATGCTTTATGACTAGTCACGCTTTATCAAGAAACCCTTGCATGTAAAACGCACGCACTGTTGACTTTCGCTTTGAATATAAGTGTTGCGTTTCGATTAAAACGCGACCTGTCAAAATTCCCAATATCGTGACAGGAAACAACCCGGAACAAGATATCTTTCAATATTTACTTTTCAATGCACAACCGCACCTACAAAACATGAAATTTCTATATATTCAATATGTCAATGCGCTATAATGTATCACAGTACTACATTATAACATCTATACTAATTTCTTACCGAGGAGTCGTAAAAGGCGACTCTTGCCTTAGTCGCCAGGCAAGATGACGTCAGGCAGGCGGCCGGTCGTAAAATACGTAACCAAATCATATGACAACATGTTTGTAACATGTTGTGCCGACCCCACTTAGAGTAGGATAAGGGCAGGAGGATGATGACACTAATATATAAAACTGAAGAGTTTGAAAGCCTACTATACTGTTAAGGATTATTTAGACCATAAGAATGCGTGCATATAATTATTGTTTGACCCTGTACGAGATAGAAACGATTGAATGTAACTAGTATTAAGAATTGTATTTTTAAAAGAGCAACCGCCGAGTTTTTTGCTGGCTCTTCTCGGTAGGAACAGCTTTCCGAACCAGCAGTAGAGTTGACGATTCAAAAGCACTTGTTTACAAGTTTATTTGCATAAAGAATATTTTGAATTTGATTTGAATTAGTTTGTTTTAACGCGTTACTCTCAGGAACTACTAGACCAATTTGAAAAATTCTTTGAGTATATTAAAATATTTGTAGCTAAAAAAGTCCGCAATAAAAACTTGAATAATTAATATATTTCTCCTCCGAAATATAGGTAAAAGTATATTTTATGTAATTCAAAAAATCCTGTAACGAATTGTTATAATTAATCCAAACGTAACACGGAAACGCGCTCCAATTTTATTTTGAAACGCGTCCATTAATAATTAAAAAAAATGATAGGCTTTATATCTGAATGTCGCACACCTCAATTTACATCGGCACTCAATTTAAAAAAGTTTCCTCCATCCGGTAGCTGTCAGTGAGAAATGGCGGGAAAGCCCCGATTGACGTTTGGAAAGCGTTACGAAGGGAATCCATCGAAGGGTGGCTTAGTCGTGATAAGAAAAATTGCTTGTCACCGCAGGAGTGCCGCATTCGCATAATTTATTTCTTTTTAAAAGGTGCTAGGTGAAGCCGTCATTTACACGTCAAATATAAGTGAAAAAATTTATCAGTGCACGAATCATTAATTCGTTTTTTATTTATAATTGAAACCATTCCAAAGAATATACAAAGCTATTTAAGGCGTTCGAAATTTAAAAATACTTTTGTATAATTAATTTAAGGTCTGTACTATTATTTATGAAACGCTTGTAGTCACTCGAATTCAAAATACTTTTTTTTATCAATAGCAACCATGGATTAAGGTTATATTTTAACTTGGATAAAGAATACACTGGATGCCGCCTTAGCTATTTTTGTGTGTCCGTTTTATGCTTGTGTGAACTTTTAGAACTGCATTAGTGTGCGTGATTAGGGAAGTACTTAGCTTATCGATAAGCTAAACTAGGCGGCGATAATTATCGAAGCCTAGCTCAGGTAATATAAAGTTAATATACAGTTGTAACCAACCTAGTTGGTTTACTGTTCAGAATAGATTTAAACATTTGAATAGATAAAATCTGTCCATGGCTGTTTCTGCCATTAACAATGACCTTGCCTCTATTTCTGACTGGAGCAAATCCTTTGGCCTAAAAGTTAACCCAGACAAGTCGCAGGCTATTGTTATTGGCAGTCGAAGCATGATATCAAGGCTTGACAAGGTATACATACCGCCAGTTGTATTTAATGGTGTTGTTTTGCCATACTGCTCAAGTGTAAAAAATCTTGGAATCCATTTTGATTCATCTTTATCCTGGACAAAACATATGAAAGAGTTGAGCAGGAAAACTTTTGCGTCAATGAGTTCTTTACGGCGTTTACGATCATTTCTTCCTATACCTACCAAAATTATGTTAGCACAATCTCCACTTCTTACTATTCTCGACTACGCCGATGTAAGCTATCCCAATTTAACCAAAGTCCAGTTAAACAAGCTTGAGCGACTCCAAAATCTCTGTTTCGGTTCATATTTGGACTACGCAAATATGACCACGTTTCTGAATTTCGTGCAAAGCTCAAGTGGTTACCTATACGTTTTCGCCGGAATATGCATATACTTTGCCTTCTGTACTGTGTGTTATTTAATCCTATGGCTCCTTCTTACTTGAAGGAAAAGTTTAAGTTTCGTGGTTCACCAGATCGCATTATGAGGACTACTGAATATTTAAAATTGAAAATGCCGTCTCATAATACAGTTTTTTATGGTAACTCATTTACTGTTACAGCTATCAAACTCTGGAACACACTGCCTCCGACTATAAGACAGGCTAAATCATTGAATACATTTAAAAGATTGGTGAAGAAACATTATCTTACACTATCCGCCTAAACAGACGACGACTTTATCTATGTATTTATATATACATTTTAATATTTATATATACGTATATTACATATATATTTGTTAATGTATTCGTGTATATTAAATGTAAGTTTATTATATGTCGATAAATATATATTCTTTTACTTTATAAATATCTTTGTATACTCTGTGGTACACTATCCTACCAGTTATTTTATTCAGCTTCATAACGTTTAAGGTTACCTGGAAGAAATCGCTGGTTAGCGATAAGGCTTATTGTACCTGTTTTTATTTATAAATGTCTGTAAAAAATATTTTTTTTTCTGTTCTGTGTGTACAATAAAGAGTATTCTTCTTCTTCTTCTTCTTCTAGATTGACATAATTTCTTGAGTGTACAGTCTGCAGTATAATGTCATGAATTATCCGATGCACATCTTTACTGCATATCTTACTGTGATGGGTGGTTCTCAAAAATGGTATAAAATAAAGTCGAAGGTGCAGCCCATACTCGATGCTTTATGTATAGATGAAATGTTAACATAAATGTTAGTGCTTCAGTGGCCAATTGAACAATATCCATGATCCACATTATTCCCAACATTTACATATCCGTGAGACCGGTGACAGTTTTTATCCACTGTTCTCTTATATGTGGGCATTTAGGAAACCTAAGAAAATAATCTAAAATAAGAGAATTCGCATTTACTTGGCTAGTAAATATAACTTTGACTGATATTTATCGATACATAATAATTCGTTAGTGTGTGCATCACTACGTAGGTAACACAATTCAATCGAATATTTAATGATTAATTTCTATGTTTTATCAGTATCCCACACTCGTGCCGGCTAGAGAATATCAAACTGTACTGATACATTATAATCTGAAACGCTTTAACTGAATAAAACGCTTTAATTTAGCACGCAAATGAGAGTCAAAGATTTACTTATGAAATGGTAATTCCGTGTTTTTAACTCCTCCTTTCGTTGTTCTTGATGTACACGTTAAGGCAGCACACGACATATTCCACCTTTTTTGAAAAAATATATCAGTAACACTCGTATTTGCTTTAGATTTCAAGAAATAATCTCCAAGTAACTCAATGTTATGGCCTCATTTGGTGTCACCAACTGGACACATTTTTAGCGACGTTGCCAAACTTCATCACAATCTCTTTCACTCTTATGTATAGTTCGCGATAAGAACAGAGACAAACGATAAATCGCTTACACACAGACGCAAGATCGGCAACGTCTTTTGGCGCCGTCCAGTATATACTACGTCCATGTATTTTAATATATAAATTGTAAGATTTATAAGCGTCGAATATAAATTTAATTAATTAATGTATAAATGTCAATTTATTCTTAATTTTTTAATCATTTATGTTCTGATTTGCTTGTTTTTGTTATATATTTTAAAACCAATGTAGTTTAATTAAACCGCTATTTCACCGAGAGATATTTGTGTTGTTCACTTTTTTTATGAATAGATTATCCGAAATCACCATAGACAATTATTTATTCAAATTTATATTTTGTTTGTTTCAGGTAAATATGTTCTACTATTGAAGAGATTTGAGGATAAATAGGTAATGAAGTAGGTCTATTTCTCTAAAGAGTAAAGTGTTTGATATAAGCAATAGTAAATTACTTAACTTTTTTTCTACGTATGCACTTTTAAATGCATGCCATAATAACTGCGTCAGTATGTCTGTATGTTTTACTCTTTGTAATGCAATTAATCCAATTGCAATTAACGCAATTAATTACGATTAATAAATTAATATTCTGACTATGGGCCTCATAAGAAGGCTCAGAGTCGCTCGGCTGGCAATGGAGCGAGCTATGCTCGGAGTATCTCTACGTGATCAAATCAGAAATGAGGAGATCCGTACAAGAACCAGAGTTACCGACATAGCTCAGCGGGTCGCGAAGCTGAAGTGGCGATGGGCGGGGCACATAGTGCGTAGAACCGATGGACGTTGGGGTCTCAAGGTGTTGGAATGGCGACCCCGCACCGGAAAACGCAGTGTCGGTAGACCCCCCACGAGATGGACTGACGACCTTAAAAAGGTCGTGGGGAGCCGCTGGGTCCAAGCGGCACAAGATCGTGTGGTATGGAGATCCCATGAAGAGACCTATGTCCAGCAGTGGATGTCCATCGGTTGACAAAGAAGAAGAAGAAGAAATTAATTTTCCGGCTGACCAACCTCATTTCCTACCGAGGTATCGTAAAAGGCGACTAAGGTAAGTTGACCTGCAGTATCCGGCTGAGTAGAATAGACCACCCTCTTTCTTACCGAGGTGTAAAAGGCGATTAAGGTACGAGACGTGATGCAGGCGGTCGGTCGTAAAATATGTGGCTAAATCATGTGACATGTTCTGCAGACCCCACTTCTAGTGAGATAAGGACAGGAGAATGATGAGGTTTAATTAAATAAATATAAAGAATTATAAAACAATAGGTGATGTATATAATAGACAAAGTAGGAACCGACATAAGCTTGCGGCCCCTGCGTTGCGCCTTCAAAAAGTACGTAAGTCGTTTGTGTGTTTGGGGTATAAGATTCTATAATAAAATTCCACAATCAATTTCAGCTTTGCCATTACATCAGTTTAAAAACACTATTAAGGAGAGGCTGATACAGAAAGCCTACAATACTGCTGAGGATTATTTAGACGATAAGAATGCGTGGATATAGATATTGTTCGACCCTGTACAAGATAGAAACGATTAAATGTAACTAGTATTAAGAATTGTATTTTTAAAAGAGCAACCGCCGAGTTTCTTGTTGGCTCTTCTCGGTAGGAACAGCTTTCCGAACCAGCAGTGGAGATGACGATTCAAATTGTTTACAAGTTTATTTGAATAAAGAATATTTTGAATTTGAATGTAAATGTTAAAATAGCCGAACTGCTTTCTTCGCGAACTAGTGCGTATCTCGAATACGTCGTAAAGCTGATGAAAGTATGTCCCTTACGGCTTGTTCCCGCTTAATGAAGATTGGGGTTGCTCAACCCTTCAAATTAGATATTAATTTACTACCAACCCCCCGCGGAAAGTTTGGAGGGAACAAAATTAATCGGCCGTACCTTGGAAAGTATCACAGCCGTGTCGGAGTTTGCGTTCCCTCTTCAGATTATGCTAATTTTGTTTTGGTAAGACTGTTCAGTGAAGGAGTTTTGACAGGAAAGAAGTTTTCGTCCCAAGCCGGTATATGACGAAACGCTGCGTCTTTATATTTTCTCCCAAATATAAATAACACGAATAAACACGTTTACTTTTTATCTTTAATATTTAAATATACATATTTTTTCTTTGTTTTCGGGCTTTGATGGCCGAAAACAGGTATAAAACTTATTTTTATTTTTATACTTATTTTTAAATGAGTTTTCAAAAATGCTAAAACGTAGAATTGAATGCGAATGATATTTGACCTGCGATAAGATAAGATGTTAAGTAAAGTCGGTTGTATTAATGCAGTAATTGGGTAACCTTTTTTTGAATATAACAAAATGCAATTTTAAAAAGGGTAGTAGATCCATTTACCATTGCGCTATTAAAACTTAACAGATGACAGAAATTTTTTCTGTACTATTTTTGTCAGTTTTTTAAATGCCCGAAAATAGGGTAAAAACATCATCCTCCTGCCCTTATCCCACTCTAAGTGGGGTCGGCACAACATGTTATAAATATGCAGTCACATGTTTTGGCTGCGTTTTTACGACCGCCTGCCTGATGTCAACTTACCTTAGTCGTAATACGACACCGGTCAGAAAGAGGGTGGTCTATTATATTTAACCGGATACCACACGGTGGGTCAACTTACCTTAATAGCTTATTACGACATCTCGGTAAGAAATTCAGCCGGATACCACACGGCAGGTCGACTTACCTTAGTCACCTTTTACGACACCTCGGTAAGAAATGAAGGTGGTCTATTCTACTCAGCCGGATACCCCACGGCTTACACGAATAAAGACAAGACAAACAAAAAAAACCGTGTATCATTAATCGTTGGAGCCAAAATTCGGATATACACACACACACACACACACACACACACATATGTATATATATATATATATATACATATATATATACACTTAGATTAACTCATTTAAACATTAAAGATTTCAACCAGTGTTCAATTGAAACTAATGTGTTTGGTAATCAAATACCGAGTAATCGTGTGTAAATATGATCTCTTTAGCACGTGTGTTTGTTCACAATACTCCATCGGTCGCCACGGTTCGGTGACGCTGGTCTGCGCCCCTAATACAGGTGTGCGAAATTTTCAAGTTTAATGCTTCGGACGTTTCATTTGGAAACCGACGTTGTATGGTCGAAGAAATACGCGGCAAGCGGGAATTTAGAACCGATTCATGCGGACAGCCACTGGTTGTCCGTGGTTCATGCGGAACGTTGACCACCATAGAGACCTCGACCTCCCTACCATTATTCACCTCTTTAAACGTTTTACGAAGTCTTACTTTGAGAAATCCGAGGTACACCCGAACCATTTCATTTCAGTTGCTTCCACCTACATCCCAGTTAGGTCTGACCACCGAAAATATAGGCGTCCAAAAAGCGTCCTATATGACCCTGACGATCAAATAACGATCGTAAACACAGAAACACGTAATACACATACACAGCGTCTTCGCCGGCGAAGACGAGGTCCCAGATTTGTGACATCGGTTGGTCGTGGCTTCTTGCCACCCTTCCGTCGTTGTATTGACTAGTCAAAGTCATACCATCAGCCCTCCACTACACGTCGCCCTTTTTAAATAAATATTAGTAAGCCTTTTACTTGGACCGCAATTTGGAATAAAGGGGAGGTAGTAGGGGTGGACCCTCGCAAAAAATCCACTATCCCCGAAGCATCGTTACACCGGGATCGGACCATTACTGACACTGTCAGATACCTGTAGATATATACTACCAGATATACCTCCGACTTATTTCTCGCTGACTTTATTAAAGTTGAGGCCTGTTTCTATTCCACTGCTGGGCAAAAGCCAACTTTGTTCTTTTTGGAGAGAAGTATTGAAGCTTAGACCCAGCACGCTCATCCAAAATTGGTAGGTTATATGTACAGCTGTAGTAGTCCAGGGGTAACACCGTGCGACTCTTTCGAGGAGGTCACGGATTCGAACCCGGGCAGACACCAATGAGTTTTTCTGTAAAAACTTATGTGTCTCATTGATAATTGTAATTTATCACACGATTTTCTGTGAAGGAAAACATCGTGAGGAAACCTTCATATCTCTAGAGAATTTTGGAGATATGTGTAACCTACCAATCTGCATTGGAGCAGCGTGGTAGGTCTTACCATCCTTCTCTTCAAAAACGGAGAGAGGAGGCCTATGCGCAGAAGTGGGATAGTAACAGGCCGTTACTTACTTACCAGAAAGAAAATGGATAGAAAAAACATTGTGATGTAGATTATGGAGCCTAAAAATCGAGACGGGTCAATATCAGCCCACATATTTGCCTATCGGCCATTGAACCCGGTATTGTGAGCGTTGAAAAAATATTTACCCTCCATTCAAACAAAGTTATTGAGGCGGTGCGCGATACGGACTATTGTGTTAAAGTTATGTATTCTTAACATACCTATATACACGGGATTTTTTATCCTGCACTAGCAATCGCCAGCGGCTCCGCCCGAGTGATAAGATTAAAACCGTATTTTTTTTTTAATTTATTTAACTAGAACGAACATGATCCACTTACATTAATTAAACACAAAACATCACAAAAAAAGTATAAGTAGTAGAATAGACCACCCTCTTTCTTACCGAAGTGTCGTAAAATACGACTAAGGTAAGTTGACGTCAGGCAGGCGGCCGGACGTAAAAACACTGCCAAATCGTTTGACAGCATGTTTGTAACATGTTGTGCCGACACCACTCAGAGTGGGATAAGGGATTTTGTGATCATCTTCCTCCTGGGATGATGATCACAAAAAAAGTGTATATAATTTCAACTAAAACAAAAAGAAAGAAAATGAAACTGAATGAAGTAAAATAATGATACTAAATATAAAATATAGTATTTTTTGCACGTCACCTAATATAGTCTTTTGATAACCATAAAAATGGTTAGAGTAGGTAAACCTTAAAAGCTAGATATATGCTGTTGCGGATTTTTATTTACAACATTTAGAGGGGAACAATTTTTGAATACATGCTATTAAAAAACTATTACTACTCAGCGCACGCAAAGATAGCTTTTAATTTTGCCGTTTTCGTACTGTTTTTTATTACTGCTCCTCTACTATTGATCTTAGCGTGATGTTAAATAACCTGTAATAGCCTTCCTCAATAAATGGGCTATTTTACACTGAAAGAATTTTTCATACCAGTCCTGGTCTTTTACAACACCTCCGGAAGAAAGAGGGTAGTCTATAGTGGTCTATTTCTATTCTGCTAGATACCACACGGCGGTAATGTGAACATTGTACGAGCCAATAAACTTAAAGTTTCCAACATTTATTTCATAGCAAACCCATCGATGAAAGCTCCATAAAAATCAATATAAGCTTAACGGCAGCCCATAAGTCTGGTCGGATCCTCGGCCAGATATAAATCAACGCGGCGTTGAATACGACTACGTGCAGTGCTACCCGCAGACAGTGAATATACTGCATTAAAAGACATCCATCCATACTGTTATAAATGCGAAAGTCTATCTGTTACACTTTCACTAATCCGCTGGACAAATATTGATGAAATTTACACAAGTCGCGTCGCGTTTAACTCCGCGTGATTCCCTGCGAAAGAAGTTTAAGGAAATAGGTATTCTTTCATTCGCTTCACAGTATTTTACATTGATGTAGTACATAAAAATATAAAGAGTTATAGAACGATAGGTGATGTATATAATAGACAAAGTAGGAACCGACATAAGCTTGCGGCTCCTGCTTTGCGCCTTGCAAAAGTACGTAAGTCGTTTGTGGGTCTGGGTAGATTCTGTAATAATATTCCGCAATCAAATTAGCTTTGCCATTACAGTAGTTTAAAAACACTGTTAAAAAAAGGCTAATACAGATACTATTGAGGATTACTAAGATGATAAGAATGTGTGGACATTACTACTCTTAGACTAGGGTCTAAATTAACTAGTTATAAGAATTATATTTTGAAAAGAGTAAAAGCCGAATTACCTGCTGGCTCTTCTCGATAGGAACAGCTATCCGAACCAACAGTACAGTTGACGATTCTACCATGGATCGTCGCAAAGTAACGCCTAATTCTATAAAATATTCTATCAATATTACGGCGTAACAGACGGACAGACTTTCACGTTTATACAATTAGTGTATATGTATATATACAGACAGTATTGGGATATAGTGCTTCCATCGACGTCCAGGATGATTTGTTTGCGGGTGGAAATGGACATTTTCGATCCAGCATCCGTGTTGATTTATCATTGGCTTGGGGAATTGCGACCAGGACTTTGTGTACTGCTATGCGGAATTATATATCACACGCTTAGTATTAAAGTGACCTTATTCAAACCTTAGACCCTTTAGGCCTTTTAGGCCCTTTTTTTTAAGGGTTATTTGCAATTTGGGTTGCAAATTACTAGTAAACTTGTTAACCCTTTCAGCTAAGCAAAATTTTTGTGTTAGGAGTAATTTCACGTCGTATAATGGCCGGGTTTAGAACTCACGACCTCTCGATAGCAAGTCCGTTACTCTAACCATTCCGCTGCCGCCGCTTATTTCAATCGTTATTTTAATGCTTCCTACATCACGCTTCGAATTAAAAAAAAACTAGTTTTTCTTGCTTTTTCAAATTACGGGTCTCTTTGCAACTCACCCTCGGTGTAAAATAGACCACATTCATTTCTTTCCGAGGTGTCGTAAAAGGTGACTAAGATAAGTCGACGTCAGGTAGACAGCCAGTCGTTAAATAATTAGCCAAAACATGTGACAACATGTTTAAAACATGTTGTGCCAACCACACCACTTAAGGCATATTATACCACATAAGGGCAGGAGAATGATGTATGATGATTCCGAAACCCATATATTTAGACAACTAACGGGGAATATCCCTAAAGGCGACTAAGGTAAGTTGACCCACCGTATGGTATCCGGTTGATTAGAATAGATTACCCTCTTTCAAGAGAGATATCTTGTGAGACAGGTTTGAACTGGCGTCCCTAGCAAGGACCACACGATATCAACATTCGGCCATCACGGCAAATCGAAATATTAAACCTAAATCATATCAAATGATGCTGTGGTAGCCCTAGCGGTAACACCGCGCGCCTCTTTCGAAGAGGTCTAGGGTTCAAACCCCGGGCAGGCACCAATGAGTTTTCTAGTTCTAGTTCTAGTTTATGTGTCTAATTGATAATTTCAATTTATCACACGCTTTTCGGTGAAGGAAAACATCGTGAGGAAACCTGCATATCTCTAGAGAATTCTGGGGATATGTGTAACCTACCAACCCGCATTGGAGCAGCGTGGTAGGTCATAGCTCCAATCCTTCTCTCCAAAAACGGAGAGAAGAGGCCTATGCCCAGCAGTGGGATATAGTATCAGGCCGCTACTACTACTACTACTATATCAAATGATTAACGCGCATACCTCCCAAAATGGCATCCGAAAATATACACTTGAGTGCCATACAAATTAATATTAACCATCTCTCCCTGATAAATCTTTGACATAAACAGTTACACACGTCGTTAATTAAGGGATTCCTTTGTACTAATTAGTCCTTAGAATTGAAGTACACCCCAGACCAAATTAATGTTACATCCAAATACAAAAGTAATGTGAATATTATTTTGCTATAATCCGCGATAAAAGAAAATATGTGTAATGCTAAATGTAGAGTGTACTATTCGTTCTCATACCTGATACATGCAGATTTTTTTTGTTTCGATTTTGTCTAAAGTTTTGTTTTGTTTTGTCTAGAGTTCAAAAGTTTTGATTTTGTCGATTTTTACGATTTACGATTTTGTCGTGGAGTGTATCTCTTGATGATGCTTCAGTTACGGGGCGAAACAATTGTTGAGATTGTGGTGGTAAATGTCGATGGCAGCAAAGTAGATACGGACATCTGCAAAATCGTCATTTTACAGGAGAGCACATTTATTAAAAAATTGCGACCATTTTGAGAGTTATGCACCAATAAACATGAAATTTTCCGTAATACATTGAAATAACCTTCTTTATTGATTGCATAGCAGATTTTATTGCTATATCGTTGTTTTGCTGAAATAATGCAGTTTGTATTATTCGACGTAGAAGAAGATATCTGCCCGATGTCCGTATATACGTGGTGATTCAAAAACCATCAATTCAACCTTTGAGGTTGAATTGATGGCTTTTGTACTTAATATCTACGAAATTGAGATAATAAAACTCCAGTAATATTTCTACAGATATTTAAATGAAATTTGAGCAACGTGTTAAAACAGTTATCCTTTTTTTAACCCAATTATGAAGATGTCTTCATATACTTTGCATTCAAGATTTCACTTAACTTCATCTACGTCTATCTCTAAAATTTGTTTCTTTCCCAAATTGCCCAAATATTAACGATATTGGAAAATATTTTAATAAAAATGCAATTAATTAGGAGCTATGTTTCATTTATTTATAAATTTTGTTTTTTCTTCTTTTGTTTTTTTCTTTGTGTTCTCTGTTTACAAAATGGAAAACATGAAATATCGCGTTATTTACGAGTATGAGTTCCACCTGGCACCAGTGCTGCAGAAATGGCTCGAAGGATTAATGATGTCTGGTGAATGGATTAATGATGTCTGATGTATGGTGACGGTGTCGCAAAAGAAAACACAGTGCGTTTTTGGTTCCAACGTTTTCGTTCTGGAAATTTCGACCTGCAGAACAAGCCTCGTGGACGGCTGGAGACCAAAGTTGATAATGAAGAATTGAAGGCTATTGTGTAAGCGGATCCATCGCAAACCACGTCCGAGTTAGCTGCAGGCTCCGGTGTTAGTGATAAAACTATTCTAATCTACTTGAAGCAAATTGGGTAGGTGAAAAAGCTTGAAAGGTGGGTACCTCATGAATTGAGTGAAGCAAACCGACAAACGCGCGTCGACTGCTGCGTTACGTTACTCAACCGGCACAATAATGAAGGAATTTTAAATCGAATCATTACCTGTGATGAAAAGTGGATCCTCTACGATAATCGGAAGCGCTCATCGCAATGGCTGAACCCTGGCGAACCAGCCAAATCCTGCCCTAAGCGAAAATTGACTAAACAAAAGTTGCTTGTAAGTGTTTGGTGGACTAGTGCCGGTTTCGTTCACTACAGCTTTCTTAAATCTGGCCAGACGATTACGGCAGATATCTATTGTCAGCAACTGCAAACCATGATGGAAAAGCTAGCTGCTAAACAACCGAGGCTGGTCAATCGCTCTAGGCCACTGCTGCTTCAGGACAACGCTAGACCACACACTGCACAACAGACGGCTACCAAATCAGAGGAGCTTCAATTAGAATGTCTTAGACATCCACCGTACTCTCCGGATCTTGCTCCAACAGATTACCATTTTTTTCGCAATTTGGATAACTACTTGCAAGGAAAAAAATTCAACTCCGATGAGGCAGTCCAAACCGCCTTAAAGATTTTATTGATTCCCGCCCGAATGGTTTTTTTAGTAAGGGGATCAATGAACTACCTATGAGATGGCAAAAGTGCATACATAGCAATGGATGTACCATTGCCATTGCCAACCATTTCCTAATAAATTCCCATTGTTTAACATGATTAAAATGGTGGTTAAAATGGACGGTGAAGAAATTTGTGGATTGAAGGGACGTAAAACATCATCCTCAGCAATAAGTTCCGGCAAATGTGATTCAGCTTCAAACGAAATACATTGAGGAGGCATAGGTGTAACAGAGCGTGATTGAGGATAAACAGTAAAATTTTCTGGACAAGCATTTGGATTACAATGTATTTCAGCAGAATTCGTAATAGATAACGCACTGCGCTGCTCACTTTCATCACGCAAAATCTGAAGAAATAATACATTCATAGATCAGGACATGTACAAAAAGTACGACGTATAAACGGACAAGTGGCAGATGTCCGTGTTTACGTTGGAATGTAACCTCAAAATAAATGTTATTACTTACGCTAAAATTTAATTATTAACAAATATATTTCAACTATTACATATTTCAACATTATAATAATAACATAACTGTCTAAGGCACTTAACTTCACAGGGATTTCGCATGGTATTTTTATAGTTTACCAAATCCGAAATCTCATTTATTTCCTTTTGTTCACCTTTTAGGGCCATATTTAATAGTAATTTATTCCTAGAGACACTCATTGTTAAAAAAAAAAACTGATAATTTAAGGATTTATTAAGGTATAATGCTTATTACAATATAAATTTAATTAAGAGGCACGAAAATCAAACCTTTACACACGAGAATGTGACAAGTGACTGATAGCTTTGTTTAAGTTTCAATAATCTGTCACAGCTCCGAAGTAAAGACGGGCAAATTTAAATGTCCGTTTCTACTACGAAGTTTTTTTAAATTCGGTTGTAGATGTCTTTATTGACGTGCCAAATTTTCTTTATTATTTCGAAAATTGAAATAATTTTAATACAGATCTATAGAGGGTTGATTATAATGTACTTTTTTGTAATAAAAGCATTTTCACAAAAATGCAGATGTCCGTATCTACTTTGCTGCCATCGATGTGTGCAGTGCTTGTGTATTGGTGTGCTATCGGTGTCGGGTAGTGCATGAGTTCTTACAAATTCTGCATGTATCAGGTATGAGAACGAATAGTACACTGTACATTTAGCATTACATATATTTTATTTTATCGCGGATTATAGCAAAATAATATTCATTATTACCTTTGTATTATGGACCACCGCAAAGTGACGCCTAATTCTATAAATTATTGTTACATCCAAAGTAAATGAGTAATATGTATTTTGACGAAAGTGATTTTTTTTTCAGCTATTAAAAATAAATCATAAACCAATTTTAAAAGCTTTTAACCTTTAATATTTAAATGTGTTAATCTTGTATGTATATATATTTTCTGAATCTCGGAAACGGCTTCAACAATTTTCATGAAATTCAGCATGTAGGGGTTTTGGGAGGGAAAATCGAACTAGCTAGGTTTCCTTTAAAAAAGGATGGCCATCATTTTCTATAAATCAATTTTTTGGTCTTTGAGTCTGGGTGTATATTTGTATTTAAAATTATATATGTATATATTCATCAGTTGTCTCTCCCATAACACAAGTATTAAATTACTTATATTGAGAACGGATGACCCTGTGTGTTAATGTCCCATATATTTATTTATTTACATGCCTTAAGACATCCTTATAACCTCCTTATATATAACCTCCTTATCAGCATGAGATAGTGCTATAGATAAGCTTCTAGATAATACTTTTCTCCAAAGAGAGTGTAGGATGCTTTATGAAAATCACGTGTAAATTACATTATATTAAATTTCAAACTTGTTGTACTGTATATACCTCTATGAGACACGTGTGGAAGTAAACTGTAATATTGAAATTACCAAACTCTCTGTCAAAAGAATTGATATATTCAAGGTTATTTCTTGTCACAAACAGCTCGTGTAAGGCAAAAAGGACATTTATATTCAACTTAGAAACTAGATTACATTATTCATAACATTTTAAGTGTATACTTTTCTTGTCCCACGACGTATTTACGGCTTGGCTGTAGATACCAAGTAGAGTTTGGTGAAATCAGGACAACAAATGCCTGGCTCAAATTAAAGAGTACAAATCTGGTACTTTACTTCTTTTCTATGCGACATAAAATATTGTAGCAATAGTTTCTTGCTAGGCTAGCAATAGGTCTTCTAGGTAAGAACAACATGAAAAATGAAAAAAAAAATGAATAAAAAAGGTTATTCTAATTTGATTTATTTAACCTTACTATTATCGAAATGTTAATAAAAAATAAGTTGAATATATGAGGCAGGAAATCGGCACAACATGTTATATACATTCTTATTTATGTTGACATGTCTCCTCAAGTATGCTCTCTGCTGACATTGTAAAAATCCCGATTCCTATTATTGTAATTTAGCGGTCGCTATTATCCCATTTAGCAGCACGGTGTATATATAGCCTCAGAGCTAATATAATAATAAAAAAACAATTATGTCTTCCTTTTACTTCGTCCATCTTTTTGGCCCCAAGCTCCTAGATAGGTGGATTTGAATGAAATATATTATCTATCATATTTCTTAGAACCATTGTAATCACTACTTATGGAATATTCGTTTTTGAGCTTAATAATACAGCTCGATAATTTGGTAACATCTACTTGGACACTACATGGACCAATACATTATGTATTTATAAAATCAAAATCAGTTGAAAACTATTTGCTTTTAGTCATGCAATCATGAAATGAAATTGACATATATATTATTTGAAATATATATAAATTGCGAAAGTAATGAGAATAATTTTTTAATATAATCCGCGATAAAAGAAAATATATGTAATGCTAAATGTAATACATTCGAGCCACAATTGAGCGTAACAGGGGCTCAAAAGTGTTCGCAAGAGATTTGTCTATTGGGCAGAGGCAGTTGACGCGACTGAAGACCGATACTGGTAGTATCATTTCGTCTCGACCGGAGATTTTGAGAGAGGTTGAGCGGTTCTATGGGCAGTTATACACTTCAACACAACAGCCTGTGGTCAGTCTGGCAAAAGACCCAAGAGCCAAGCTGACCCGACACTATACCGAAGATATCCCGGACGTCAGCCTATACGAGATTAGTATGGCTCTCAAACAACTCAACAACAACAAGGCACCAGGTGATGACGGAATCACAACAGAACTCCTGAAGGCGGGTGGCAAACCCATATTAAAAGTCCTTCAGCGACTGTTCAATTCCGTCATTCACGAAGGTACTACGCCGGAAGCGTGGCACAGGAGCGTGGTGGTTCTTTTCTTCAAGAAGGGTGATAACACCTTATTGAAGAATTACAGACCCATCGCGCTGCTGAGTCAGGTTTATAAGTTGTTTTCGAGAGTCATTACGAATCGTCTCGCTCGTAGGTTCGACGACTTCCAGCCTCCCGAACAAGCCGGTTTCCGCAAAGGCTATAGTACCATAGACCACATATTCACGCTGCGGCAGGTTATACAGAAGACCGAGGAGTATAACCAGCCACTTTGCTTGGCGTTTGTGGACTATGAGAAGGCCTTTGATTCGGTGGAAACATGGGCCGTGTTAAGATCGCTCCAGAGATGCCGAATCGACTATCGGTACGTCCAAGTGTTGAAGTGTTTGTATGAAAACGCCACAATGTCTGTCCGTATCCAAGACAGAACTACGAGACCAATCCAAATGCAGCGAGGTGTGCGACAGGGAGATGTCATCTCCCCAAAGCTGTTTACCGCTGCATTGGAGGACGTCTTTAAGCTTTTGGATTGGAACGGATACGGCATTAACATTAACGGCGAGTACATCACTCACCTTAGTTTTGCCGACGATATAGTCGTTATGGCAGAGTCTCTGGAGGATCTTAACACAATGCTCGAAGACCTCAGCAGAGTATCTCAACAGGTGGGCCTTAAAATGAACATGAGTAAGACGAAAATCATGTCGAACTCACATGTTCCGCTCCACCCGGTTTTCGTTGAGAACTCTGCACTCGAAATTGTAGACGAGTATATATACCTAGGACATACAGTCCGATTAGGTAGGTCCAATTTCGAGAAAGAGGTTAGCCGCCGAATCCAACTCGGATGGGCAGCGTTTGGGAAGCTACACGAGATCTTTTCGTCCAAAATACCTCAGTGCTTGAAGACCAAAATCTTCGAACAGTGCGTGTTGCCAGTGATGACCTACGGATCTGAAACGTGGTCGCTAACTATGGGCCTCATAAGAAGGCTCAGAGTCGCTCAGCGGGCGATGGAGCGAGCTATGATCGGAGTATCTCTACGTGATCAAATCAGAAATGAGGAGATCCGTAGAAGAACCAGAGTTACCGACATAGCTCAGCGGGTCGCGAAGCTGAAGTGGCGATGGGCGGGGCACATAGTGCGTAGAACCGATGGACGTTGGGGTCTCAAGGTGTTGGAATGGCGACCCCGCACCGGAAAACGCAGTGTCGGTAGACCCCCCACGAGATGGACTGACGACCTTAAAAAGGTCGTGGGGAGCCGCTGGGTCCAAGCGGCACAAGATCGTGTGGTATGGAGATCCCATGAAGAGACCTATGTCCAGCAGTGGACGTCCATCGGTTGACAAAGAAGAAGAAGAAGAAGAAGCTAAATGTAGAGTCTGCTATTCGTTCTCATACCTAATACATACAGAATTTGTAAGAACTCATGCACTATCTGACCCCGATGACACAACAATGCACAAGCACTGCATTTACCACCGCAATCTCAACAATTGTTTCACCCCTTAACCGAAGCATCATCAGGAGATAGACTCCACGACAAAATCGCAAAGCTTATATTATATTATATTATATCAATTGCGCACTGAAGTTTATTTAATTCTTTCTTAAACAACATATTTTATCACTTTTATAATATATTACTACATATATTTACTTTTATGTCATAATCCGCATGGAAATTCATCCTCTTACCTAATCCGGACAAAAATATTGTAGTTAATTTTTAAAAATAAATTAACTACAATACTTTAATTATCATATTTGTAATGTCAGTTTCTTACTAATATCTATTTAAGAATCCATTTTAATCAGTTTTTATTTAAATAGTTTTCTCATACTTAGTTTCTAATTTTAAAATGGCATTATGTGTAAACTTATAAACCCTAAGCTGTGTCTATTTTAATATTTAAATTACACTTCATTCTGTTGGTGGACCTAATAAAAATGAATAAATAAATAAAACAAGACCAGTCCGCGAGGATATTGAAACATGGAGAGACTACGATAGAGCGAACCTCTAATAAAAATATGTCAGCCACACGAAAATATGGTTATATTAATAGCTTAAGATAGAATTATTACATCGAGCACGGGTTAAAAATTAGTCGGTATGATATATTGGGACATAATTGTGGGCTCAGTAGCTGAGGGCTGTGTTATGACACAGGATCATAGTCCTTAATCCTTGATAATAAAAGTGATTTAGTGTGATTTTAATGGAGTGAAATGAACTGAAGTTTATGGAGCGCTGTTAATGCTTTTATGTGACGGTTGACAAATTATTTATGTGCGCGGTGTGGTCTGGCCCTAAATCTTTGAACAATAAAAATAAATAAAAGTCCGCGATAGCATATGTCTAGCTTTTACGGTTAACTCACTGTAACCATTTTTATGGTTATCAAAAGACTCATCATCTTCCTGCGTTATGCCTTATTCCACTCTGAGTGGGGTCGGCACAACATGTTATGAACATGCTGTCACATGATTTGGCTGGGTTTTTACGATCGGCCGCCTGCCTGAAGTAAACTTACCTCTATCGTATTTTACGACACCTAGGTAAGAAAGAGGGTGGTCTGTTCTGCTAAACCAGATACCAAACGGTGGGTCAACTTACGTTAGTAGCCTTTTGCGACACCTCGGTAAGAAAAAGGGTGGTCTATTCTACTAAACCGGATACCACACGGTGGGTCAAATTACCTTAGTCGCCTTTTACATCTCGGTAAGAAATGATAGTGGTACTATTCTATTCAGCCGGATACCACACGTCGTACGGTCCAAAATCTTTGAACAATAAAAATAAATAAAAGTACGTGACAGCATATATCTAGTTTTTACGGTTAACTGTAACCATTTTTATGGTTATCAAAAGACTATAATACGGTTTTAATCTTTCCACGCGGACGGCGCCGCTGGCGATTGCTAGTATAGCTAGTAATATTATAGCTATAATATTTATACATTATATATATAGCTAGTAATATTTTTACACGTCCATTTAGTCTCGGGTTCAACGACTTAGCAATGTATGCAAATGATAAAACATATGAAGCGGCAGTTTTTTCGACGATTTGCAAGCGTAAAACGACAGTTCCGAAGGGAATAGACTGTCCGGTGCCGACGTACAACCAGATCGATATGGTACATTGTAACATGGACATTTTATTTATCTACATGCTTTGTACAGATTTTCATCATCGGTAGAACGTTATTATCAAATATAAATATTTTAAGTAATTTAATTTATGTTCATAAAAATATAAAGAATTATAAAACGATAGGTGATGTATACAATAGACAAAGCAGGAACCGACATAAGCTTGCGGCTCCTGCTTTGCGCCTTGCAAAAGTGCGTAAGTCGTTTGTGGGTTTTGGTATAAAATTGTATAATAAAATTCCGCAATCAATTTCAGCTTTACCATTACATCAGTTTAAAAACACTGTTAAAAAGAGGCTGATACAGAAAGCCTACTATAGTCTTGAAGATTATTTAGAAGATAAGAATGTGTGGATATAGCTCTATTTGTATCTATAAAAGATAGTAATGACTTAATGTAAATAGCATTAAGAATTATGTTTTTAAAAGAGCAACCGCCGAGTTTCTTGCTGGCTCTTCTCGGTAGGAACAGCTTTCCGTACCAGAAGTAGAGTTGACGATTCAAAAGCACTTGTTTACAATTTTATTTGAATAAAGAATATTTTGAATTTGAATCAAATCAAATCAAAATAATCTTTATCCAAATAAGTTCTTTCAAGCACTTTTGAATCGTCAATCAATATGACTAATGAAGTTACAACTGGTTCGGAATGCTGCTCATACCGAGAAGAACCAGAAATAAACTCGGCGGTCAATCTATTAAACTTTTTCAATTTTACATTATTAAACCGCAGTTTTGTATGAAGATGAAAGGATTTTCAAATCCAGGCTTTTTTATCATCCAAATAATCTACAATTTTGTAATATGCTTTACGTATAAGAACTTCACTTCATTTATACCTGTAGACTGGTTTAGTATGGTACCGAGTATGAATACCGAGACCATCGAATGAGTTGGTAACTCTGCTGAGTCGCGACCTAGGTATCACAAGCTTTTTGTGACCTCTTGTATGTCTATGATATACATCGAACTTCGTCTTAAACATATGGATATTTTTCCGTACGAATATACATGTTATGTTAAGGTTGACACATGATTTGGCTAGGTAATTTACGACCGCCTGCCTGACTTCAACTTACCATAGTCGCCTTTCACGACACTTCCTTAAAAAATGAGGATGGTGTATTCTACTCAGCCGGGTACCATACGGCGGGTCAACTTTCCTTAGTCGCCTTTTACGACACCTCGGTAAAAAATGAGGGTGGTCTATTCTACTTAACCTGATACCACAAAGTAGGAAGGTGTACTGAAAAAGTAGTATTTTTTAAATTAAAAAAGCTTAAACATATATCACTAATACACGATTGCGGATTACCTTTATCTCAGTCAATATGCGAATTTAGAAGAGTAAAGAACATAAATAACGGACAGCGTTTCATGTAAAACATTCTTCACACGATAACAAAAGTGGTGTCGTTGACAAATTGAAACAAATCATCGGCACCATAAATTAATTATGCGGTAAAGTCAAACAGCCTCTGTTCACGTGGGACTACATGTTTATTGACAACCACTTTGATCTTCCGTGGGACAGCATAATGTAACAGGCATCTGCGAAAGTAAAATAAGAAAGTAAACGAAAAGGAGATTATGTAAATTTTTAAATGAGTTAATCTTGTATATACATATATATATATATATATATATATTTTCGGAATCTCGGAAATGGCGACGATTTTCCCGAAATTCAGCATGTAGGGATTTTCGGGAAAAAATCGATCTAGATAGGTTTTATTTAAAAAAAAATCGTTTTATCACTGTTTTTGGCCATTAAAAAAATACAAATTTTACATTGAATTTAAAACACTATTATTGCTGTAAATTGTCAAGGCAGCGTAGTGTATTCGGGGAACGGGCGGTCTAAAGAAATGAAAATACCTAGGATCAAGCCCCACCTACCCAACTATTATTTTCTTTTTTTTTAAGGTTTCTTTTTTTATTTTGCAAAAATTACCGAGGCCATAAACCCTGACTACTTGGTAAGGCGAATGTTATCCAGCGAGTTGGAATGGCAAAAGTGTGAAACTATGATAAAATTCATAATGTTAAAAATATAAAAATCATCATCATTCTCCTGCCCATATTCCACTCTAAGTAGGATCAGCACAACATATTTAAAACATGACACATGATTTAGCTACGTATTTTACGACCAGCCGCTTGCATGACGTCAATTTACCTTACTGGTATATCATGAGACCTCGGAGCAAGAGAGTGGTCTATTGTTCTCAACCGAATACCACATAATAGAATAATTTTCCTTAGTTGCCATTTACGACACCTCGGTAAGAAATGAAAGTGGTCTATTCTAGTCAGTCAGATACCACACCGCTTAAAATTATAGTAATATGTATAAAAATAATGTTAAAGAAATAGGAAAAAATGGGCTTGCATGAAATAATGCTGAATTGGTTCCATCTTGGTCTGAAATCATGGTGTAAATCAGATACTCCTTACTAATACTGGCTAGTAAGCGTACCTAAGATATTTTCCTCCCACGAAAAACAAATTAACTATAATTCATAGAATTAGGCGTTACTTTGCGGAGATCCATAAAAAAAGGTAATCATAAAATTATTATGCTATAATCCGCGATAAAGTAAATAGAAAATATACATAATGGTAAATGTAGAGTGGACTTTCCGCTTTCATACCCGATACTTTGTTTTTAAGAATCCTGCATGTATCGGGTATGAAAACGGATAGTCATGGGCACTTTTTAATCCCCATGACGATTTGCGTCAAAGAAAAAACATATTGGATTTACTTTACTGAATTTCATACTACTATATGGGCTGTTTGGTATATGATCTTTGCCTACATAAAAAAAGGAATATATTTCACAAATTGCTCATTTCTTCATAACACCATCCATGTAGACTCGCTTGCAGGCCAATTGAATTTAATGGAGCCCCTCGTAGCAGCAAGTGTAGAATTCGTCTTAGATATCTCCCGAACCTTATCTCAAGGCAATAAAATTGATTTCAGACGGTTTAACTGAGCCGTATTAAGCCATTGTACATTTAGTGTATCGATTGTTTGGTGTGGTTTGTGTAATGAAATCATTTGTTTGATTAAATTAGCAACGCTATTTTGATTTACGAATCTTGTCTAAGGCTACTGTGTGAGTGGTTTGATTGAGTACAAGTTAAAACGTGGATGGTAGAATTAGTTATTGCGAGTTAACCACAAGAGACAGAGATATGCTGTTGCAGACTTGTGTTGTATTTTTGTAGATCTACATTTTTCTAGTACATTACTTCAGTAAATCTCTGGTTTACTTGCGCACGCAAGCTCCTAGCAGGCTTTTTTTTACAACCGTGTGATTAGAATAGACTAGATAGAATAGAGCGAGTAGAATAGACCAGTCTCATTCTTACCGTGGTGTCGTAAAATACGATTAAGGTAAGTTGACGTCAGGCAGGCGGCTGGTCGTAAAATACATAGCCAATCATGTGACAACATGTTTACAACATAGTGTACCAACCCCTCTTAGAGTGGGATAAGGGCAGGGAGATGATGACTAAAACTGATTACTTACTATAATTTAGGCTATAGGCTAAAATTTTCATATTCTTTCCGAGGATAATTGTACCAAACAAAGGAGCTACGTTCATTTCCCCAATCCCACTAGACTGTAATGTAACGATGACAATTTGGCATGTTTCCTGCACCCCGGTTTCGGCATACGAAACTTTATACAGAAGACTTGGCACTTGCCAGATGCTTGCCATAAAGAGAGACAATGCACTGGTCATTTTGGCACCAGACCTTGTGTTAACTTGGATATTATTTGTCTGCTATTGGGGCGCAAGCGCTTTAGTTTTGTGTGCGAAATACCTTTTTTATTTAATTACACAAAACAGCTTGTAAAGGTTATGGTGTATCTTAACGAGTAAGTAGCGGCCTGTTACTATCCCACTGCTGAGAATAGGCCTCTTCTCTCCACTTTTGGAGAGAAGGTTTGGAGCTAAGACCTACCACGCTGCTCCAATGCGGATTGATAGGTTACACATATCTCCAGAATTCTCTAGAGATATGCAGGTTTCCTCACGATGTTTTCCTTCACCGAAAAGCGTGTGATAAATTGCAATTATGAATTAGGCATATAAGTTTTAACAGAAAAACTCATTGGTATCTGCCCGGGTTTGAACCTGTGACCTCCTCAAAAGAGTCGCACTGTATTTCCGCTGGACTAGCACAGCTCTATAGTATCTTAAGTCCTATCTCAAAATAGTTCTTTTGTCATCCATACCATAGTCTAGTCTAGTTATAGCGTTTTTACCGGTCCCGTATAGCTCGGGAACTTATTCCAGATACCTAAGCTTGTAATACAAAGTATATCACACTGGACCAGTCTACAGAAAGTTTTAAATTAAGTGTAAGAGATATGCTTATACGTAAAGTATATTACAAAATTGAAGATTATTTGGATGATGAAAATGCCTGTATTTGAAAATCCTTTCAGCTTCATAAAAGACTACGGTTTAATAATGTAAAATTGAAAAAGTTTAACAGATTGACCGCGTTTCTTGCTGGTTCTTCTCGGTAAAAGCAGCATACCCAACCTGTTGTAGCTTCATTAATTATATTGATCCTTGACGATTTAAAAGTGCTTGAGAGAGCTTATTTGAATTAAGATTATTTAGATTTGAAAATGATAATGTCTATGATCCTTATTTTCGGTTTTGTTAGGCGTCGTACATCATTTCTTTATAAAGTGCCTCTCTAAAGTGTCATCTTTATTATTATTTTTTATTTCTTTCTCGTTTCTACTTTTATAATGGTGTGACCTAATAATTTTATTCTTATTCTTATTTTTCTTTAATTGATTTGCGCCGCGGTCAATTTTTGACACCATTTCAGCAGGTTTGGCTTTATCCATTGCGCGTGTTCATTTCACATTTCGACTGTGATCGTCGTGGACTTTAGCACGTAGTAGCTATTAAGCTCGGCTGCTTCCGTCCGTAACTGCTATTCGGCTTTGCACTCTGTCTACATTCACACAATATTGTAATAAAGCTTCTGGAATGTTTTGTACGTCACAAACATTTGTACAGTCCGTACGAGCTCAGCTGCCTTCGGTATATTTCAGCTATTGCTGATGCTCTAACCAGATCTTAGATGAAATTGGCACATCTTAGCTATGAATGTCACGTATATTCGAGCACTTTTTGTATACAGGTCATCTGCCTTGGACATATTCTTATAATTATTGGTATGACTCTTTTCTTGGAATTGCTAGAGAACTCGAAATCGGCACAGTTTTGGTTCTTGACGTCGCTCGTGTCCGCACAAAATTTCTATGAAGCTTAGGTGTAAGTTGTCACATTTTGACCAATGCTGACGCACATTTTCACGCATTACTGCTGTAGAGTTAGTCGACACAATCTGGATTCATGACACGTGTTCACGCATTTGTTACAGAAATCAGCTGTCTTCAATATATTTCAAGGGTTGCTAAAGCGCGTCTTAATAATATTAGTCCAGATCAAGGTACATTGTACACACTGATTGATTTCTATCGTGGTTATTCTTATTATGACAAGCGTTACCGGGCGGGAGCCTGCCGAGTATAGAGCTCATGATTAAGGATCCTGGATGAGCATATGAGCATGAAACTCCAGCTCCTCTGATATACTAAGACTAGAATCGATTTCTAAACATTAATAATTAGGGCTACATACTTATCGTTAACTTCATTGCCATTACTCTACTGCCCTTATCCCACTCTAAGTGGGGTCAGTACAAAGTTTTCTAAAAATGTTGTGAAATTATTTGGGTAGGTATTTACGACCGGTCGCCTGTCTGACGTCAACTTACCTTAGTCGCCTTTTACGACACCTCGATAAGAAATGAGCCTGGTCTATTCTGCTCAGCCGCATACCACACGGTGAGTCAACTTACCTTATTCGACTTTTACGACACCTCGATAAGAAATAAGGGTGGCTAAGAAATAAGCTCAGCTGGATAGCACACGGCGGGTCACCTAACATTCATTTATATCCGTTTATCATAATACTATGAACTCATGTTTTCTGCACATGTTCTTTGTAGAGTGGTAATCAATAATCGCGTGCACACCAGTGAATGCCTACACTAGTTACAGCAGTCTGTACTTATCTCAGCTATAACCATCAACGTTTGCACGCGTTATCCACAGATCACAAGCTCCATTACAGCGTGTACGCAATTTCTCCGAGCGCATGCGGTTATATTTAACCGCGGCCCGACATAACCGCAATCTAGATGGCAAACTGGAAATCATTGGTAGATGCTGCAATGACCCAACCACTCGCTTTATCATATTTCAAACCCTATAATACAAACATAACATTTACCTACTTTTTACAACATAACCCAATCCTAACACTAACAAGAAAACCTCTCGGAACAGCACTCCACGATACAAAGAGCATCGTTTTTGTCCAATCTATTTGTTATCCCTCTCCCCCCATATATAATATACCTATTGATTTTGCATGTCTATATACTGTTCTTTTATGTTATACGTAGCGATGCCTAGAGACGTATCATCACTATGCGTTTTTTACCGCATCATTCACGACATGTTCCATCGAGCTACATGACCTGATTCTAAACCTGCTAACCTGCTAAATTCCATAACCGCACTGTACGTCATAGATTAAAATATCATCCCTACCATCTGAATGAATGGCGATCTACTACAGTGCGGTTTACAAATAATTTCATTCCACGCACCACAGTTTTGTGGAACGATGTCTCTTTGGCAGCGTTTCCGGATCTATATAACATTTTCAACCTTTTTAAAGGACGGCAACGCACTCGCACAAGAAGTAGTGGGTGGCGGTAATTACTTGATTGGTGAACCGCATACTCGTTTGCCATCCTATTCCATAAAAAAAGTCTTTTTTTCGAGGCGTTTCTCAGCAGTGCGTCGAATAAAAATTCATTAGCATCGGCTTTGCCGGTATAAAAATCAGTGTCTTACAAATATGTATTACAGTTATTTTATATAATATCGAAATGTACTTTTAACCTTCCTCAAGATTTGGTCTTTCTTTTTCTTTTGGTAAAAATCGTATGAAAGTTCGTTCAGTAGATTTTGAGAACATCGATCAAATACAGACACAGTTTTTAGGGACTTTGTTTAATACTAGCCGTACCAGCGGCTTTTCCATCAGTGTTTCACAATAATTTTCCCGCGTAAACCCCGTTCCTAGGGAAATTTAACTATAATTCACTATTAACCTAAACCTTCCTTAAGTTTTGAACTATCTTTTAGTACAAAACCGTACTAAACTCCATTCAGTAGATTTTGAGAAAACCGATCACATACAAAGAGCTTTTGGAAACTTAGTTTTATAATATGTATAGATAATCGAAGAGCTTATATGGCTATGAATAAAGCTCAGCTCCTTTGAAATAAGGAAAATCGATCCCCACCCATTAACTCACGTGGTACAGAGTTTGTACTTAAAATCTGAACGTGTTAGGTAAATCTGGTTCAAATATTCACCGTTAAAGCTGCCAAAACTCCTTTGAGGCGTTAACTTACAGTGTATAGTTGGGCCGGCCGCAGTGTTCTAGCACACACGCTCGGCTGAATTTAATGGCGGTGCGGTTTTCGCCCGATCTACTTAACGAAATTAGAAAACATTAACGTATTTGGAAAGTGGTGTTAACCAGTAGTTAGTCACGATATTTGCCTTGCGTTAAGTTTAAGTAAAATCTTTGGAGCCGTTTCCAAGATTCCGAAAATATATATATACATACAAGATTAACTCATTAAATATATGTAGCTATAAATAGTTGTTGTCAATCTGCGCATGCTGTTGCCATCTATAATTAATATAGCATTTAATTTAATAATCCTTGTATATTGTGTATTTGTAGCTATGTATGGTGTTTATATTGTTGATGGCCTTTTTAAATAAATAAGTAAGTAGCGGCCTGTTACTATCCCACTGCTGAGAATAGGCCTCTTCTCTCCGTTTTTGAACAGAAAGTTTGGAGCTAAGACCTACCAGAGATCTTCTCTAGAGATATGCAGGTTTCCTCACGATGTTTTCCTTCACCGAAAAGCGTATGATCAATTACATCAGTTTTAACAGAAAAGCTCATTGGTGTCCGCCCGGATTTGAACCCGTAACCTCCTCGAAAGGTTCGCACGGTGTTACCGCTGGACTACCACAGCTTTAAATAAATAAATAAAATTTAAGATTTAGTCGTGATTAGACTTGAGGAGATACGGTCGAACGACTTACGTCAGTAAAATGTGTAACAAAATATTGCAATAACATCAATTACAAGCACCTTGATCCAAATCAATATCAATATGAATGCAACGTTCGTCAATTGAGCGCAACAAACAGACAGATGGGATCCTGGCCGCCCACTCGCTTCTAATTGATCGTAATTAATATGCGGCTATCTTGTTTCCCACTGTTGAGTAATTGAAAGATCTGTACCAAATAACTCGTACTAATACTAGAGACTGGTTGACCGTGGTCGATAAGTTTTTACAAAAAAAAAAAGTTACTTCAAAAATATTAATAAAAAATAATAGGGTAAGTGGGGCTCCTATCCTCGATCATTTCGCGCGACCACCCGTTTCCCGAATAAACTACGCTGACTTGACATTTCACTGCAAAAATTTTGTTGTATATATTCAACGTGAAAGTTTGTCTCTTTGTTACACTTCAACGGCTAACCCGCTGAACATTGATGAAATACAAAGAAAAATGGGATGCAAATGTAATACCCATTTGTATCCCGTTTTCCCGTTCAGTATCCGGCTGAGTAGAATAGGCTATCCTCATTTCTTAGCGAGATAACGAAAAAGCGACTAACATAAGTTGACTTCAGGAAGCTCGTAAAATAGCTAAATAAAGTAACATGTTTAAAAAGCGTTGTGCTGACCCCACTTAGAGTGGGATAAGGGCTGGAGGTAGATGTAGTATTTTTACGTCTAACTTACGGCAATTACACTTCCCTTTAAATTACTTATTCATTGCGTATGAAATCACTCTTCGCTAAATTAAAAAATTAAATTCAAAAATTTTTATTCAATGAAACTTGTAAACAAGTGCTTTTGTGTCTTCAACTCTACTGCTGGTTCGGAAAGCTGTTCCTACCGAGAAGAGCCAACAAGAAACTTGGTTGCTCTTTTAAACATAATACTTATAACTAGTTACATTAACTCATTACTATCTTGTAAAGGGTCGGACAGTAGCTATATCCACTCATTCTTATCATCTAAATAATCCTCAACGGTATAGTAGGCTTTTTGTATCAGCCTCTCCTTAATAGTGTTTTTAAACTGCTGTAAGTGCAAAGCTAAAATTGTATTATAGAAGATCGCTTCTCTATATAAAATCATTTATCTACTCTGATACTATAATACAAAGATTATAAAACTGAAACCAAAATTCTTATGACAAACATTACTTACTGGCCAAAAATTAAAAATTAAAAAGTTTTATTACGATACAGGTCTTGTATGGAAACCTGTATCATAAAATAACTTTTTAATCATAACCTATACAACCTCCAGCGGGACCAAGGAGGTTGAACCTCTACCTTAGAAAAAAAAAGGTTTCAATGAACGAGTCCGCGGCGACGCAACACGCGTGCGCAATCGATGTTTGCGCCTTAGCGCTAACATTTGACATTTTAAAAATCTTTTCAATATTTAAACAAATTTTGGTTTTTATTTAAATTGTTTTACGTATTATATAATATAGTATGAGAGTAGATACAGTAGTGTATGACACTGTACATATTAAATTGGTCTTATAACACTGGTGTGTTACTATAAAACACACTCGTGTTATAAGAACCCTTATTATGAAACAGTATCATAATCACCTATGTGAACTTGGCAGCCGACTTTCGAAAAAAAATTTTTTGAAATTGCCGTCGGGTTCTGCATCGTTATTATATAATAATAATATAATAACGATGCAGCAAACGATGCAAACATCTTTAGAATTAACGAATATTTCCGTTAATTCTAAAGATATTTCAATTCTGCAAACGGGGATCGGTAGGCGCCGGCGCCGTGAGGATTGTACCGCCTTGCGTTTCTTCCGAATCTCAAACCGAAAAAAAATTAGAGCATTTTGAAAATTTGAAAAAAACTATTTTTTCCAAATTTTTAGAAATACGAAAATCTGAAGACGGGGATCGACGCGCAATCGTTTATACCCGTAGAAATCACTTTCGTTTTCGTTTGAACCTCAAACCTAAAAAATTTAAGAGCGATTTCAATTTTGAAAAACCAAAGATAGAATATTTTCGTTAATTTTTGAGATATTTCAATTCTGCAAACGGGGATCGGTAGGCGCCAGCGCCGTGAGGATTGTACCGCCTTGCGTTTCTTCTGAATCTCAAACCGAAAAAAATTAGAGCATTTTGAAAATTTGAAAAAAACATTTTTTCCAAATTTTTGGAAATTTTAAAATCTGAAGACGGGGATCGACGCGCAATCGTTTGTACCCGTAGAAATCACTTTCGTTTTCGTTTGAACCTCAAACCAAAAAAATTTAAGAGCGTTTTCAATTTTGAAAAACCAAAGATAGAATATTTCCGTTATTTTTAAAGATATTTCAATTCTGCGAACGGGGATCGGTAGGCGCCGGCGCCGTGAGGATTGTGCCGCCTTGCGTTTCTTCAGAATCTCAAACCGAAAAAAATAAGAGCATTTTGTAAATTTGAAAAAAAAAATTTTTTCCAAATTTTTGGAAATTTGAAAATCTGAAGATGGGGATCGACGCGCAATCGTTTGTATCCGTAGAAATCACTTTCGTTTTCGTTTGAACCTCAAACCAAAAAAATTTAAGAGCGTTTTCAATTTTGATAAACCAAAGATAGAATATTTTCGTTAATTTTTGAGATATTTCAATTCTGCAAACGGGGATCGGTAGGCGCCGGCGCCGTGAGGATTGTACCGCCTTGCGTTACTTCCGAATCTCAAACCGAAAAAAAATTAGAGCTTTTTGAAAATTTGAAAAAATTATTTTTTCCAAATTTTTGGAAATTTTAAAATCTGAAGATGGGGATCGATGCGCAATCGTTTGTACCCGTAGAAATCACTTTCGTTTTCGTTTGAACCTCAAACCAAAAAAATTTAAGAGCGTTTTCAATTTTGAAAAACCAAAGATAGAATATTTTCGTTAATTTTTGAGATATTTCAATTCTGCAAACGGAGATCGGTAGGTAATCACTTTCGTTTTCGTTTGAACCTCAAACCAAAAAAATTTAAGAGGTTTTCAATTTTGAAAAACCAAAGATAGAATATTTCCGTTAATTCTAAAGATATTTCAATTCTGCAAACGGGGATCGGTAGGCACCGGCGCCGTGAGGATTGTACCGCCTTGCGTTTCTTTCGAATCTCAAACCGAAAAAAAAATTAGAGCATTTTGAAAATTTGAAAAAATTATTTTTTCCAAATTTTTGGAAATTTGAAAATCTGAAGACGGGGATCGACGCGCAATCGTTTGTGCCCGTAGAAATCACTTTCGTTTTCGTTTGAACCTCAAACCAAAAAAATTTAAGAGCGTTTTCAATTTTGAAAAACCAAAGATAGAATATTTCCGTTATTTTTAAAGATATTTCAATTCTGCGAACGGGGATCGGTAGGCGCCGGCGCCGTGAGGATTGTACCGCCTTGCGTTTCTTCAGAATCTCAAACCGAAAAAAATTAGAGCATTTTGTAAATTTGAAAAAAAAAATTTTTCCAAATTTTTGGAAATTTGAAAATCTGAAGACGGGGATCGACGCGCAATTGTTTGTACCAGTAGAAATCACTTTCGTTTTCGTTTGAACCTCAAACCAAAAAAATTTAAGAGCGTTTTCAATTTTGAAAAACCAAAGATAGAATATTTCCGTTAATTCTAAAGATATTTCAATTCTGCAAACAGGGATCGGTAGGCGCCGGCGCCGTGAGGATTGTACCGCCTTGCGTTTCTTCTGAATCTCAAACCGAAAAAAAATTAGAGCATTTTGAAAATTTGAAAAAAATATTTTTTCCAAATTTTTGGAAATACGAAAATCTGAAGACGGGGATCGACGCGCAATCGTTGGTACCCGTAGAAATCACTTTCGTTTTCGTTTGAACCTCAAACCAAAAAAATTTAAGAGCGATTTCAATTTTGAAAAACCAAAGATAGAATATTTTCGTTAATTTTTAAGATATTTCAATTCTGCAAACGGGGATCGGTAGGCGCCAGCGCCGTGAGGATTATACCGCCTTGCGTTTCTTCAGAATCTCAAACCGAAAAAAATTAGAGCATTTTGAAAATTTGAAAAAAACATTTTTTCCAAATTTTTGGAAATTTTAAAATCTGAAGACGGGGATCGACGCGCAATCGTTTGTACCAGTAGAAATCACTTTCGTTTTCGTTTGAACTTCAAACCAAAAAAATTTAAGAGCGTTTTTAATTTTGAAAAACCAAAGATAGAATATTTCCGTTATTTTTTAAGATATTTCAATTCTGCGAATGGGGATCGGTAGGCGCCGACGCCGTAAGGATTGTGCCGCCTTGCGTTTCTTCAGAATCTCAAACCGAAAAAAATAAGAGCATTTTGTAAATTTGAAAAAAAAAATTTTCCAAATTTTTGGAAATTTGAAAATCTGAAGACGGGGATCGACGCGCAATTGTTTGTACCCGTAAAAATCACTTTCGTTTTCGTTTGAACCTCAAACCAAAAAAATTTAAGAGCGTTTTCAATTTTGAAGAACCAAAGATAGAATATTTCCGTTAATTTTTGAGATATTTCAATTCTGCAAACGGGGATCGGTAGGCGCCAGCGCCGTGAGGATTGTACCGCCTTGCGTTTCTTCAGAATCTCAAACCGAAAAAAAATTAGAGCATTTTGAAAATTTGAAAAAAATTATTTTTTCCAAATTTTTAGAAATACGAAAATCTGAAGATGGGGATCGACGCACAATCGTTTGTACCCGTAAAAATCACTTTCGTTTTCGTTTGAACCTCAACCCAAAAAAATTTAAGAGCGTTTTCAATTTTGAAAAACCAAAGATAGAATATTTCCGTTAATTCTAAAGATATTTCAATTCTGCAAACGGGGATCGGTAGGCGCCGGCGCCGTGAGGATTGTACCGCCTTGCGTTTCTTCCGAATCTCAAACCGAAAAAAATTAAAGCATTTTGAAAATTTGAAAAAAACATTTTTTCCAAATTTTTGGAAATTTTAAAATCTGAAGACGGGGATCGACGCGCAATCGTTTGTACCAGTAGAAATCACTTTCGTTTTCGTTTGAACTTCAAACCAAAAAAATTTAAGAGCGTTTTTAATTTTGAAAAACCAAAGATAGAATATTTCCGTTATTTTTTAAGATATTTCAATTCTGCAAACGGGGATCGGTAGGCGCCGGCGCCGTAAGGATTGTGCCGCCTTGCGTTTCTTCAGAATCTCAAACCGAAAAAAATAAGAGCATTTTGTAAATTTGAAAAAAAAATTTTTTCCAAATTTTTGGAAATTTGAAAATCTGAAGATGGGGATCGACGCGCAATCGTTTGTATCCGTAGAAATCACTTTCGTTTTCGTTTGAACCTCAAACCAAAAAAATTTAAGAGCGTTTTCAATTTTGATAAACCAAAGATAGAATATTTTCGTTAATTTTTGAGATATTTCAATTCTGCAAACGGGGATCGGTAGGCGCCGGCGCCGTGAGGATTGTACCGCCTTGCGTTACTTCCGAATCTCAAACCGAAAAAAAATTAGAGCTTTTTGAAAATTTGAAAAAATTATTTTTTCCAAATTTTTGGAAATTTTAAAATCTGAAGATGGGGATCGATGCGCAATCGTTTGTACCCGTAGAAATCACTTTCGTTTTCGTTTGAACCTCAAACCAAAAAAATTTAAGAGCGTTTTCAATTTTGAAAAACCAAAGATAGAATATTTTCGTCAATTTTTGAGATATTTCAATTCTGCAAACGGAGATCGGTAGGTAATCACTTTCGTTTTCGTTTGAACCTCAAACCAAAAAAATTTAAGAGGTTTTCAATTTTGAAAAACCAAAGATAGAATATTTCCGTTAATTCTAAAGATATTTCAATTCTGCAAACGGGGATCGGTAGGCACCGGCGCCGTGAGGATTGTACCGCCTTGCGTTTCTTTCGAATCTCAAACCGAAAAAAAAATTAGAGCATTTTGAAAATTTGAAAAAATTATTTTTTCCAAATTTTTGGAAATTTGAAAATCTGAAGACGGGGATCGACGCGCAATCGTTTGTGCCCGTAGAAATCACTTTCGTTTTCGTTTGAACCTCAAACCAAAAAAATTTAAGAGCGTTTTCAATTTTGAAAAACCAAAGATAGAATATTTCCGTTATTTTTAAAGATATTTCAATTCTGCGAACGGGGATCGGTAGGCGCCGGCGCCGTGAGGATTGTACCGCCTTGCGTTTCTTCAGAATCTCAAACCGAAAAAAATTAGAGCATTTTGTAAATTTGAAAAAAAAAATTTTTCCAAATTTTTGGAAATTTGAAAATCTGAAGACGGGGATCGACGCGCAATTGTTTGTACCCGTAAAAATCACTTTCGTTTTCGTTTGAACCTCAAACCAAAAAAATTTAAGAGCGTTTTCAATTTTGAAAAACCAAAGATAGAATATTTCCGTTAATTCTAAAGATATTTCAATTCTGCAAACAGGGATCGGTAGGCGCCGGCGCCGTGAGGATTGTACCGCCTTGCGTTTCTTCTGAATCTCAAACCGAAAAAAAATTAGAGCATTTTGAAAATTTGAAAAAAATATTTTTTCCAAATTTTTGGAAATACGAAAATCTGAAGACGGGGATCGACGCGCAATCGTTGGTACCCGTAGAAATCACTTTCGTTTTCGTTTGAACCTCAAACCAAAAAAATTTAAGAGCGATTTCAATTTTGAAAAACCAAAGATAGAATATTTTCGTTAATTTTTAAGATATTTCAATTCTGCAAACGGGGATCGGTAGGCGCCAGCGCCGTGAGGATTATACCGCCTTGCGTTTCTTCAGAATCTCAAACCGAAAAAAATTAGAGCATTTTGAAAATTTGAAAAAAACATTTTTTCCAAATTTTTGGAAATTTTAAAATCTGAAGACGGGGATCGACGCGCAATCGTTTGTACCAGTAGAAATCACTTTCGTTTTCGTTTGAACTTCAAACCAAAAAAATTTAAGAGCGTTTTTAATTTTGAAAAACCAAAGATAGAATATTTCCGTTATTTTTTAAGATATTTCAATTCTGCGAATGGGGATCGGTAGGCGCCGACGCCGTAAGGATTGTGCCGCCTTGCGTTTCTTCAGAATCTCAAACCGAAAAAAATAAGAGCATTTTGTAAATTTGAAAAAAAAATTTTTCCAAATTTTTGGAAATTTGAAAATCTGAAGACGGGGATCGACGCGCAATTGTTTGTACCCGTAAAAATCACTTTCGTTTTCGTTTGAACCTCAAACCAAAAAAATTTAAGAGCGTTTTCAATTTTGAAGAACCAAAGATAGAATATTTCCGTTAATTTTTGAGATATTTCAATTCTGCAAACGGGGATCGGTAGGCGCCAGCGCCGTGAGGATTGTACCGCCTTGCGTTTCTTCAGAATCTCAAACCGAAAAAAAATTAGAGCATTTTGAAAATTTGAAAAAAATTATTTTTTCCAAATTTTTAGAAATACGAAAATCTGAAGATGGGGATCGACGCACAATCGTTTGTACCCGTAAAAATCACTTTCGTTTTCGTTTGAACCTCAACCCAAAAAAATTTAAGAGCGTTTTCAATTTTGAAAAACCAAAGATAGAATATTTCCGTTAATTCTAAAGATATTTCACTTCTGCAAACGGGGATCGGTAGGCGCCGGCGCCGTGAGGATTGTACCGCCTTGCGTTTCTTCCGAATCTCAAACCGAAAAAAATTAAAGCATTTTGAAAATTTGAAAAAAACATTTTTTCCAAATTTTTGGAAATTTTAAAATCTGAAGACGGGGATCGACGCGCAATCGTTTGTACCAGTAGAAATCACTTTCGTTTTCGTTTGAACTTCAAACCAAAAAAATTTAAGAGCGTTTTTAATTTTGAAAAACCAAAGATAGAATATTTCCGTTATTTTTTAAGATATTTCAATTCTGCAAACGGGGATCGGTAGGCGCCGGCGCCGTAAGGATTGTGCCGCCTTGCGTTTCTTCAGAATCTCAAACCGAAAAAAATAAGAGCATTTTGTAAATTTGAAAAAAAAATTTTTTTCCAAATTTTTGGGAATTTGAAAATCTGAAGATGGGGATCGACGCGCAATCGTTTGTACCCGTAGAAATCACTTTCGTTTTCGTTTGAACCTCAACCCAAAAAAATTTAAGAGCGTTTTCAATTTTGAAAAACCAAAGATAGAATATTTCCGTTAATTCTAAAGATATTTCAATTCTGCAAACGGGGATCGGTAGGCGCCGGCGCCGTGAGGATTGTACCGCCTTGCGTTTCTTCCGAATCTCAAACCGAAAAAAATTAAAGCATTTTGAAAATTTGAAAAAAACATTTTTTCCAAATTTTTGGAAATTTTAAAATCTGAAGACGGGGATCGACGCGCAATCGTTTGTACCAGTAGAAATCACTTTCGTTTTCGTTTGAACTTCAAACCAAAAAAATTTAAGAGCGTTTTCAATTTTGATAAACCAAAGATAGAATATTTTCGTTAATTTTTGAGATATTTCAATTCTGCAAACGGGGATCGGTAGGCGCCGGCGCCGTGAGGATTGTACCGCCTTGCGTTACTTCCGAATCTCAAACCGAAAAAAAATTAGAGCTTTTTGAAAATTTGAAAAAAATATTTTTTCCAAATTTTTGGAAATTTTAAAATCTGAAGATGGGGATCGATGCGCAATCGTTTGTACCCGTAGAAATCACTTTCGTTTTCGTTTGAACCTCAAACCAAAAAAATTTAAGAGCGTTTTCAATTTTGAAAAACCAAAGATAGAATATTTTCGTTAATTTTTTAGATATTTCAAATCTGCAAACGGGGATCGGTAGGTAATCACTTTCGTTTTCGTTTGAACCTCAAACCAAAAAAATTTAAGAGGTTTTCAATTTTGAAAAACCAAAGATAGAATATTTCCGTTAATTCTAAAGATATTTCAATTCTGCAAACGGGGATCGGTAGGCACCGGCGCCGTGAGGATTGTACCGCCTTGCGTTTCTTTCGAATCTCAAACCGAAAAAAAAATTAGAGCATTTTGAAAATTTGAAAAAATTATTTTTTCCAAATTTTTGGAAATTTGAAAATCTGAAGACGGGGATCGACGCGCAATCGTTTGTAACCGTAGAAATCACTTTCGTTTTCGTTTGAACCTCAAACCAAAAAAATTTAAGAGCGTTTTCAATTTTGAAAAACCAAAGATAGAATATTTCCGTTATTTTTAAAGATATTTCAATTCTGCGAACGGGGATCGGTAGGCGCCGGCGCCGTGAGGATTGTACCGCCTTGCGTTTCTTCAGAATCTCAAACCGAAAAAAATTAGAGCATTTTGTAAATTTGAAAAAAAAATTTTTTCCAAATTTTTGGAAATTTGAAAATCTGAAGACGGGGATCGACGCGCAATTGTTTGTACCCGTAAAAATCACTTTCGTTTTCGTTTGAACCTCAAACCAAAAAAATTTAAGAGCGTTTTCAATTTTGAAAAACCAAAGATAGAATATTTCCGTTAATTCTAAAGATATTTCAATTCTGCAAACAGGGATCGGTAGGCGCCGGTGCCGTGAGGATTGTACCGCCTTGCGTTTCTTCTGAATCTCAAACCGAAAAAAAATTAGAGCATTTTGAAAATTTGAAAAAAATATTTTTTCCAAATTTTTGGAAATACGAAAATCTGAAGACGGGGATCGACGCGCAATCGTTGGTACCCGTAGAAATCACTTTCGTTTTCGTTTGAACCTCAAACCAAAAAAATTTAAGAGCGATTTCAATTTTGAAAAACCAAAGATAGAATATTTCCGTTATTTTTTAAGATATTTCAATTCTGCGAATTGGGATCGGTAGGTGCCGACGCCGTAAGGATTGTGCCGCCTTGCGTTTCTTCAGAATCTCAAACCGAAAAAAATAAGAGCATTTTGTAAATTTGAAAAAAAATTTTTTTCCAAATTTTTGGAAATTTGAAAATCTGAAGACGGGGATCGACGCGCAATTGTTTGTACCCGTAAAAATCACTTTCGTTTTCGTTTGAACCTCAAACCAAAAAAATTTAAGAGCGTTTTCAATTTTGAAGAACCAAAGATAGAATATTTCCGTTAATTTTTGAGATATTTCAATTCTGCAAACGGGGATCGGTAGGCGCCGGCGCCGTGAGGATTGTACCGCCTTGCGTTTCTTCAGAATCTCAAACCGAAAAAAAATTAGAGCATTTTGAAAATTTGAAAAAAATTATTTTTTCCAAATTTTTAGAAATACGAAAATCTGAAGATGGGGATCGACGCACAATCGTTTGTACCCGTAAAAATCACTTTCGTTTTCGTTTGAACCTCAACCCAAAAAAATTTAAGAGCGTTTTCAATTTTGAAAAACCAAAGATAGAATATTTCCGTTAATTCTAAAGATATTTCAATTCTGCAAACGGGGATCGGTAGGCGCCGGCGCCGTGAGGATTGTACCGCCTTGCGTTTCTTCCGAATCTCAAACCGAAAAAAATTAAAGCATTTTGAAAATTTGAAAAAAACATTTTTTCCAAATTTTTGGAAATTTTAAAATCTGAAGACGGGGATCGACGCGCAATCGTTTGTAACAGTAGAAATCACTTTCGTTTTCGTTTGAACTTCAAACCAAAAAAATTTAAGAGCGTTTTTAATTTTGAAAAACCAAAGATAGAATATTTCCGTTATTTTTTAAGATATTTCAATTCTGCGAATGGGGATCGGTAGGCGCCGGCGCCGTAAGGATTGTGCCGCCTTGCGTTTCTTCAGAATCTCAAACCGAAAAAAATAAGAGCATTTTGTAAATTTGAAAAAAAAAATTTTTTCCAAATTTTTGGAAATTTGAAAATCTGAAGGTGGAGATCGACGCGCAATCGTTTGTACCCGTAGAAATCACTTTCGTTTTCGTTTGAACCTCAAACCAAAAAAATTTAAGAGCGTTTTCAATTTTGATAAACCAAAGATAGAATATTTTCGTTAATTTTTGAGATATTTCAATTCTGCAAACGGGGATCGGTAGGCGCTGGCGCCGTGAGGATTGTACCGCCTTGCGTTACTTCCGAATCTCAAACCGAAAAAAAATTAGAGCATTTTGAAAATTTTAAAAAATTATTTTTTCCAAATTTTTGGAAATTTTAAAATCTGAAGATGGGGATCGATGCGCAATCGTTTGTACCCGTAGAAATCACTTTCGTTTTCGTTTGAACCTCAAACCAAAAAAATTTAAGAGCGTTTTCAATTTTGAAAAACCAAAGATAGAATATTTTCGTTAATTTTTAAGATATTTCAATTCTGCAAACGGGGATCGGTAGGCGCCGGCGCCGTGAGGATTGTACCGCCTTGCGTTACTTCCGAATCTCAAACCGAAAAAAATTAAAGCATTTTGAAAATTTGAAAAAATTATTTTTTCCAAATTTTTGGAAATACGAAAATCTGAAGACGGGGATCGACGCACAATCGTTTGTACCCGTAGAAATCACTTTCGTTTTCGTTTGAACCTCAAACCTAAAAAATTTAAGAGCGATTTCAATTTTGAAAAACCAAAGATAGAATATTTTCGTTAATTTTTAAGATATTTCAATTCTGCAAACGGGGATCGGTAGGCGCCAGCGCCGTGAGGATTGTGACGCCTTGCGTTTCTTCAGAATCTCAAACCGAAAAAAATAAGAGCATTTTGTAAATTTGAAAAAAAAATTTTTTTCCAAATTTTTGGAAATTTGAAAATCTGAAGATGGGGATCGACGCGCAATCTTTTGTACCCGTAGAAATCACTTTCGTTTTCGTTTGAACCTCAAACCAAAAAAATTTAAGAGCGTTTTCAATTTTGATAAACCAAAGATAGAATATTTTCGTTAATTTTTGAGGTATTTCAATTCTGCAAACGGGGATCGGTAGGCGCTGGCGCCGTGAGGATTGTACCGCCTTGCGTTACTTCCGAATCTCAAACCGAAAAAAAATTAGAGCTTTTTGAAAATTTGAAAAAATTATTTTTTCCAAATTTTTGGAAATTTTAAAATCTGAAGATGGGGATCGATGCGCAATCGTTTGTACCCGTAGAAATCACTTTCGTTTTCGTTTGAACCTCAAACCAAAAAAATTTAAGAGCGTTTTCAATTTTGAAAAACCAAAGATAGAATATTTTCGTTAATTTTTGAGATATTTCAATTCTGCAAACGGGGATCGGTAGGCGCCGGCGCCGTGAGGATTGTACCGCCTTGCGTTACTTCCGAATCTCAAACCGAAAAAAATTAAAGCATTTTGAAAATTTGAAAAAATTATTTTTTCCAAATTTTTGGAAATACGAAAATCTGAAGACGGGGATCGACGCACAATCGTTTGTACCCGTAGAAATCACTTTCGTTTTCGTTTGAACCTCAAACCTAAAAAATTTAAGAGCGATTTCAATTTTGAAAAACCAAAGATAGAATATTTTCGTTAATTTTTAAGATATTTCAATTCTGCAAACGGGGATCGGTAGGCACCAGCGCCGTGAGGATTGTGCCGCCTTGCGTTTCTTCAGAATCTCAAACCGAAAAAAATAAGAGCATTTTGTAAATTTGAAAAAAATTTTTTTTTTCCAAATTTTTGGAAATTTGAAAATCTGAAGATGGGGATCGATGCGCAATCGTTTGTACCCGTAGAAATCACTTTCGTTTTCGTTTGAACCTCAAACCAAAAAAATTTAAGAGCGTTTTCAATTTTGAAAAACCAAAGATAGAATATTTTCGTTAATTTTTGAGATATTTCAATTCTGCAATCGGGGATCGGTAGGCGCCGGCGCCGTGAGGATTGTACCGCCTTGCGTTACTTCCGAATCTCAAACCGAAAAAAAATTAGAGCATTTTGAAAATTTGAAAAAATTATTTTTTCCAAATTTTTGGAAATACGAAAATCTGAAGACGGGGATCGACGCGCAATCGTTTGTACCCGTAGAAATCACTTTCGTTTTCGTTTGAACCTCAAACCAAAAAAATTTAAGAGGTTTTCAATTTTGAAAAACCAAAGATAGAATATTTCCGTTAATTCTAAAGATATTTCAATTCTGCAAACGGGGATCGGTAGGCACCGGCGCCGTGAGGATTGTACCGCTTTGCGTTTCTTTCGAATCTCAAACCGAAAAAAAAATTAGAGCATTTTGAAAATTTGAAAAAATTATTTTTTCCAAATTTTTAGAAATACGAAAATCTGAAGACGGGGATCGACGCGCAATCGTTTGTACCCGTAGAAATCACTTTATGGTGATTGGCATGTGACGTTGACTCCAATTCTTATTTTGATAATATTTAACATAGATCGTCTATTTATTTTTAAACTTACCATTATAGTCCATTCCTTTGTCATACCACATTTTTCCTCATTTCTTTGATTACACTCACATTAACTATTTAATCATAAATCTCCCGATCTTTTACACTGACTCAATACATGTATGCACTCGATTGGCAATTAGTTTACACACACGGGTAAAATGACTCGCCCCTTACACGCGAAACTCATTAAATTAATTGCTAATCACTAGTTTCGCAGAACTCACTATGTTATGCACGTGATAACAATTTCCATTGCATGGCGGCGCGTGGCACACGGGGCGCGCATGCCGCCAGCAATGCGGTTGCCGAGCCCTTGCGGCCGCCTCGACGATGGTGCACCACAATCGCAAATCCAGCCTCTTGACACCTCTTTATCATTCTGATCCATCTTCCTGGACACTAGCACTCGCATCCTCTATTTGCCAGATTTCATGTCTTTTCGGCAAACTTTTTTTAACATTCCAAATCTGCATCTACATTTTCACCTTTGGCGTACATAAACGGATATATTTCATAGCCCTCCAGTCCGATGAGGTTCACAAGCTAACCGGCCTGCACATGGGGCGATTCCATTATCACCACGAATGCCTTGAGAAATATAGTGAATTATTTTTATCATTTTCACATATAAAGTTCTAATAAGTTGTACATTTATCTCACGAGAGCAGCTATAAGTTCCAAGGTGGTCACTCGCTGTTAGCAGTCAGCGCAAGACTATGTACACAAGTCGGCTGTATCCCCTCTGTACTTACTCTAAAGGTACTTTAGCAGCGAGTTTGTTTAAAAAAATCAACAAGCTTTGTTAATTGCTTACGTCAAAACATCAGTTTCGTTCTGAGTCATAAAAATAAAGACATCTGTTGTCAAAGCAGCCATGCAATATTTTACGCATTACGAAGACAAACAATAATACCGGCCCAGGATTTACTTCAAACCTATTGTTTTGGTTTCTTTTCTGATATATACTTATTAGGTATTACATTAGCTAATGTATAGAATTGGCGTTACGTTGCGGAGGTTTGTAGTGCATTTATTTTTCTCCTGCATGTATTGGTCTGAAAACGGATAGTCCACTCTACATGTTACTACATTATGTATATATTTTCTATTTACTTTGTCGCCCATTATAGCAAATTAATTTTATTCTTGTTTTATACATTATAAGCCTTCAAATTTACTGAGATTACTGATTTTAAAGGAACATTTGTAAAGATCGAATAGAAGGAATTTAAGAGACTATTTGTAACAAGAAGCGCTTCCCGCGGTGTAATAAAATAAGAAATTTGTTGTAATCTCTGTCGTACTACAAACCCCACATCACTGTCACCTACCGATCTAATTTTACAAAATTGAGGAATCTCAAAAATCGATTCTTACCGCCGCCGCTTCAAGACACCTTAAAACTAAGTATCTTTTAGACAATTGGTGAACACGTGTAAGTAATAAATTCCGAAGTTTATTTTTTTGCACATTCCATTCGAAATAACTGGAAATGGCAGATAGTTTAATTAATTAAACTATCTGCAAAATAGTGCGTCGAAACATTTATTTCAGAAATTGAGAAACAAATTGAAATCATTATAAAGGTTAGATATAGGTTTGGTTGCATATTTATTGTATTAGAGGATTTGGGATCTGAGGGGAAGGAACAGATTATTTTTTGAGGTTTTTAAGTTATCGAGATCTCATTCATTTATTAATTTAGTTAAGAAGGTATAAATACAAATATATGTTTTAATGTGCTTTTATATAGTCATTTGACATTTGGATGTTGCCGATTAATTATTTTATATAAATCATTGTTTTATTTTACGTTGTTACTTTTTTCATAACATAAAAATCGATCAATATCAATATTACAAATATTATCAATACATAAGTGGTGCGTCACTAAGCCTTCCGTATGACTCATAAGAGCTACAGAAAGTAAAACAAATTCCACGTCTTATTACCCTGCAGGCAGCGCTTTTTGCTACTAGTAGTCTTTCATATTTCTTCTAATCAATCTTGAAATATATTCCATTAAAACCAGTATTCTCAGTAAATTATTAAGGCTATTATTGTAGATAGATGGATAGAATACTCTTTATTGTACACCACAACATTTACAATAGTATTAAGTAAAAGAATCACAATATAATCTGCGGGATACATTGAGGCGGCCTTATCGCTAACAAGCGATCTCTTCCAGGCAACCTTTGGGCTAGAGAACTTTACAACTCAAGGAAAGAAGGTAGGGTGGTGCAAGAACTATATATACAAATACATATTACATATTTAAAATAAATATATACAAATATAAAATTATATATATATTCATATATAAAAACATTACACATATACCATAATAAATACAAAATATATATCAAATACATATACATAAATACATATATGCATCAGGATTAAGCAAGGTCGTCCTAAGCAGATAGTGACAGATAGTAGTTTTTAAGCATTCTTTTAAAACTGCATAAAGATTTAGCTTCCCTTATCCTTACCAAAAAAGGATACCCTTACCCTTGTCCAAAAAAGGATGTCTTGTGGGACGGCAATACGAGGTTTAGCCTCCGAGCGGATCTTACTGCATTGACTCGAGGTCTTAAAAACTCGAACTTATATTTTAAGTAGGGAGGTGCTGTTGGGTGGAATAACACACAGTACAGAAGAGAAAGTGTTTGCAATTGTACAGAAGTGAGAATAAAATTATATTTGCAGGATACGAAAAAACACATGCATTACAAACCTCCGCAAAGTAACGCCTAATTCTGTAAATAAGGTAATTCTAGGCGCGCCTACGGCTTCGCCCGCCTAGAAATTAGTGTCACAAAGATTTTCCCATGTAAATAAAGCTATATATTTTACTTATTTTTTTTTACATAAAAGAAATTATTTTCAGGTAATCATAAGAGATAGAACATGCCATTACGGACATTTTTGTAAGATTAGAACTATGTGAACATTTTCTAGTAAATTCCTTTAGTATATATACCTCTGTTGGTTTAAACATTAATCATTTGCCTAAAACATCAAGCAGGCGATTAATTTCAAAAATGCGCGATCTCTAAATTTACAAAAAAGTTATTGTTTCGATAAATAAATAAAATCATCAATCTAAATCTCTCGGAAGACTTTCTGTACCTTTTTAGTAAAAACCGTACAAAAATCTGTTCAATATATTATGAGGAAATCGATCACATACAGAGAGACAGCTATTTTGGGACATTGTTTATAATAAGTATATATTGTAATAAATATATGAAGAAAAAAACAAAACAATAATGTGATAGGGAATCCTCAGCCGGCAATATTTTATCTTTATTTTTTATGAGTAAAATATTGCGTAGCCGCTTAGACAACAGAAACCTTTATTTTTTATGACTCTATTGTAGTGTATGAAGCTGTTATGTAGGTAAGCAAATAATAAGTCAGTCACAAACAAGCAAGCGTCGATTCATTACGTGGTGACAGCGGTGTACGAACTTCATAAGTTTTTTTGTTATTTAAGAGTGAATATACGGTTACTAATGTTAATGTGCTTAACAGTTTTCCTATTTTATAGGTTGTCTGGAAGAAATCGCTTATAAGCGATAAAGCCACCTTTTGTGCAGTACAAAATTTATATTTTTGTTTAGCTTTAATCAAATGTTTATATTTTTAAAAAGTGTTGTACAATAAAGTATAAATAAATAAAATTAAAAAAAAAAAATAAAAATTACGCGGTGTGTAAAAAAATGAATTGTAATGGATGGATAACTTACGACCAACATCTGAATTGGATATTGATGGCAGTCCTGCCGAAAAGACCGTCATGTGGACAAAATGATAAAACAATTCACTATATTTCTCAAGGCATTGGTGGCAATAATGGAATCACCAGATGTGCAGGCCAGCTTGCATGTGAACCTCATCGGACTGGAGAGCTATGAAATTTATCCATTTATGTAAGCCAAAGATGAAAATGTATATGCAGATTTGGCATGTTTAAAAAACAAGTTTGCCGAAAAGTCATGAAATCTGGCAAACAGAGGAGGCGAGTACTAGTGTCCAGGTAAATGGATCGAGAGGCATCAAGAGGCTGGATTTGCGGTGGGGTTGTATCGTCATCGTGCAATGGAAATTGTGCGGCTGCACGTGATAAGATAGTGAGTTCTGCGAAACTAATGATCAGCAATAAATTTAATGAGTTTTGCGTGTAAGGGGCGAGTCATTTTACCCGTATGTGTAAACTAATTACCAATCGAGTGCATACATGTATTGAGTCAGTGTAAAAGATCGGAAGATTCATGATTAAATAGTTAATGTGAGTGTAATCAAAGAAATGAGGAAAAATGTGGTATGACAAAGGAATGGATTAAAATGGTAAGTTTTAAAATAAATAAGACGATCTATGTTAAATATTGTCAAAATATAAATTGGAGTCATCGTCACATACCGATCCCCGTTTGAAAAGTTAGAATTAACGAAAATATTCTATCTTTGGTTTTTCAAAATTGAAAACGCTCTTAAATTGTTTTGGTTTGAGGTTCAAACGAAAACGAAAGTGATTTCTACGGGTACAAAGGATTGCGCGTCGATCCCCATCTTCAGATTTTCGAATTTCCAAAAATTTGAAAAAAATAATTTTTTCAAATTTTCAAAATGCTCTAATTTTTTTCGGTTTGAGATTCGTAAGAAACTCAAGAAGGTACAATCCTCACGGCGCCGGCGCCTATCGATCCCCATTTGCAGAATTGAAATATCTTTAGAATTAACAAAAATATTCTATCTTTGGTTTTTCAAAATTGAAAACGCTCTTAAATTTTTTTGGTTTGAGGTTCAAACGAAAACGAAAGTGATTTCTACGGGTACAAACGATTGCACGTCGATCCCCGTCTTCAGATTTTCAAATTTCCAAAAATTTGGAAAAAATAATTTTTTCAAATTTTCAAAATGCTCTAATTTTTTTTCGGTTTGAGATTTAGAAGAAACGCAAGGCGGTACAATCCTCACGGCGCCGGCGCCTATCGATCCCCATTTGCAAAATTGAAATATCTTTAGAATTAACGAAAATATTCTATCTTTGGTTTTTCAAAATTGAAAACGCTCTTAATTTTTTTTGGTTTGAGGTTCAAACGAAAACGAAAGTGATTTCTACGGGTACAAACGATTACGCGTCGATCCCCGTCTTCAGATTTTCGAATTTCCAAAAATTTGGAAAAAATAATTTTTTCAAATTTTCAAAATGCTCTTAATTTTTTTTCGGTTTGAGATTCGGAAGAAACGCAAGGCGGTACAATCCTCACGGTGCCAGCGCCTACTGATCCCCGTTTGCAAAATTGAAATATCTCAAAAATTAACGGAAATATTCTATCTTTGGTTCTTCAAAGTTGAAAACAATCTTAATTTTTTTTGGTTTGAGGTTCAAACGAAAACGAAAGTGATTTCTACGGGTACCAACGATTGCGCGTCGATCCCCGTCTTCAGATTTTCGTATTTCCAAAAATTTGGAAAAAATATTTTTTTCAAATTTTCAAAATGCTCTAATTTTTTTTCGGTTTGAGATTCGGAAGTAACGCAAGGCGGTACAATCCTCACGGCGCCGGCGCCTACCGATCCCCATTTGCAGAATTGAAATATCTTTAGAATTAACGGAAAAATTCTATCTTTGGTTTTTCAAAATTGAAAACGCTCTTAAATTTTTTTGGGTTGAGGTTCGAACGAAAACAAAAGTGATTTCTACGGGTACAAACGATTGCGCGTCGATCCCCGTCGTCAGATTTTCGTATTTCTAAAAATTTGGAAAAAATATTTTTTTTTAAATTTTCAAAATGCTCTAATATTTTTGGGTTTGAGATTCGGAAGAAACGCAAGGCGGTACAATCCTCACGGCACCGGCGCCTACCGATCTCCGTTTGCAGAATTAAAATATCTCAAAAATTAACGGAAATGTTCTATCTTTGGTTCTTCAAAATTGAAAACGCCCTTAAATTTTTTTGGTTTGAGGTTCAAACGAAAACGAAAGTGATTTCTACGGGTACAAACGATTGCGCGTCGATCCCCGTCTTCAGATTTTCAAATTTCCAAAAATTTGGAAAAAATAATTTTTTCAAATTTTCAAAATGCTCTAATTTTTTTTTCGGTTTGAGATTCGAAAGAAACGCAAGGCGGTACAATCCTCACGGCGCCGGTGCCTACCGATCCCCGTTTGCAGAATTGAAATATCTCAAAAATTAACGGAAATATTCTATCTTTGGTTCTTCAAAATTGAAAACCTCTTAAATTTTTTTGGTTTGAGGTTCAAACGAAAACGAAAGTGATTTCTACGGGTACAAACGATTGCGCGTCGATCCCCGTCTTCAGATTTTCAAATTTCCAAAAATTTGGAAAAAGTAATTTTTTCAAATTTTCAAACAGCTCTAATTTCTTTTTCAGTTTGAGATTCGAAAGAAACGCAAGGCGGTACAATCCTCACGGCGCCGGTGCCTACCGATCCCCGTTTCAGAATTGAAATATCTCAAAAATTAACGAAAATATTCTATCTTTGGTTCTTCAAAGTTGAAAACAATCTTAATTTTTTTTGGTTTGAGGTTCAAACGAAAACGAAAGTGATTTCTACGGGTACCAACGATTGCGCGTCGATCCCCGTCTTCAGATTTTCGTATTTCCAAAAATTTGGAAAAAATAATTTTTTCAAATTTTCAAAATGCTCTAATTTTTTTTCGGTTTGAGATTCGGAAGTAACGCAAGGCGGTACAATCCTCACGGCGCCGGCGCCTACTGATCCCCATTTGCAGAATTGAAATATCTTTAGAATTAACGGAAAAATTCTATCTTTGGTTTTTCAAAATTGAAAACGCTCTTAAATTTTTTTGGGTTGAGGTTCGAACGAAAACGAAAGTGATTTCTACGGGTACAAACGATTGCGCGTCGATCCCCGTCTTCAGATTTTCGTATTTCTAAAAATTTGGAAAAAATATTTTTTTTTAAATTTTCAAAATGCTCTAATATTTTTTGGTTTGAGATTCGGAAGAAACGCAAGGCGGTACAATCCTCACGGCACCGGCGCCTACCGATCTCCGTTTGCAGAATTGAAATATCTCAAAAATTAACGGAAATATTCTATCTTTGGTTCTTCAAAATTGAAAACGCTCTTAAATTTTTTTGGTTTGAGGTTCAAACGAAAACGAAAGTGATTTCTACGGGTACAAACGATTGCGCGTCGATCCCCGTCTTCAGATTTTCAAATTTCCAAAAATTTGGAAAAAATAATTTTTTCAAATTTTCAAAATGCTCTAATTTTTTTTTCGGTTTGAGATTCGAAAGAAACGCAAGGCGGTACAATGCTCACGGCGCTGGTGCCTACCGATCCCCGTTTGCAGAATTGAAATATCTCAAAAATTAACGGAAATATTCTATCTTTGGTTCTTCAAAATTGAAAACCTCTTAAATTTTTTTGGTTTGAGGTTCAAACGAAAACGAAAGTGATTTCTACGGGTACAAACGATTGCGCGTCGATCCCCGTCTTCAGATTTTCAAATTTCCAAAAATTTGGAAAAAATAATTTTTTCAAATTTTCAAACAGCTCTAATTTCTTTTTCAGTTTGAGATTCGAAAGAAACGCAAGGCGGTACAATCCTCACGGCGCCGGTGCCTACCGATCCCCGTTTGCAGAATTGAAATATCTTTAGAATTAACGGAAATATTCTATCTTTGGTTTTTCAAAATTGAAAACCTCTTTAATTTTTTTGGTTTGAGGTTCAAACGAAAACGAAAGTGATTTCTACGGGTACAAACGATTGCGCGTCGATCCCCGTCTTCAGATTTTCAAATTTTCAAAAATTTGGAAAAAATAATTTTTTCAAATTTTCAAAATGCTCTAATTTTTTTTTCGGTTTGAGATTCGGAAGAAACGCAAGGCGATACAATCCTCACGGCGCCGGCGCCTACCGATCCCCGTTTGCAGAATTGAAATATCTTAGAATTAACGGAAATATTCTATCTTTGGTTTTCAAAATTGATAATGCTCTTAAATTTTTTTGGTTTGAGGTTCAAACGAAAACGAAAGTGATTTCTACGGGTACAAACGATTGCGTGTCGATCCCCGTCTTCAGATTTTCGTATTGCCAAAAATTTGGAAAAAATAATTTTTTCAAATTTTCAAAATGCTCTAATTTTTTTCGGTTTGAGATTCGGAAGAAACGCAAGGCGGTACAATCCTCACGGCGCCGGCGCCTACCGATCCCCGTTTGCAGAATTGAAATATCTTTAGAATTAACGGAAATATTCTATCTTTGGTTTTTCAAAATTGAAAACCTCTTAAATTTTTTTGGTTTGAGGTTCAAACGAAAACGAAAGTGATTTCTACGGGCACAAACGATTGCGCGTCGATCCCCGTCTTCAGATTTTCGAATTTCCAAAAATTTGGAAAAAATAATTTTTTCAAATTTTCAAAATGCTCTTAATTTTTTTTCGGTTTGAGATTCGGAAGAAACGCAAGGCGGTACAATCCTCACGGTGCCAGCGCCTACTGATCCCCGTTTGCAAAATTGAAATATCTCAAAAATTAACGGAAATATTCTATCTTTGGTTCTTCAAAGTTGAAAACAATCTTAATTTTTTTTGGTTTGAGGTTCAAACGAAAACGAAAGTGATTTCTACGGGTACCAACGATTGCGCGTCGATCCCCGTCTTCAGATTTTCGTATTTCCAAAAATTTGGAAAAAATATTTTTTTCAAATTTTCAAAATGCTCTAATTTTTTTTCGGTTTGAGATTCGGAAGTAACGCAAGGCGGTACAATCCTCACGGCGCCGGCGCCTACCGATCCCCATTTGCAGAATTGAAATATCTTTAGAATTAACGGAAAAATTCTATCTTTGGTTTTTCAAAATTGAAAACGCTCTTAAATTTTTTTGGGTTGAGGTTCGAACGAAAACAAAAGTGATTTCTACGGGTACAAACGATTGCGCGTCGATCCCCGTCGTCAGATTTTCGTATTTCTAAAAATTTGGAAAAAATATTTTTTTTTAAATTTTCAAAATGCTCTAATATTTTTGGGTTTGAGATTCGGAAGAAACGCAAGGCGGTACAATCCTCACGGCACCGGCGCCTACCGATCTCCGTTTGCAGAATTAAAATATCTCAAAAATTAACGGAAATGTTCTATCTTTGGTTCTTCAAAATTGAAAACGCCCTTAAATTTTTTTGGTTTGAGGTTCAAACGAAAACGAAAGTGATTTCTACGGGTACAAACGATTGCGCGTCGATCCCCGTCTTCAGATTTTCAAATTTCCAAAAATTTGGAAAAAATAATTTTTTCAAATTTTCAAAATGCTCTAATTTTTTTTTCGGTTTGAGATTCGAAAGAAACGCAAGGCGGTACAATCCTCACGGCGCCGGTGCCTACCGATCCCCGTTTGCAGAATTGAAATATCTCAAAAATTAACGGAAATATTCTATCTTTGGTTCTTCAAAATTGAAAACCTCTTAAATTTTTTTGGTTTGAGGTTCAAACGAAAACGAAAGTGATTTCTACGGGTACAAACGATTGCGCGTCGATCCCCGTCTTCAGATTTTCAAATTTCCAAAAATTTGGAAAAAGTAATTTTTTCAAATTTTCAAACAGCTCTAATTTCTTTTTCAGTTTGAGATTCGAAAGAAACGCAAGGCGGTACAATCCTCACGGCGCCGGTGCCTACCGATCCCCGTTTCAGAATTGAAATATCTCAAAAATTAACGAAAATATTCTATCTTTGGTTCTTCAAAGTTGAAAACAATCTTAATTTTTTTTGGTTTGAGGTTCAAACGAAAACGAAAGTGATTTCTACGGGTACCAACGATTGCGCGTCGATCCCCGTCTTCAGATTTTCGTATTTCCAAAAATTTGGAAAAAATAATTTTTTCAAATTTTCAAAATGCTCTAATTTTTTTTCGGTTTGAGATTCGGAAGTAACGCAAGGCGGTACAATCCTCACGGCGCCGGCGCCTACTGATCCCCATTTGCAGAATTGAAATATCTTTAGAATTAACGGAAAAATTCTATCTTTGGTTTTTCAAAATTGAAAACGCTCTTAAATTTTTTTGGGTTGAGGTTCGAACGAAAACGAAAGTGATTTCTACGGGTACAAACGATTGCGCGTCGATCCCCGTCTTCAGATTTTCGTATTTCTAAAAATTTGGAAAAAATATTTTTTTTTAAATTTTCAAAATGCTCTAATATTTTTTGGTTTGAGATTCGGAAGAAACGCAAGGCGGTACAATCCTCACGGCACCGGCGCCTACCGATCTCCGTTTGCAGAATTGAAATATCTCAAAAATTAACGGAAATATTCTATCTTTGGTTCTTCAAAATTGAAAACGCTCTTAAATTTTTTTGGTTTGAGGTTCAAACGAAAACGAAAGTGATTTCTACGGGTACAAACGATTGCGCGTCGATCCCCGTCTTCAGATTTTCAAATTTCCAAAAATTTGGAAAAAATAATTTTTTCAAATTTTCAAAATGCTCTAATTTTTTTTTCGGTTTGAGATTCGAAAGAAACGCAAGGCGGTACAATGCTCACGGCGCTGGTGCCTACCGATCCCCGTTTGCAGAATTGAAATATCTCAAAAATTAACGGAAATATTCTATCTTTGGTTCTTCAAAATTGAAAACCTCTTAAATTTTTTTGGTTTGAGGTTCAAACGAAAACGAAAGTGATTTCTACGGGTACAAACGATTGCGCGTCGATCCCCGTCTTCAGATTTTCAAATTTCCAAAAATTTGGAAAAAATAATTTTTTCAAATTTTCAAACAGCTCTAATTTCTTTTTCAGTTTGAGATTCGAAAGAAACGCAAGGCGGTACAATCCTCACGGCGCCGGTGCCTACCGATCCCCGTTTGCAGAATTGAAATATCTTTAGAATTAACGGAAATATTCTATCTTTGGTTTTTCAAAATTGAAAACCTCTTTAATTTTTTTGGTTTGAGGTTCAAACGAAAACGAAAGTGATTTCTACGGGTACAAACGATTGCGCGTCGATCCCCGTCTTCAGATTTTCAAATTTTCAAAAATTTGGAAAAAATAATTTTTTCAAATTTTCAAAATGCTCTAATTTTTTTTTCGGTTTGAGATTCGGAAGAAACGCAAGGCGATACAATCCTCACGGCGCCGGCGCCTACCGATCCCCGTTTGCAGAATTGAAATATCTTAGAATTAACGGAAATATTCTATCTTTGGTTTTCAAAATTGATAATGCTCTTAAATTTTTTTGGTTTGAGGTTCAAACGAAAACGAAAGTGATTTCTACGGGTACAAACGATTGCGTGTCGATCCCCGTCTTCAGATTTTCGTATTGCCAAAAATTTGGAAAAAATAATTTTTTCAAATTTTCAAAATGCTCTAATTTTTTTCGGTTTGAGATTCGGAAGAAACGCAAGGCGGTACAATCCTCACGGCGCCGGCGCCTACCGATCCCCGTTTGCAGAATTGAAATATCTTTAGAATTAACGGAAATATTCTATCTTTGGTTTTTCAAAATTGAAAACCTCTTAAATTTTTTTGGTTTGAGGTTCAAACGAAAACGAAAGTGATTTCTACGGGCACAAACGATTGCGCGTCGATCCCCGTCTTCAGATTTTCGAATTTCCAAAAATTTGGAAAAAATAATTTTTTCAAATTTTCAAAATGCTCTAATTTTTTTTTCGGTTTGAGATTCGGAAGAAACACAAGCCGGTACAATCTTCACGGCGCCGGTGCCTACCGATCCCCGTTTGCAGAATTGAAATATCTTTAGAATTAACGGAAATATTCTATCTTTGGTTTTTCAAAATTGAAAACCTCTTAAATTTTTTTGGTTTGAGGTTCAAACGAAAACGAAAGTGATTTCTACGGGTACAAACGATTGCGCGTCGATCCCCGTCTTCAGATTTTCAAATTTCCAAAAATTTGGAAAAAATAATTTTTTCAAATTTTCAAAATGCTCTAATTTTTTTTTCGGTTTGAGATTCGGAAGAAACGCAAGGCGGTACAATCCTCACGGCGCCGGCGCCTACCGTTCCCCGATTGCAGAATTGAAATATCTCAAAAATTAACGAAAATATTCTATCTTTGGTTTTTCAAAATTGATAATGCTCTTAAATTTTTTTGGTTTGAGGTTCAAACGAAAACGAAAGTGATTTCTACGGGTACAAACGATTGCGCGTCGATCCCCGTCTTCAGATTTTCGTATTGCCAAAAATTTGGAAAAAATAATTTTTTCAAATTTTCAAAATGCTCTAATTTTTTTCGGTTTGAGATTCGGAAGAAACGCAAGGCGGTACAATCCTCACGGCGCCGGCGCCTACCGATCCCCGTTTGCAGAATTGAAATATCTTTAGAATTAACGGAAATATTCTATCTTTGGTTTTTCAAAATTGAAAACCTCTTAAATTTTTTTGGTTTGAGGTTCAAACGAAAACGAAAGTGATTTCTACGGGTACAAACGATTGCGCGTCGATCCCCGTCTTCAGATTTTCGAATTTCCAAAAATTTGGAAAAAATAATTTTTTCAAATTTTCAAAATGCTCTAATTTTTTTTTCGGTTTGAGATTCGGAAGAAACACAAGCCGGTACAATCTTCACGGCGCCGGTGCCTACCGATCCCCGTTTGCAGAATTGAAATATCTTTAGAATTAACGGAAATATTCTATCTTTGGTTTTTCAAAATTGAAAACCTCTTAAATTTTTTTGGTTTGAGGTTCAAACGAAAACGAAAGTGATTTCTACGGGTACAAACGATTGCGCGTCGATCCCCGTCTTCAGATTTTCAAATTTCCAAAAATTTGGAAAAAATAATTTTTTCAAATTTTCAAAATGCTCTAATTTTTTTTTCGGTTTGAGATTCGGAAGAAACGCAAGGCGGTACAATCCTCACGGCGCCGGCGCCTACCGTTCCCCGATTGCAGAATTGAAATATCTCAAAAATTAACGAAAATATTTTATCTTTGGTTCTTCAAAATTGAAAACGCTCTTTAATTTTTTTTCAAATTTTCAAAATGCTCTAATTTTTTTCGGTTTGAGATTCTGAAGAAACGCAAGGCGGTACAATCCTCACGGCGCCGGCGCCTACCGATCCCCGTTCGCAGAATTGAAATATCTTTAAAAATAACGGAAATATTCTATCTTTGGTTTTTCAAAATTGAAAACGCTCTTAAATTTTTTTGGTTTGAGGTTGAAACGAAAACGAAAGTGATTTCTACGGGTACAAACGATTGCGCGTCGATCCCCGTCTTCAGATTTTAAAATTTCCAAAAATTTGGAAAAAATGTTTTTTTCAAATTTTCAAAATGCTCTAATTTTTTTTGGTTTGAGATTTTGAAGAAACGCAAGGCGGTACAATCCTCACGGCGCCGGCGCCTACCGTTCCCCGTTTGCAGAATTGAAATATCTCAAAAATTAACGAAAATATTCTATCTTTGGTTTTTCAAAATTGAAATCGCTCTTAAATTTTTTAGGTTTGAGGTTCAAACGAAAACGAAAGTGATTTCTACGAGTAGAAACGATTGCGCGTCGATCCCCGTCTTCAGATTTTCAAATTTCCAAAAATTTGGAAAAAATAATTTTTTCAAATTTTCAAAATGCTCTAATTTTTTTTTCGGTTTGAGATTCGGAAGAAACGCAAGGCGGTACAATCCTCACGGCGCCGGCGCCTACCAATCCCCGTTTGCAGAATTGAAATATCTTAAAAATTAGCGGAAATATTCTATCTTTAGTTCTTCAAAATTGAAAACGCTCTTAAATTTTTTTTCAAATTTTCAAAATGCTCTAATTTTTTTCGGTTTGAGATTCTGAAGAAACGCAAGGCGGTACAATCCTCACGGCGCCGGCGCCTACCGATCCCCGTTCGCAGAATTGAAATATCTTTAGAATTAACGGAAATATTCTATCTTTGGTTTTTCAAAATTGAAAACGCTCTTAAATTTTTTTGGTTTGAGGTTCAAACGAAAACGAAAGTGATTTCTACGGGTACAAACGATTGCGCGTCGATCCCCGTCTTCAGATTTTAAAATTTCCAAAAATTTGTAAAAAATGTTTTTTTAAAATTTTCAAAATGCTCTAATTTTTTTCGGTTTGAGATTCTGAAGAAACGCAAGGCGGTAAAATCCTCACGGCGCTGGCGCCTACCGATCCCCGTTTGCAGAATTGAAATATCTCAAAAATTAACGAAAATATTCTATCTTTGGTTTTTCAAAATTGAAATCGCTCTTAAATTTTTTAGGTTTGAGGTTCAAACGAAAACGAAAGTGATTTCTACGGGTACAAACGATTGCGCGTCGATCCCCGTCTTCAGATTTTCGTATTTCTAAAAATTTGGAAAAAATATTTTTTTTCAACTTTTCAAAATGCTCTAATTTTTTTTCGGTTTGAGATTCGGAAGAAACGCAAGGCGGTACAATCCTCACGGCGCCGGCGCCTACCGATCCCCGTTTGCAGAATTGAAATATCTTTAGAATTAACGGAAATATTCTATCTTTGGTTTTCAACATTTTCAAATCGCTGTATCTTTTTTGGGTTTTCAGATAATTGAAAAGTAAAGGCGGTACAAACGGGTACAAACGACCCCGAATCAGACCCCGTTAAAATAATTATGATTTTCTAAAGTGGGCTGCGGGACCAATTTTGAAAATTCTGTAACTTTTTTTGGTTTGAGGTACAAACGAAACTAAAAGTGGTACAAACGGGTACAAACGATGCAGAACCCGACGGCAATTTCAAAAAAATTTTTTTCGAAAGTTGGCTGCCAAGTTCACATAGGTATCATAATCTACTATTATCAGACATGTACATATGTATATAAACACTCAACATTGTAGCAGTGGTATTATATGCCATTTATATGTGCTGTACAGACAGAACATAAACATTTTATATAAGTATGTTATGCGATGCGATATCCATTAAGCCGGTAGCACACTAATAATAATTAATCTCCCGCTAATAATGGCGTCATAATACATCATTTTTATGGCCGCAATTCCCGAATAGTTAGGTATCGACCAGAGATCGGGGATTATGATAGATTGCCTAATAATGACTTTATGTTTAAGCTGAATGATCCAATGGTTAGAACATCGTCAAAAGTTTAGTTTCAAACCCCTAAAAAAAAGGTAAAAATTTATCTTAATAATATAAATAATTGTAAAAAAATTGGCGATGTTTATAATTGACACAGTAAAAACGAACATAAGCTTGAAGGCTGATACAGACAACCTTCACATATTCACTACAACAATCTCAATGATAGTTGCTCTAGCACTTTACACATTCACTATGACAATCATAATGATAGTGTTGCTTTCTTACTGTTTCGGGTGGTGTTGATGTTTTGTGGTACGTGCAATTACTAATCCTGCATGTATAAGGTATGAGAACGAATAGTCCGTCCTAAACTCATAATAAAATAGATTTTCTTATGAGAACGAATAGTCCGTCCTAGACTTAGAATAAATTAAATTTTCTTAGCAAACGCGCATTATTATAATACTATGATTACTTATGAACTAAAAGTCTGCCAACATCTAACTTTCCTATGCCCAGCGGTGGGATATTAAACAGGTATTTAAAACGCCTGATTAGTATTCATTTGTATATCGATTACATTCAATGCCAAGGGGGCATTCGATAATGCGTTTTGTTTAAATTATTCATTGAATACGAAATAGGTACAAAATGACGCCCGCATCGTATTCAGGGACTCGAATAAAATATATTGAAACCTTGCCAAAGGCTGGATAGAATAGTTTTTCTTATCTGTACACTAATTATGTTGGATACTCTGTAGTATTTTTATGTCTAACTTAAGTCAATTTGTCTGTGACACTTTGTTTCTCTTCCTATAGTATTTTTCTAACGCTCTTAAACCATCATACTTCTTTTTTGTACAGGAAAAAACCCCTTATGGGTACCGCCACCCGACGGGGAAAGGCGATGGTTTTGTCGGACTCTCACCGACCTGTGACCGGTCGGTGCATCTGGTGTGTCACTAAAACGACCTGTGTACTCCACCACGCTGCTGGTGGTGAGGGCAGGGTACCGTGTACACATTGCCCCCATCCCCGCCAGCAGCAACTCTAATCCCAGAGATATTACCTCCAGGTAGGAACTTCTCAAAATAGAAGTCGCCCTCCGCTAACCGATGCATCGAGAACACCAGATGCACCGACCGTCTCTGGAACCTGTAAGTCAGGCGTCCGATATACCCCATTCGGTATGCCCGAAGGTCCCCTGTTAGGGCGGCAGACGATGGACTTGAGCAAGTCGCTAAGACCTGGACCACCAGCAGCAGATTGAATCCAGAACAAGAGTTCCCGGAACCGCTCCACTGCCTCCCTCCGCAGAGCAGAAGGAGGCCTTCGCTACCAACGATCTCCCCCTCCCCACCGCGTATGTTATGTCACGTTCTACATGGAGAGACTGTTTCCGCCCCCACCGGGTAATTTTTTATAGAGGTTTTCTTCCTCGCAACCCGAGGGTCCCCGTTCCCATTGCTGGGCTCCCGGGCTTGACCTACGGTGGCCGTAATCATGTCCAGTCAGACTAAGAGTAAGCCCAACTGAACCCGTCGCTCATTAGGGACTTTACTCCAATACCCCCGGAGTCCTCAGCCCGTCCAGATTGCCCTCTGCCAATCCAGTTGTCCCTCTGGACAACTGGATTGGCCACCCCACAGTGGTCCGTTCGCCAAGACTAAGGAATACATATTAGAGTGTTTCAAAGGCCTGCCCAGGGTGCGCCACGAGGAGGCCGACCACTTTGGCACCCCAAATCATCATCCTCTTGCTCTTATTCCACTAAGTAGGATCGGCAGAACATGTTATAAACATGTTACCACATGATTTGCCTACTAATTTTAGGTCCCGCCGCCTGCTTGACGTCAACTTACCGAAGTCGTATCACCTTTCCTTCACCGAAGAGCGTGCTATAAATTGAAACTATCCATTACATACATAAATTTGAATAGAAAAACTCATTAGTTTCTGTCCGGGTGTCATTCGCTTTGAACCCGTGACACCTTCAGAAGAGTCGCTCGATGAAACACTGGGCTATCACAGCTTCAATTAACTTATATATAAAATAAAATAAAATATAAAATTTTCTTGTAATGTCTGAAAGGATTCAGTTTAGAAACTTCATAGAAATTAATTTACTTTCTGCGTAAAACTGAGTTGTAAAATGTGTACTCGCTAGAGGGGATGAAAAAGGGGTTCTTAATAAATGAAAAATTAGTCTTTGTTTAACTGAAAATCTCGAACATTTTCTATAACAAAAATACCTTTTCATCGCTTCAGGCTAAACGTGAATTACTGTGAAATTTAAATAAGGTAAAGTATGACAACTTTACCCTATTCAAATTGATAGCCCAGTGGTGGGACCGTGGGAGAGGTCTGTCATGACCCCCTTGTTAAGGAGGGTCACAAGTTCAAACCCCGGGCAGGCGCCAATAGGTTATTCTCTTTAAACGTTATTGTTTAATTAATAATTGCAATTTATCACACGCTTATCGGCGAAGGAAAACATCGTGAGGACACGTCGTTATCATATTTATCACTTGTCCTGCATGTACAAGGTATGTGAATGTTGCCTGCTTCATACACTTAGCATTAGACATTAACACGGATTCTCCTAACAAACGCGAATTACAGCAAAATAATTCTATTGTAACTTCAGCACTATGGAATTCCATAAAGAAACGCCTGCTTCCAAAATAATGCTAATAAATTATTTAAAATTACGAAATTTGTCTTTCTATAAGTAAGTACTTAGTTGACCTTGCTCGGTAATTTTATACAAAATAAAAAAAAAGAAACTTCAGAAAAAAAGAAAAAAATAATAGGGTAGGTGGTGCTCGATCCTGGATATTTTTATTACTCGCCACCACCTGTTCCCCGAATAAGGAATAAAACTATTTTTTTTTAAATAAAACCTAGCTAGATCGATTTTCTCATCCAAAACCTCCTGCATGCTAAGTTTCAGGAAAATCGAGATTCCGAGAGAAATATATATATACATATATACATTCAAGATTAACTCATTTAAATATTTAAGATTTGGCATCGTTACAAGGTACTAATTTTCTAGCTCTTTCGATTGTGATATAACCTAAAGACATCTCATTTTTGGGGGAGAACCCCCAAAACCTCCTGCATGCTGAATTTCAGGAAAATCGTTGGAGCCGTTTCCAAGATTCCGAAAATATATATACATACATTAATATATATACATACATACAAGATTAACTCGTTTAAATATTAAAGATATGTCACCTTTTATGTAACCTTTGCACTGTGTGTGAATGTACGATTTATAGTAGTAGCGATGCTATAATAGTTTTGAATCGCGACAGTTTAAATTCTATGTTAGAGCTATAAAATTCAATAGCATTCCTGCCAGTAATCACACCTAAACCATAAGCGCACGGTGTGTTGCGCGTGAGTCATGTATGTACATGCAAAACACCTGTCACGTGCGAGTTCAACGACCTGCTATGGTGGCCATAATTGGCGAGATAGCGTGCGCAGGGGTCACCGCTCGGGAATTTGCCATTATGTTCAATTTTTATCATTTTCTCTATATGTATTAAAACCTTAGTGGTACCTCCAATTTTTCACCAATTACCTTAAATGGTGTTGTTTTGCTAGTCTGCTCCGACTCCCAGTACCTTGGTTCGCTTTTCCAGAAGAACGGAGAAGTAGATCGCGATGTGAGAAGTAGAAAGAATGCGGGATGGATGAAGTGGCGACAGGTCTCAGGAACAATATTTGACGCCGAATGCCCCTTAAACTAAAGAGGAAAATTTATAAAACGGTCATTAGACCTGTCTTAATGTATGGATCAGAATGTTGGGCAATAAAAGGAAAGGATGAAAGAAATGTGCATGCGAATAAGATGAGAATGTTAAGGTGGATGTGTGGTGTGACAAAACTTGATAGAATACGCAATGAGTATATTAGGGGAAATCTGAAAGTTGCGCCCATTACAGAAAAGATAAGAAGTGCGAGACTAAGTTGGTATGGTCATGTAATGAGGAGGGATGAAAATCATGTGACCAAAAGAGTTTTAAATATTAATGTGGATGGATGTATGACTAGGGGAAGGCCGAAAAAAGGTGGATGGATTGTGTGAAAAATGATATGCATGTTACAGGAGTGGCACCAGAGTTGACGAATGATAGAGGAGAATGGAAAAAGAAGACATATTGTGCCGACCCCACTTAGAGTGGGATAAGGTTAGGAGAATGATGATATTAAAACAAACTTTACCTGCTACTTCGTTCGCGTCACGAAATGTATCCTTTTACCTTTTAATTAATTAATATATTAAATAGTTAAAGTTATATAAGTTTTTTCTTTTTCTCTATATTACCCGTATTCTTTTTCTTCACTTCTTGTCTTTTTCCTTCTGTTACTCGAAGGTTGACTGAAAGAGATCCCCTTTAGGGATAAGTCTGCCTTTATACATGTGCTTTTTTTACTTTTTCTTTCTCTTTTCTAACTATCTTTCTTTAATATTTAAATGAGTTAATCTTGTATATATATATATATTTTCCGAATCTCGGAAACGGCTCCAACGATTTTCCTGAAATTCAACATGTAGGAGGTTTTGGGGGAGAAAATTTGATCTAGCTAGGTTTTATGTAAAAAAAAATTGTTTAATCCCTGTTTTTGGGCATTAGAAAACACTATCATTTATATTGAATTGAATTTTCGCTATTAACTGTCAAGTCGACGTAGTTTATTCGGGTAACGGGCAGACTCGAGAAATGTGAATTACCAAGGATCGATCCCCAACTAAATAATTGGTTTTTTTTAAGTTTTTTTTTGTAAAAAATTTCCGAGCGAAGCTCGGTCGACCAGCTATTATGTATAAAAAGAAATAAATAAATAAAAATATAAAAGGAAAAACGCAAAAGAAATTATCGTTCCCAACTGAGCTATCATAACTTTGCAAGTGACATCGTAATTAAATTATTTGTAATAATATGTTTGCAGTTTTTCAGTGCCTGAAAACAGAGATAAAACGACATTTCGTTTTAATAAAACCTCAAAATCGATATAGCTAATCGATTTTGAGGTTTACTAGTCCCGGAAACCCCTAAATACTGAACATAAAGGCATTCATGAAAACGTTGGTGTCGTTCCTGAAATTCTTGAAATTTTTATTTTTTATTCTGTCTTACTGTTCGTCCACCGTGTGGTATCCGATTGAGTAAAATAGACCTCTTTCTTACCGAGGTGTCGTAAAATACGACTAAGGTAAGTTAACGTCAGGCAGGCGGCTGTAAAATACGTGGTAAAATGGCGTTACCCTGTTAAACCCTAATTATCCCTATATCCCTGGTTACCCAAATACGTCTAAGAGTATGTTTTATGAGGTATTACGTTATTGAATTATGAATGGCTCGTTGGATAGAGCCGTTAGATTATAGCAATAACATGCGATGAGTCAGCTTTTATTTCTCCGTTACGAGGCGTTTTACGAGACACGCAATCCATTTTTTATTGAACATCTCTATACACAAGGGTAACGATTAAATTATTTTGCTATGATCCGTGATTCAAGATATCAACACAATTACTTTACAATTTTTCAGTTTATATAATTTTTACTATTGTACTATGAAGTTCGGTAAATTCCGTAATTAATATCATCATCATCAATAAAATCTTTTGTAAAATTCCGCAATCCATATTAAACCAGGCTACAGAAAGGTTTAAATTAAGTGTAAGAGATATGCTTGATGCTGAGATATGAGATATACGTAACGCAAATTACAAAATTGAAGATTATTTGGATGATAAAAATGCCCTGATTTGATCTGTTTTGATCATTCTCCTACCCTTATCCCACTAAGTAGAGTAGGCATAACATGTTTTGCTTTTTCATTCGTAAACTCAGGTTACTCATTTAGGGACTTTGTTTTATAATATGTAGTGATGATAGTGATACTCTACATCACTACAAATGTACTAAACTTTGTCATGAACTGTTTTATCAGTAGTATAGAAGTTTTTTTAAAATGCCATTATGACATAACAGCACTTGATGCAGTTGATCGTGAGGTTTATGCAAAGAAACAGTAATGAGTGTGGCCGTCGAAATAAGCGTCATTTGGACTTCATTGTATGCTAATTTCGGTGGTTTGAGGTCAAGGTTTTGAACTCGCACGACTTACATCGTTCGACTTTTAGCTTCAGAAAATTCAGTTTAGAATTAAAAAAAAATATTCAATCAAAATAATAATAGTTAATGTATAGAAACCGGCTATACTCACGTCTTATTCTATCAGGTTATCCCGACTAGTTGCATTCTGGTCTTCGTCATCGGATGCACGGATAAAATTTGTGCATGCAATTTATGCCCCAGATTGGTTCGAAGCTAGTCGGGCTAACCCGATAGAATAAGACGGTATTATAGCCGGTTTCTATATATTAGCTATGAATACTACTCAAGATCAAGTTCAAATTCAAAATAATTATTTTGCTATAATCCGCGTTATCCAAGAAAATCTATGTAATGCTAAGTGAAATGGAATAATTTTCCTACTTCTTTACTTATATTAAAGTCACTCAAGGTCATGCAAAAGCCATGACTCTAATTCACTTGTTAAAGTCAAGCGTGACACGAGCGACGGCTTAAAACAGGTGCAACATTGAGAACCGCCTCACAATGGCCTACATTTGACGTATGCTAATCCGAATATACAAAACTTATGATAATATTTTGCTATAATCCGCGATTACTTTCGGTCGTTACTTAGCCATATTCTAAATTATTTCTTCGCCTTAAAGTGTATGATTATGAATTTGCAAGAACTAAGCAGAAAACTTTAAAATAATGATTAGTAAAGAACACGCCATCAGATTTGTGCTGGAGTTCCCCAAGGATCAATTTTGTCACCCACACTGTATTCTATGTATATGAATAACATTCAAAAAACGCTTCTAAGCAACACATGTGCCCCTATTAGCGGATAACACTATTTATTAAATCTTAAACCTCATATTATTATCAGACGTCTCTAAAAAGCAGTTAATACCTTCGGAGCTAGTCTGGAAGCTGATAAAATGTGCAACTATGACATTAATAGAAACGTTAAAGCCATGACTCGTTTGTCACATAAACAAACCTCGTTAATTTTCCATAACATATGCTCACCATCAAGGTGACGGTAACGAGACGTTATAACGACTGTTATTGTTATCGCGGGACATTATGTCAGTTTGTTTATACAACTTGGGCTTTATTGGAAAATAGTGGCGCATATTTATTTGATTTGCCAACAACTAGATTCGTTACGCGGCGTACGTGAAATTAGTCTGAACTGTATATTTAAAAAAATCTGCGGGCGAAAACACCGGATTTGACGCAACCACCGATCATGACACCACCCGAATTAAGACTACCTGACAACGACTGAGGTCTGGATATTACCATTCCCAGACCTCCCCACTGAACCAGACATCCCTTAGGTCCAGACATACCTAGGTGACCTCGGCCTACGTCCGAAACACATGCCCGACTTAAGTGCCTGCGAGTACTCCGCCTGGCCCCACCCGGGGAGTAAGCCAGACGACCCTGCTCATTAAAAAAAATTAAAAATCATAATCATTGAAAAATAAAGTGTTTGTTTTCTAAAGTTATGCCGTAATTTTTTTGGTATAATCCGTTTTTGTTAAGAAAATCTATGTAATGCTAAGTGTAGGAAGCAAACCGTTTTCATACTTTATATATGGAGGATTAGCTACCCCAAGCATCACAAGACACAAAGTACAGCATACCACACAAGCACTATACAAATTCACTACTACGATTTAAACGATCGTTTTGTCCCGTAACCGAAGCATCATCAAGAGATAGATCCACGACAAAAAAATTCTATCATAACTTTTGCTCTACGAAGTAACGCTTACTTCTATAAATTGCTTATTATATTCAATAACTTATCTTTGCGACCCATATTTGTAATTAAGTACGGTTCAATACTTTTCCCTTTAAATATTTTCATTTATGAGTGAATTACTTGATCAGGCGCGACCCGAATAATGTAACATTAGGAACGCGTGCCAAAAATAAGAACTTCGAAGTGTAGTTTACTTAACGGAAACCTTGTACTTTTCGGATTTGTCTCCATTTGGCACCGTTAACAAGTTTCTAATACATTAGTGCGAAGTACGACAAAGGGATTTAGGTGAATCACATAGTGATGGAACTAATATCGATTGAAAGACATTTCTTTATTTAGTCTTAATGAAAAACACTTATGTTTTTCACTACGTTTAGCTAAATCTTCTTTGTGTTCTACTAAATCAAAATCTTCTCCTAATAAAACTTCTAAATCTTCTTCGTGTTCAACTAATGTAATTATATAACCTATTTTGAATATAATTTTTTCTGTATAAAATATGAAACAGCCACTTAGTAAAACAAAGTTAACTTTCTAGCCGAGTGTCTGTTCCACCAATCTGTCCTCAGGGTAATGGTAAATACGCAGTAAATTAGTAAGTACTCAGTAAGTTGAGTAAGTACGTAGTAGGTTACGTAAGTAAGTGTTAAGTGACTATGCAGTAAGTTAAGCAAGTACGCAGTAAGTTAAGTTAGTACGCAGCATGTTAACTTAGTAAGTTAAGCGTTATTTTGTATAGAGCCATAATACAATAGTAATAATAATATTTTGCTATAACCCGCGATAAAAGATATTATTGCGTCATCATCATTCTCCTGCCCTTATCCCACTCTAAGTGGGGTTTTTAATGTTTTTCTCTTCCATTCATACATGCCATTCCAAACATATACATACATAGATACTTGTATATACATAAACTGGAAAAGTATTTAACAGAAATTCCGTTAAAGTAATTAACGGAAAATTGCAAATTTTCTTCTCGCGAATTCTTCTTATCTAGTGTTAGCTTCGTTAGTGCAGTCTCTTTTTTAAATTATGTCACTCTATCCTGAATACAAGAGTAAAAAAAATATATTATCCTATTTCCCACTAGTTTTGTCAGCATCCGACTAAACTGTAGGGTTGGCACCAAAATAACTATATGCAAACTTTATATTTTCGTTTACTTTTATACCTATGATATACAAGAATTAACAGCAGTGTAAGCTGATAATTTAAGTAATAAATAACGTTATCAATAAGTCCTGCTAAACTATAAAACTGCTCCTGCCAAGAAGAGCCAGTAAGAAGTCGACGGTTGCAATTTTCTAAATACAATTCTTATAACTTGTGTTCAATATTATTTTTTCGCTTTGGTAATATTTGTTATGCAAAAGAAAGGTCAAATATGTAGGGAAACTTTCTTTAATGACTTTAACTTTATTGCGTACATAAGCTGAATGACCATAGACGGTGCGTTCTACAATACGTAATTTGACGCTGTGTCTATGACATATTATAAGTTAAGATTGCCGATAGATGGCGATATATGTTCTTCTCCTATTTAGTCGAGCTATGTTTATGGCGCGAACAACTTTTTACATTTTGATATCGCTATTTTGTTTAATGTCGTATACTTATGTATAAGGAAGCTATATCTTATGAAGAAAAAATATGTACATTTTTTTATTCATAAGTAATTTTTAATAGTATATGAGCTTTTCTGTATCAGCCTCCTTTAGTTAAAGCTACTGTTTTAAAAGCTAAAATTGATTGTTATTGCAGTTACGAATCTCATTATATATATTTGAGAAATTCTTTCGAGATATGAACGTTTCCCTTCAATATCATCGTGCACCGATTCACCGAAGTGTGTAATAAATTGTAAATATGAACAAGTAAGTTTCTGGTCTTTTTCTATTGTTTTAACACGTGATTTCCGCACTTTTCTACCATTAACTGAATTAGAAATAATTAAAATCAGTAGGAAAGAAGTTTCATTGAACATTATGTGAAAACAACATGCGTTTTACGAATCCTGAGTGCATAAGTTATGAACAAGGATTGTAAACTACCTTTAGCACTATATATATTTTCTTAAAGTGAGGAATATAGCAATATAAGATATTCTTTTTGAATGAAAAAATCCTTCGAAAATTTAAAAAAATTCTTGCAAGTGCCACCCCTACCGCAGGGCGATTTGATATTTTTTCCCCGTTACCCTCCAATTTACAGCTTAAATCCAGTCACAACTATATCCAGTTCACAAATGTTTTGTGTCGAATTTACGAAATTTCTTCCGCTCTCTTTGCTGACATTTCTGATGGTTCCGTTATTGAGTTTAACAGTTTTGCTGCCGCAGGCACGATTCCTTGAGTAAGTTAAAGGAATATAGTTCAAATTGCTTAGGAGAATTATTGTTTTGATTGGTATTATAGGTTTATCTGTACTAATATTCATCATCATCAACTGCCTGCCCTTATCCCTCTTAAGTGGGGTCGGCACAACATGTTACAAACATATTGTCATATTGTTTGGCTACGAATTTTACGACCGGTCGCCTGCCTGACGTCAATTTACGTTAGTCTTATTTTACGACACCTCGGTAAGAATGAGGGTGGTCTATTCTACTCAGCCGGATACCACACGGCGGGTCGACTTACCTTAGTCGCCTTTTACGACACCTAGGTAAGAAATGAAGTTGGTCTATTCTACTCTTCTCTCCGTTTTTGGAGAGAAGGATTGGAGCTAAGACCTACCACGCTGCTCCAATGCGGATTGGTAGGTAACACATATTTCCAGAATTCTCTAGAGATATGCAGGTTTTGCTTGTGATAAGTTGCAAAAGTGTGTAATAAATTTCAATTATCAATTAGACACATAAGTTTCAACAGAAAAACTCCATGGTGTCTGCCCGGGTTCTAACCCGTGACCTCCTCGAAAGAGTCGCACGGTGTTACCGCTGGGCTACCATAGCTCTAGGTTAACATGTAACATTGTGTTATTACTAATTGGCTAACGTACTGCATCAATAATATCTTAGTGTGTATCCAAAATTAAATAATCATCGTCAATTAACCGTGAAGCGGTATTGGTTTTAATTTGTCTATCAAACTCTAATAGTGTCACGGCCGGCCGGCTTGCGCCAACCGATGCGGAGATAAGTGAGTGATATTGTGCAACTGTAAAATTATGTTAATTTAAAAGCCGGTTTGATGGATTTGTTTGTAAATAACTGACTAAATTATTGACGTATCCTAATATATTAAGCTGAAGATTTTTTTTGTTTGTTTGATTGTTTGAACACGCTTATCCCAGGAACTACTGGATCGATTTGAAAAATTCTTAGCCTGTAAGATGCCTCGAGGAAGTCTATAGGCTATATAATATTACTAGGGGCCTGCCCCTGCTTCGCAAGGGTATAAAATATATATCCCATGTCAGTCAGTGTAAAAAAAATGATTAAAATCGATCCAGTAATTTTGATTTATTCATTACTGCCCGTGGCCCGCAAGCGTTAAATTTGGAGAAAAACAATTCCCCTCTCCCTATACTAAGAAGATTTCCTGCTATCTTTGGAATATCTAAATTCATATAGTACATTTTTACTAATTTACTTTTACATTTTCCCTATGTATTTTATTTTTACAATTAATTACAGAATGTCTTTAAGCAAACTCTTGAAAAGTGTTATAGGGCGAAGTGCGGCGTCCTCACGGCATTTTAAATCTGTAATATCTCCGAAAATGTTCACTTAAATTACATGCTGTAAACGGCCATATTCTTCTATATTAAATCAACAATTTATTTAAGGTTACTAAATTGGATAAGGATTAATCCTGTTTTGTATAAAAATTGCTTCAAAATAAGGCATTATTTGTCGTAAAAAGTAAATGACAAAAAATGCTATTGTGGGTTATCCATGAGAGATAGACATATACCATCGCGGACTTTTCTGTAGACCTTTTTAAGGTGTACAAATACTTAGTACATCATTTTGATAAATCTTGTAAGGTTTAGCCTGCGTTTGCAATGTAAGCGGAAAAATGTAATTATTTACAGAAACCTCTAAAATTACAGTATTTCTCTACTCCGTTTTGAATGTTATTATACGTACAAACCTTCCTCTGGAATCACTCTATCTATTTAAAAAAACCGAATCAAAATCTGTTGCGTAGTTTTAAAGTTTTATGCGTACATAGGGATATAGGGACTTTGTTTTATAATATGTAGTGATGCTAATATGAATAGGAAAGGGCAGCAATAAAATAGTACGAAAACGGCAAAATTTAAAGCTTTCTTAATTAAAGTCCGCAACAGCATATATCTAGCTTTTAGGGCTAACCCACTGTAACCATTTTTATGGTTGTAAAAATCCTATAATAAGCCTAATTATCTAAATTAGAATGTTAAGATTAACCGCCAAGTTTCTTGCTGGTTCCCTCTGTAAGAGCAACATTCCGAACCAGCTGTAGCTTCAATAGTCATATTGATCCTTGACGATTTAAAAGTGCTTTGAATAAATATTTTGTTTATTTTGATAAAAAAATTAACTGCTAAAGCGCTGACTTAAGCGTTTAAGTAATGTCAATCATGCATTATGTGTTGTTATTACCGAAAGAAAACGGGGTTAGGTCCTCTACATTAACCTTCTAACTTCTAGGTCTTCTTCATTGTACCTAATTTCACCCATATTGCTCAACAACAATAAACTTCGCTTTGCGATTTCGGTTTTGGACTCTTATCTCCTGACGATGTTTCGGTTGCGGGGCGAAACGATTGTTGAGTTTGTGATAGTGAACATATAGTGCTTGTGTTTTGTGGTGGCGGTGGTGGAGGTTTGTGCATGTGTTTTTACGAATTCTGCATGTATCAGGTATGATAACTGATTGTCCACTTACATTTAGCATTATATATATTTTCTATTTTACTTCTTCGCGGATTATAGCAAAATAATTTTATTATTACTTTTGAACAATAAACTTATAATATTACCAAATGCATCAGCTCTTATACCCCGTTGATTTATCTATTTCAATTTGGTGCCTGAAGAATTATGGCTAACTTGAGGCGTCTCCTGAGAGAATTAAGTTAAAGTAATCGTTAAACCGCACAGCAGATACAGGGAGGAAATATTTACGAGGGGTCGTAATTTGGACTTAGACTAGACGGGGCCTTACTCCCGTATACCCAAGACACTATTAAGAATTTGATTAGCACAAATCATGATAATATTATTTTGCTAACTATAAAGCTGTGGTAGCCCAGCTTTGCGAGTTTTTCTGTTAAAACTTATGTGTCTAATTGATAATTGCAATTTATCACACGCTTTTTGGTGAAGGAAAACATCGTGAGGAAACCTGCATATCTTTAGAGAATTCTAGAGATATGTGTAACCTACCAATCCGCATTGGAGCAGCGTGGTAGGTCTTAGCTGCAATCCTTCTCTCCAAAAACGGAGAGAAGAGGCCTATTCTCAGTGGGATAGAAACAGGCCGCTTCTTACTTACTTTTTATATATAATTGATTTTTGTATGGTTTATACTAAACTAGCGGCCTGCCCCTGCTTCGCACGGGTATAAAATATATATCACATGTCAGTCAGTGTAAAAAAATGATTAAAATTGATCCAGTTGTTTTGATTTATTCATTACTGCCGTGGCCGTAGCGTTAAATTTGGAGAAAAACAATTTCCTTTCCCTATACCAAGAAGATTTCCTGCTATCTTTGGAATATCTAAATTCATATAGTACATTATTACTTATTTACTTTTATATTTACCCTAATTATTTTATTTTTACAATAAATTACAGAATGTCTTTAAACAAACTCTTGAAAGAGCGACATCGCTGCTAAAGTCGAAGTGTTATAGGGCGAAGCGCGGCCTCCTCACGGCATTTTAAATCTGTAATATCTCCGAAAATGTTCTCTTAAATTACATGCTGTAAACGGCCATATTGATCTATATTAAATCAACTATTTATGTAAGGTACTTAATTGGATAAGGATTAATGCTGTATTGTATAAGAATTGCTTCAAAAATAAGGCATTATTTTTCGTAAAAAGTAAACGACAAAAAATGCTATAGCGGGTTATCCATACGCGATAGATATATACCATCGCGGACTTTTCAATGTTTACAAATACTTAGTACATTATTTTGATAAATCTCGTAGGGTTTAGCCTGAGCCTAGTAAGCGGAAAAAAATGTAATTATTTACAGAAACCTCAAAAATTACAGTATTTCTCTACTCCGTATTGAATGTTATTATACGTACAAACCTTCCTCTGGAATCACTCTATCTATTAAAATAACCGCATCAAAATCTGTTGCGTAGTTTTAAAGTTTTATGCATACATAGGGACATATTGACTTTTTTTTATAATATGTAGTGAGTAGTGATAGTGATTGTTATTTTCCTCGCTAGAGAGCTCCGATCATAAATGCGTCCGATCGCTGCTAAATTCAAATGGTTAAAGGGCGAACCGCGTTTTTATTTTTTCGAATTTGACTAATGATGTTAGCCCTAATGGCTTTCACAGCGTCACCGATAAGACGGGCGAGCGCGGAAGCATCGCCGAGAGGCGAACCGCGACCTCCGACGCGCTATTAATAGGCTCGCGGCGCGGCCCTGCATTTTAAATCTGTAATATCTTCGAAAGTGTTTATTTAAATTACATGCTGTAAAGGGTCATATAGATCAATATTAAATAAACAATATATTTAAGGTTCTTAATTGGATAAGGATTAATGCTGTACTGTATAAAAATTGCTTTGAACATAAGGCATCATTTTTCGTAAAAAGTAAATGACAAAAACTGCTATTGTGGGTTATCCATAAGAGATAGACATATACTATTGCGGACTTTTCTGTAGACCTTTTCATGGTGTACAAATACTTAATACATCATTTTGATAAATCTCGTAGGGTTTAGCCTGCGTTTGTAAAGTAAGCGGAAAGAAATGTAATTATTTACGACATCACATTAGAAACCTCAAAAATTGCAGTATTTCTCTACTCCATATTGAAAATTATTAGACATGTAAACCATCCTCTAAAATCACTCTATCTATTAAAAAAAACCGCATCAAAATCTGTTGCATAGTTTTAAAGATTGAAGCATACATAGGGATATACGGACATAGGGACAGACAGAGAATGCGACTTTGTTTTATACTATGTAGTGATATTATTTATTTTTACAATTGATTAGACAATGTCTTTACATACGACATTCATAGCTTTCTTATCATTAGACAATATAAACTTGAAAGAAGGACATTTAGTTGCCCCTCCGGTCGCTGCTAAATTCGAAGTGCTTATAGGTCTAAGCGCGGCCTCCTCGCGGGATTTTAAATCTGTAATATCTCCGAAAATATTCACTTAAATTACATGCTGTAAACGGCAATATTGATCTATATTAAATCAACAATTTATTTAAGGTACTCAATTGGATAAGGATTAATGCTGTATTGTATAAAAATTGCTTTGAACATAAGACATCATTTTTCGTAAAAAGTAAATGAAAAAAACTGCTATTGTGGGTTATCCATAAGAGATAGATATATACCATCGCGGACTTTTCTGTAGACCTTTTTAAGGTGTACAAATACTTAGTACATCATTTTGATAAATCTCGTAGGGTTTAGCCTGCGTTTGCAATGTAAGCGGAAAAAAATGTAATTATTTACAGAAACCTCAAAAATTACATTATTTCTCTACTTCGTATTGAATGTTATTATACGTACAAACCTTCCTCTGGAATCACTCTATCTATTAAAAAAAACCGCATCAAAATAGGTTGCGTAGTTTTAAAGTTTTATGCGTACATACGGAAATATGGACTTTGTTTTATAATATGTAGTGAAGATGCAATTTTTCCGGAAGGTCTAGCTTAATAGGGCATTACGATTTTATGCAAATTGAGTTAAATAGGTCGCGGTGTTTTAAAAAAACTCGCTTCAGGGAAGCTTTAGCCGCGTGAACTGCGTAAATTAACAGAGATGTACTAAAGTAATGTACAAGAGAATTATAGAGCTAAACAAATACTACAAAAAAGTCCGCGACAGCATGTCTCTATCTCTTATGGTTAACTTAATAACTACAATTTTGATGTTCAAAATTTCAATTTGGGAAATCTTTTGTGACACTGATTTCGACTGGAGCGGAGTCGCAGGCACGATTGTGTAATATAAAAAAAACAGTAGATCTAAATCTGATAGACGTTTTGCCTTTATACGAAAAACGGCACAAAGAAAACAATAGAGGCAACGAAAAATATATTTCACTTAATATATTGCAAAAAGGCAAAACATTTTACCGTAAAACGTCCAAAATTCGGGCACTGGGCACATAATTTATACATTTAACGGACTCTCGGAAAAAACAAAGCACTGTCCCTAAGGAAGTATTATAGATAACGTAATATATGTGCCAGCACAATAAAGTGCACGCTATTTTGACCTCTATTTTGATAGTAAACAGTTGATATTAGCGTGTAGGATTTACAGAACTGATTGGAGTAGTGTACATCTTAAGAAGGTCGCTCCATAGTTTATTCACAAGCGCTTAGTTTTCGTATTGTTATATAATCGGCCGCTTTTAGTTAAGCATAAGTGAAGCTATTTGTCTTTGAAAGGATGTTACTGACATTATTAATTTATAAGTAGGCGGTACTTTACGCCGTGTGGTATCCGGCTGAATACAATAGTACCACCCCCATTTTTTAACGGAGTTTCGTAAAAGGCGTCTAAGATAAGTCGACCCACCGTATGGTATCCGGTTTAGTAGAATAGACCACCCTCATTTCTTACCGAGATGTCGTAAAAGGCGACTAAGGTAAGTTAACCAGCCGTGTGGTATCCGGCTGAATAGAATAGTACCACCCTCTTTCTTACCGAGGTGTCGTAAAAGACGACTGAGACGAGAGACAAATCATGTGACAGTATGTTTATAATATGTTGTGACACAACATGCTATCAACATGTTGTAAACGCCTGCCTGACCTCAACTCACCTTAGTGTATTTTACGACACCACGGTAAGAAAGAGGGTAGTCTATTTTACTTAGTCAGACACCACACGGCGGGTCGACTTACCTCGCCGTATACGACACCTCGGTAAGAAATAATTCGTAGGTTACACAAGTCCTAGAAATTTTACACAGATGCACAAGTTTCCTCGCGATGTCAAAAAATATATATATATTGATCAATACAAAAAAATGAATTAATTAAATGCAATATGCGTTAAATTTTAATTTTTTGATAAACATATTTGTTAGCAGCCATCAACCTTATTCCGAACAATTAAGTTCCATTAAAATATAACAGCTTTATACTCGTATATTGTCGGATTAAGACATGACATGTATTTAATTAACGCTTAAAGAAATGATATCACATTTATTTTTGCTAAAATATGTGGAGATTGATGTAAAATGAAATATTGTATTACAAAATATAGGTATTGTTACATTTTCTCCACAGTATATTTTAAGTGAGTTAATTTTTGTATATAATAATATAAGGAATTATAAAACAATAGCTGATGTATATAATAGACAAAGTAGGAACCGACATAAGCTTGCGGCCCCTGCTTTGCGCCTTGAGTACGTAAGTCGTTTGTGGGTTTGGGTATCAGATTTTAAAATAAAATTCCGCAAACAATTTTAGCTTTGCCATTACAGCAGTTTAAAAACACTATTAAAGAGAGGCTGATACAGAAAGTCTACTATACTGTTGAGGATTATTTAGACGATAAGAATGCGTGGATATAGATATTGTTCGACCCTGTACGAGATAGAAACGATTAAATGTAACTAGTATTAAGAATTGTATTTTTAAAAGAGCAACCGCCGAGTTTCTTGCTGGCTCTTCTCGGTAGGAACAGCTTTCCGAACCAGCAGTAGAGCTGACGATTCAAAAGCACTTGTTTACAAGTTTATTTGAATAAAGAATAATTTTAATTTGGATATCCACACATTCTTATCTTCTAAGTAATCCGAAACAGTATAGCAGGCTTTCCGTATCAGCTTCTTTTTAACAGTGTTTTAAAACTTAATGGCAAAGCTAAAATTGCGGAATTCTATTATAGTATCTCATACCCAAACCTACAAACGACTTACGTAATGCGATAAGGGAACGTTAAGTAATACAGGAAATTGTATCTCATGTTTGTAAATTTTGCGACCCGTGCCTAGTTGTCAAAGTTCTATATCAAGTATTGGAATATTTCAAAATAGGTACGTGCGTTCCAAAGGTCACTAACCTTCTCGTAATTTGCAACGATATCTTCAGAAGTAAGCGACCAAAGAAGCGCCTCCTACAAAAGTCGCCACGGAGGACGATTTTGGGCAATTCGCAACATCGTCACGTATACCGCCGTACTCGTATATCGGACGTGAGCCTGCGGCGGAAACCTTCAGAGAGGACAAATTGGGAGATATCTCTTGGCAAATGAACAAATTTTACCTCCAAACGTAAAATTAATATTCCTTCGCGAACAGGGAAAAAATACGTAGTACATACCACCAATAAAAATATGTCTTACATACTTCCGCGAAGTAACATCTGATCCTATAATTTATTTAATTTTAGATTTTAGCAAGAAAGATACAATAAAATAAAAATCCTATAAAAATCTAAATTGCCGCCGTGTGGTATCCGCCTGATTAGAATAGACCGACCTCATTTCTTACGGAGGTATCGTAATAGGCTACAAAGGTAAGTTGACTCCATGTGGTATCCGGCTGAGTAGAATAGACAACCCTCATTTCTTATTGAGGTGTCGTAAAAGGTGACTAAGGTAAGTTGATGTTGGAGGTTGACGAAAGTAACGACTTTTAAAACTTTTTTCTTTCGTGAAGCTGTGATAGTCCAGCGGTGACACCGTGCGTCTATTTCGAGGAGGTCACAGATTCAAACTGCGAGCAGGCACCGATGAGTTTTTCTATTAATACTTTTGTATCTAATTGACAATTGCAATTTATCACCCGCTTTTCGGTTAAGGCTAAGAAGAAAGGTTTCCTCGCGAGGAAAACCCTTAACCGAAAAACGGTTGCATATCGCTAGATAATTCTAGGGATATATGTTACTTACCAATCCACATTGGACCAGCGTGGTAGGTCTTAGATCCAACGCTTCTCTCCAAAAATGTAAACACGACTATGCCCAACATTGGGACAGGCTTTCCAACCTTTCTTTAAAAACGAAGAGAGGAGGACTATGCCCAGCAGTGAGATAGCCGTTAGTTTACTTTACTTTTATACTTTGTCGTACCTTCAACAAAGCTATACTGTATTTACTAGACAATTTCCAATTCACACAACAGATGGTACAGATGATCATGTATAAAGACTGACGCACATAACGCCCGTATCTCTGGAACATATTACTTATTCGCATGTTTAACGATCCCCGCGGAATATAGAATTTGTCCTTTACAAAGTTTTCCTTGACGATTTCTCTTTGTAAACATACGGACCCTAAAGAGCTGGTTGTACAAAAGTAATAATAAAATTATTTTGCTACAATCCGTGATGAAATAAAATAGAAAATGTATATAATGCTAAATGTAGAGTGGACAATTTGTTTTCATACCTGATACATGCAGGATTCGTAAAAACACATGTACAAACCTCGACTACCGTCACCACAATACACAAGCACTACATACGTTCAAACTCAATTATCGTTTCGCCCCGCAACCGAAGCATCATCAGGAGATAGGCTCCACGACCAAAATCGCACAAAGCGAAGCAATACCCAAATAAGCTTAGTTATATACTAATCGGTTCAACGATTTGTTTTATTTCCCTGCGAACAAGTGTAACAAGCTTGAACTGGAAACATTTATCTAATCGTTAATGCGGGTGCCATTGTTATGTTCATTATACATATTTTCTATTTTATTTCATCGCGGATTATAACAAAATAATTTTATTATTACTTTTGTATTATGGATTTCCGCAGAGTAACGCCTAATTCTATAAATTATTTAAAATAGAATATGCTAAATGTAGGGTGGACAATCCGTTTTCATACCTGATAAATGCAGAATTCGTAAAAACACATGCACAAACCTCCACTACCGTCACCACAATATACAAGCACTACATACGTTCACTATCACAAACTCAACAATCATTACAACAACTCAACAAATCGCAAAGCTTTGCAATGTTGTCGTGGGGTATCTCCTGATGATGCTTCGGTAGCGGGGCGAAACGATTGTTGAGTTTGTGAACATAATCATTATCATTGTGTACGAAAACGGCAAAATTTAAAGCTCTCCTTGCGTGCGCTGAGTAAACGGTAATAGTTATTCAAAAATCATGTATTAAAAAATCGTTCCCCTCTAGAAGCTCTAAATAAAAGTCCGCGACAGCATATGTCTAGGTTTTAAGGTTAGCCCACTTTTTATGGTTTGGTTGGCGATTGCTAGTACAATATATAATTTTAAAAAGGCGAGTGATATTCAGTCCGTATGTTTTCACGTCACAGCGAAACGTACGGTTGCAAAGTAGGCAACATTTGGCAAAATTGACACAGGTATTAGATTGTATTTTATGTAAGGAAAGGTCGATGGTTTATGTTCATACGGGCGTGACTTATAAAAGATTCATATCTTGGAGCCCCTCTCTCTTTGTATGTTATCGAAATATCACTTTTTTGCTATCATCTAATGTATAGAACTCTACTTTGGAACTTTAGCGTCTGTGCTTAGTTATGTATTAGAAACTGGGTCGTATTAAAAAATAGAACAAACACACACACGGTCGTCCGTCTCAAAGTAAGTTAATATACATCATCCTCCTGCCTTTATCCCACTCTAAGCGGGGTCGGCACACCATGTTACAAACATGTTGTCATATGATTTGGCTACGTATTTTACGACCGACCACCTGCCTGACGTCAACTTACTATAATCGTTACGACACTTCGGTAAGAAAGAGGGTGGTCTATTCTACTCAGCCGGATACCAAACGGCGGGTCGACTTACCTTAGCCTTTTACGACACCTCAGTAAGAAATGAGGGTGGTACTATTCTATTCAGCCGGATACCACTCGGCGTATCCATCATTGGCCCCGTACAGGGCAGTCTTGTACAGGGGCTAAGCGAGCTATATCCACACATTCTTATCTTCTAAGTAATCCGAAACAGTATAGCAAGGCTTTCTGTATCAGCTCCTTTTTAACAGTGTTTTTAAACTGATGTAACGGCAAAGCTGAAATTAATTGCGGAATTTTATTATAGAATCTTATACCCAGACCCACAAACGATTTACGTACTTTTGCAAGGCGCAAAGCAGCAGCCGCAAGCTTATGACGGTTCCTACTTTATTATACACACCTATCGTTTTATAATTATTTATATTTTAATGAACGAAAATTAAATTGCTTAAAATACTGTGAAGCGTATGTAAATACACTGTGAACATATAAAATAAATTGCTTGTCTGTATGTCCCTTATGGACGCCGAAACGGCTGAACAGTATTGTAAACATTTTACATATATCCTGGAAATATCAAAGTGAGAAATATCGGATGGTCACTTATCCAAAACAATAAACATGCCCTGATTATACAAAAGGGATTTTATTGTATTGTGTTAAAAAGAACAATATGAGATCAAATATTCGGTGCCATATAACTTTCATCGTTAAATGTTAACCGATTTCGTTTACTGTAAATGTGCATCGAACAAGTTGACGGTTGGCACTCTAAAGTGCAAACATACAGGTTGCTCCAGTTATAAATAAATTATTCTTTATTTCAGGCAACTCTGGCCAAACAAAAATTAACAAAAAGATAAAAAAAATGACACAGATCATAAAAAATTCAAATTGCCCTTATCCCTTATTATGCTCTTAAACATGTTGTCACATGATTTGGCTACGTATTTTACGACCGGCCGCCTGCCTGACGTCAACTTACCTTAGTCGTATTTAACTACAGCCCGGTAAGAAAGAGGGTGGTCTATTCTACTAAACCGGATACCACACGGTGAGTCAACTTACCTTAGTCGCCTTTTACGACACCTCGTTAAGAAATGAAGATGGTACTATTATATTCCGCCGGATACCACACGGCAGGTCGACTTACCTTAGTCGCCTTTTACGACATCTCGGTAAGAAAGAGGGTGGTCTATTCTACTAAACCGGATACCACACGGTGGTTTAACTTACCTTAGTCGCCTTTTACGACATCTCGGTAAGAAATAAGGGTGGTACTATTCTATTCCACCGGATACCACACGGCGGGTCGACTTACCTTAGTCGCCTTTTACAACACCTCGGTAAGAAATGAGGGTGCTACTATTCTATTCCGCCATACGGATACCACACGGCGGATGCAAAAAATATATCAGTATAGATTATAAAAAGTTATAATGTTTATAGAATATATAAAAGGCAGTACAACGGTACAAAAAACAAAGGGGTCACGTAGACAGTATTAAATAACTCTACATCATAAATATTTCATGCGACATCCCATGATGGCAGGGCAATATCAGATAAACGGAACCGGCACTACATGCTGTTTATTGGGCCTGACTAGGACGGGACGTGTACAGGGTGATGGAATAATAAAATACGTGTGAACTACACTAGTTCACTTGTCTATGCCTAAGGTGGCTCTCACCGAAAATATAGGCGTCCAAAAAGCGTCCTGTATGAACCTGACGATTAAATAACAATCACAAACACACACACACATATAATACACGCAAACAACGTCTTCGAAAACGAGGTCCTATTTTTCTGACGTCGGTCGGCCGTGGCTTCTCGCCATACTCCCGACGCCATGATGAATAATCGTCATACTATCAGCCCTCCACTACACGTCGCCCTAAGCCATGGTCGGGCCTCACAGGAGGCACCCTTAGGAGGACGTTCGCTGACGCTAGTAGAGCCTCTGCGCTCTACTCTCCACATTTCGCAACTTCGACGATTCTTCTGCGCTTGCACGTCCCGCCTGGTGACGCTGTAAAAGCCGTTAAGGGTAATAGCATACAGTCAATTCGAAAAAAAATGCCTAAGGAGTATTAAAAATAAAGTTAAAAAAATGATTTCGAAATAAAAAGTGAGAAATAGCTAATATTAGTATTATTGTAAAAATGCTCAATGTTGGTAAATCCATATAAGAAAGTATAATATACTATCCGTGTTCATCCGTAAAACACGTGCACTATAGTGAATGTGTCCAGTACTAGTGTATGAGACTAGTACTGCACACATTCATTAAAACAATCTCAACAATTGTTTCGCCCAGCTTGTTCAACAAGTATGATTAGGAGATGCAAAACAGTATTTAGCAATCTTCTAATCGCGGATTGTAGCAAAAGATCATTATCTACATTTCATTATTATCTTCCTGCCCTTATTCCATTCTAAGTGGGGTCGGCACAACTTTTTATAAACATATCGTCACATGATTTGGCTGCGTATTTTACGAAGCCTACCTGACGTCAACGTACCTTACTCGTCTTTTACGAGACCTCAGTAAGACATGACGATAATCTATTTTACTCAGCCAGATACGACGCGGCGGGTCGACTAATCTTAGTCGCCTTTAACGACACCTCGGTTAGAAATGAGGGTGGCCTATTCTGCTCAGCCAGATACACACACACACACACTTGATTTATACACATTGATCACACAGCTTGGTTTATAGCAAAATAACTTTTGTAATAACTTTTGTACTACATTCAATGTAACGAATAAATAAATAAATTCTATAATTGTATAAAGTATTTGGACCTCCGCAGAATTACGTCTAATTGTATAAATTACTTCTAGAAAAGAAAGAATTCTTATTCTTTTTTATGCCTAAACAAAATTAGATCAGTACATTAAAAACATTTTTTTCTTTACATGGTTAACTTGAAGCGCCCTGTATATGCGGCCTCGATAGGTTCCGATAGAGATCCTTGGCAGCTATCTCCGATCGCGCAGTCACGAGTGCTCTGTTCCAATATATGTACGCGGTATTGCAATGATAACGACCACCGACATACAGAAAGATCTAGACGGAACAGGAATATAATATAGAACTTTGCCGACTTCTATATTATATGATATACACGGGATTTTACAATGTAAATAGTCGTAATCTGCAACCTAATACAGTCTAATACACCTATACTGTGATAGCTGTGGTAGCCCAGAGGTAACACCGTGCGACTCTTTCGAAGAGGTCACAGGTTCAAACCCCGGGCAGACACCAATGAGTTTCTGTTAAAACTTATGTGTCTAATTGGTAATTGCAATTTATCACACGCTTTTCGGTGTAGGAAAATATCGTGAGGAAACCTGCATATCTCTAGAGAATTCCGGAGATATGTGTAACCTACCAATCCGCATTGGAGGAGCGTGGTAGGGCTTAGCTCCAACCCTTCTGTCCAAAAACAGAGAGAAGAGGCCTATTCTCAGCAGTGGGATAGTAACAGGCCGCTACTTACACCTATACTAACAGTCGTAATTTAATACGCCGTAATCTGTGATACTCGAAAGTTGCGACCGTGTGTCTCTTTCCAGAGGATCACAGGTTCTAACCCGAGTAGGCAACGAGGTTTTATATTAAAACTTATGTACCTAATTGATCATTATCTACCTGCCTTTATCCCACTTTAAGTGGGGTCACAACATGTTATAAACATGTTGTCACACGATTTGGCTACGTATTTTACGACCTGCCACCTGCCTGAAATCAACTTACCTTAGTCGTATTTTACGACATCTCGGTACGAAATGAGGGTGGTACCATTCTATTCAGCCGGATACCACACGGCGGGTTGACTTACCTTAGTCGCCTTTTACGACAACTCGGTAAGAAATGAGGATGGTACTATTTAATTCAGACGGATACCACACGGCGGAATTAGTTACCTAATTGATATTTGCAATTTATCACACAATTGTTGATGGAGGATAATATTTTTAGATTCCTACCAAAAAACATTATCTAGAGAATTCCAGAAATATGTGTAACCAACTAATCCGCATTGGAGCACCTTTCTGGTTGTAGGATCCAATACTTCTCTAATAATGGATTAAGGAGGCCTATGCCCAGCTGTGGGATAGTTGCCCGTTACTTTAAAAATGCCGTGTGTGTGCGTAATGTGCAAAAAAAAAACAAAAATATCAACCGTCAAATACAATATTCATTTCCGAAAATATGAACCATGAAGAAAAATATAGCTCCTTGTATGCCACTTTTACTAATTACTTAATGAAACATATAAACAAATTTACACCTTACGTCTAACAGACAAAGTTGAAAATACAATAATAGTGATAAAAGTGACATTCTGTTCTCTATCTATTATCTAGCTCTGAAATATGTTACATTAACGTAATCTGAGCTTTACTGGAATAAAATAAGATTGAAATTTCCTTAAATCAATTAACAAGGGACACATGACATCCACTACATCAAAATCGAGCGTTCCATTTTCAAATTAATTCCGAACCGTTTTCTAATTGGCGCGACGTGACTCGTCTGTGTTCGAGTCTAATCAGCATGTTTGAATTTCGAATGTAATTTCCATTTGATGCTTTGTGTGAATAGTCGGAGTTAATTTTACATTGAATTACATCAAGTAATTTGAAATAGTTTATTGTGTTTAAAATGTAATTATGTGATGTGAAATAATTTTTAATAGATACTAAAATAGAATACTGATATTTAAATGAAATAAAATTTTATTTTATTTCATTGTACATCATTTATATTCAGACAGTAGTATAAAATATTTATATTTGTAAAATTTAAATGAAGTTATTAATTGTGAGTCTACCTACATACAATATTCTGTAATAATAATAAAATCATCCTCCTGTCCTTATCACACACTAAGTGGGGTCGGCACAACACGTTATAAACATGTTGTCACATGATTTGGCTACGTATTTTATAACCGGTCGCCTGCCTGACATCGACTAACCTTAGTCGTATTTTATGACACCTCGGTAAGTCTATTCTACTTAACCGGATACTACACGTTGGGTCAACTTACCTTAGTCGCCTTCTAACACCTCGGTAAGAAATGAAGGTGGTCTATTCTATTTAGCTGGATACCACACGACATGCTTAAATCGGGATAATAAAAATATATTTTAATTACGAATATGAATTTCCTTATTGTTTTATATAAAATTAGTTTAAAATTCAAAATGGATCAAGATTTTTGTTAAGAAATTTAGCTTAATAAATAGCATCTGTAAATTTAACATAAAACATTTTTTTAAATAATTACTAGGTACATGTTAAGTCGTCAATCCAAAGACTGATTGGTTAATTTTGTTCCCAGATTGCGTTCACCTCCAACTATACAAAGACATGAAGGAACGGCAAAAGAACGGGCAAACTAAGGCGTCTCTATCCCTGCAACAGTATCTCGGGTTCGAATCCGGGTTCACTCTGGACAAGGAGTCAAATACCCTCGCCATACTATGCGAGGACGTTGTGCCAGTACTTGCCTTTGATACGAGGGAAATTCTGATACAGTGGCGAGTCAAGGTAATCCTATTTTTAAAGATTAATTTGCAGTATAAGGACATCCTACATCGATCTTCCAAATAAATATAAATATATGGGACAATTACGTATATCGCCCGTCCCTGAATTATCTTAACATTTGTGTTTTGGGTGAAGGACAACTGGTAAATATATACATAATTTTAAATACGTAATGAAATAAAATAAAAAATACTTACATACATATATCCATCTAAAATCAAAGAAGCAACGAAATTATGTTAAGAAATTTTTTTCCCTCGGCGGGGATCGAGTTGACGACCCGCAGAGCTTAAGGCAGGGTCACCACCACCCGAGCCAACGCGTCAGTCTAATAAAAGAATGACAAAATTTACTTGTGGTGTCGTAAAAGGCGACTAAGGTATGTTGACCTGCCGTGTGGTCTCCGGCTGAGTAAAATAGACCATCCACATTTCTTACTGATGTCTTATACAAGACGACTAAGGTAAGTTAACATCACGCAGGCGGCTGGTCAACGAGCGATTCGAACGGGGTTTATCGGACGCTCGCTGGAGTAAAATCCCCGAGGCGGTGCATCGATGGCGACCGGAGGTCCCCCCCCGGAGGTGGCGCATTTTGGGGTTCTGAGTTGCTGCTGGCGGGGATGGGGGCAATGTGTACAACGGTACCCTGTCCCCGCCACCAGCAGCGTGGTGGAGCACTGTCAGGTTTTTAGTCATCGTCCCCGTCGGGCAAAGACGACCCATAATATGTTTTCCTGACATACAAAAAAGACGGCTGCTCTTAAATACATAGCCAAATCACATCACAACATGGTTAAAACATGTTGTGCCGACCTCACTTAGATCTAGATAAGAGCAGGAGAATGATGATGTTTGTAAAAATGTACTTGTATTAACATGATAAAATAATACTAGTTCATTATCCCAGGTGCAACATAACTTGGGCAGCAGCAAGGAGTTCGCAGCAGTGATCATATCAGCACCCAGCTCCACTGGTATAAAGGCTGGACCTGTCAGACTGCACGCCTGTGGCCCCAGGCTTGCACTGTGCGCTTCTAGACCACCTGAAGTGCTGGCACTTTGGGACATCAAGTTGTTGAGGTATGTATGCTTTTTTTAATGAAGTGTCATCCGGGAGAGAGAAGGGTGCATGCTAATGAGATAAGAATGTTAAGGTGGATGTGTGGTGTGATAAGAATGGATAAAATACGAAATGAGTATATAAGGGGAAGTCTGAAAGTTGCGTCCATTATAGAAAAGACGAGACGTGCAAGATTAAGTTGGTATAGACATATTTAGGGGGGTAAGGGGGAAACTCGTCCCAGTCAGTTTCCTCAAATGCCAATGCAAATAAACCGACGAGGCTCTGGCGACCGACCAATTACGGTATAAACATTCCCAAACTGACTTAAATATAACAGATTGACAGCGGGCAGCAGTGTTTTCGGTGCGAAATGGTCAGCACGCATGCCGAGCGTGGTGATTATTGGCATAACTCTTAATGGATACACACACACAGTGTCTAAGGATATCTTTTTCACCACAGAAATAACATTTTTCGTTCTCGATTTTGCAATAGCAAAACTGTATTAAAGTCTACATAACCAGTCAGCGCCTGTATGATCTGTTCATAAACTTCTCCAGGCTTTTACCTATACCATTCCTTTAGGTTTTTGATTAATACCCTAGTTCAAGCTCCTTTACCTCTTTCCAACCATTCCTTTGCTTATTCTGCCAAAGTGTTCTCTCGCTCTTCAAATTCATTAAATTTCATCTATATTGGTCTAAAGGTACGCTACGCATCGATAGGTATCAAGTCCTAAATTTGTCCTAGTTGCCCTAAAAGGAACACAAAGTTAAGAAGCACTATAAAGTTATCACTGTTATACAATCAGCCCTTCACCACTCGTTGCAATATGCTATAATCTTGTCTCACAGGAGGCAACCTTATTTTTATGTCAGGAAATCCCATCATGGTGGAATTAACTCGACGGGGACGAGCAGCGGGTATGTCGGTCTCCCACCGACTAAAAACCTGACAGTGCTCCACCACGCTGTTGGTGGCGGGGACCAGGTGGGACATCCCAACACCGTTTTCCGACGCTAGTGAAGCTTCTGCGCTCTACTCTGCATTTCGCAACCTCGACGCTTCCTTCTGCGCTTGCTGTATAAACCGATAGTCCTACAGAGTTAATTTTTAAAAAATTCTCAATCGTAAATAGAAACCAGCTTATCGAATACTTTAGGAGCTGTAATAAAGAGTGATCCATTGTTAACGAAGCTAAACTAAGCCTCTCGACTTTCTCTGTAACAGCATCAATATTTCATTGCAATACAACCATTTGTCAGTATTCTCTCCACTTTGACCCAGTTTCTCGCGTCATCGCGGATTTGCTTTGACATTCAAATTGAACGCCAGTTGGTTCTGGCAGATAAAAAGGCAATTTGTTTGCATAGCATTGATTCTTGTTATAGCTTTGGGCATTCTTGTTTGGCGTCTTTTCATAATATGGTTTGCTCCGTACGAATCTGTGTTTAAATTGTATATTTTATTGCACTGTGTGACCCAAAACCGGCTCCTTAGCGATGCTTTTCCGTGACCTAAGTATGAGAATCAATTTAGCAACTTTACAAATGCGAAGAATATGCATCGCTTTCAATGTTCAAAGATCAATAACGATTCAAAGCATTGAATATTTTTTTAATCATCATCTTCCATACTATATGCCATTCTAAGTCGGATCGACTCATGTTGTCACATGATTTGGCTATGTATTTTACGATCGGCCGCCTGCCTGACGCCAACTTATCTTAGTCGTATTTCACGATACCTCGGTAAGAAAGAGGGTGGTCCGTTCTACGCAACCGGATGCCATACTGTGGGTCAACTTACCTTAGTCGCCTTTACGACACCTAAGGAATGAGGGTAGACTATTCTACTCATCAGTGTGCGTAGTGCGAGGTTTTTCAACCTATTCGATCGCTTTTATAGAATTAGGCGTTACTTTGCGGAGATCCATAATACAAAAGTAATAATAAAATTATTTTGCTATAATCCGCGATGAAGTAAAATAGAAAATATATATAATGCTTAATGCAGAGTGGACAATCGGTTATCATACCTGATACATGCAGGAGTCGTAAAAAACACATGCACACACCTCCACCACCGCCACCGTGATACACAAGCACTATATACGTTCACTATCACAAACTCAACAATCGTTTCGCCCCGCAACCGAAGCATCGTCAGGAGATAGACTCCACGACCAAAATCGCAAAGCGAAGCAATATCCAAATAAGTTTAGTTATATACTAATCGGTTCAACCCCACCCTTTATTTTATTTGCGAACAAGTGTAACAAGCTTGAACTAGAAACATTTATCTGCTCGTTAATGAGGGTGCCATTGTTATGTTTAATAATCTCAAGGTTTTCCAATAGGCTGAGCTTCAGTCCTTTATCGGAACACGTGTGCAATACTTCGAAACTATGGTCATTAGGGACTTTATGACCGCTTTTTATCAGATGTTTGGCGAAATGTGAATTTTGTGGTTTATTATTCCTGAAGGCAGCCATATGTTCTTTAAAACGGGTTTCAAAATTACGACCAGTCTGACCCACATATGTATCATTGCATTCAGGACATTTTATTTTATAAACACCACACTTTTTCGCGCTTGGTAATTTATCTTTATTATTGCACAGAATCTTTTTTAAAGAGTTATTACTTTTAAAACCTAATTTTATATTTGATTTGGATTTAAATATAGCTGAAATTCGTTCTGACAATGCTCCAAAATAGGTCAGACTGGCTTTGCACTTATTATCTTTGTAATGTGGCACCGCGTACAAGTGTTTTGCCAATTGCAACTTCTGTTTATTTTTTAATATGTTATGTACTAATTGCTTATCATAGCCATTAGAATGCGCCATCTGGTTGATTATTTGAAGCTCTTTGTTAAAATTCTTCTCGCAAAGAGGGACTGATAAGAGTCTATGTATATGACTGTGAAAGGCGGCAAGTTTGTGTTGCCAGGGGTGAAAAGAAGAAGCAGGTATGATCGTATCCGTGTAGGTGTATCTGATTCTAGAATCAGAGCAGAATAACTCGCTTAATTTTCTTGACCTTACTATTACACGGTCCAATAATGAACATATGTTTGAGATCTTTCGCAAACCAACCTACACGGATACGATCATACCTGCTTCTTCTTTTCACCCCTGGCAACACAAACTTGCCGCCTTTCACAGTCATATACATAGACTCTTATCAGTCCCTCTTTGCGAGAAGAATTTTAACAAAGAGCTTCAAATAATCAACCAGATGGCGCATTCTAATGGCTATGATAAGCAATTAGTACATAACATATTAAAAAATAAACAGAAGTTGCAATTGGCAAAACACTTGTACGCGGTGCCACATTACAAAGATAATAAGTGCAAAGCCAGTCTGACCTATTTTGGAGCATTGTCAGAACGAATTTCAGCTATATTTAAATCCAAATCAAATATAAAATTAGGTTTTAAAAGTAATAACTCTTTAAAAAAGATTCTGTGCAATAATAAAGATAAATTACCAAGCGCGAAAAAGTGTGGTGTTTATAAAATAAAATGTCCTGAATGCAATGATACATATGTGGGTCAGACTGGTCGTAATTTTGAAACCCGTTTTAAAGAACATATGGCTGCCTTCAGGAATAATAAACCACAAAATTCACATTTCGCCAAACATCTGATAGAAAGCGGTCATAAAGTCCCTAATGACCATAGTTTCGAAGTATTGCACACGTGTTCCGATAAAGGACTGAAGCTCAGCCTATTGGAAAACCTTGAGATTATTAAACATAACAATGGCACCCTCATTAACGAGCAGATAAATGTTTCTAGTTCAAGCTTGTTACACTTGTTCGCAAATAAAATAAAGGGTGGGGTTGAACCGATTAGTATATAACTAAACTTATTTGGATATTGCTTCGCTTTGCGATTTTGGTCGTGGAGTCTATCTCCTGACGATGCTTCGGTTGCGGGGCGAAACGATTGTTGAGTTTGTGATAGTGAACGTATATAGTGCTTGTGTATCACGGTGGCGGTGGTGGAGGTGTGTGCATGTGTTTTTTACGACTCCTGCATGTATCAGGTATGATAACCGATTGTCCACTCTGCATTAAGCATTATATATATTTTCTATTTTACTTCATCGCGGATTATAGCAAAATAATTTTATTATTACTTTTCTATTCGATCGCGTTAGCGTAAGCCCAAATTTGCATGGCGCTGCAATAGCGACATCTAGTGATTGCTATACATATTACAAACTACGCACACTGGATACCACACCGCGAAAAGATATATATATATATATATATATATATATATATATATATATATATATATATATATATATATTTTTGCTATTACAAAGAACAACCAAAAGGGAGTACTTTATTGATGTTGCGATCTAGCCAAGAGGCTAATAAGCAACTTAAATATTACCTAAACTTATAAATTACCTTATGTCTAAGAATAGGTCCAGTGACTTATCTTAGTCTTTCTTGCTATGTGAGACACTTTGTTCTTGTGTTCTTTCAAGTAGCACTAGCACTACACTACACTAACACTATATTAAACTAACTCAAAAGGTTTTGTCCTTTTCAGTCTTCTTACGAGTATAAAACTGAAACGATAAAAAATTTTACGATACGATTTTACGATAAAAATAAAAAAAAGAATAAGATAAAAGATTGCATTAAAGAAAAGAAAAAAAAGCGATGGGTGATATCTGGAATCGATCTCAGGCTTGAACTTTTTGGTCGGTCTGTTACCCATTAGAATATCACAGCTTTGCGTTTGACAGCTCAAATATCATTTACTTTCTATTTAAAATTTTAGAATTTTTTTTGCCCAAAAACAGGTGCAAAACAACATAATACATTCTACGACATACTGTATACTTACATGCTGAATTTCATGAAATCGTTGGAGCCGTTTCTGAGATTTTGAAAAGAAATATATATATACAAGATTAACTGATTTAAATATTAAAGATAATGTGTACACATTAATGGTGAAAACATGCAAATTTCATGCACAAGTGGTCGTCTATCCGCTTCAAGGTGTACAATATTAATTCAGCAACTAGAATCCAGAGTAAAGTTTTAATTAGTTACACGGAGCCGCGCCCTAAGCGGTGCGCCAACTGGCCTGAAAATTCGCAGTAAAAGGACTCGTTCCTGGGGATATTACGTTTTCGACACAGTTTTTTTCGTCCCACTTTTCCCTTTAGTTCCACGTTTAGTGTTTCGTCCGCTTTTTACTCAAGACGAATAATTTCATCTACCCTCAAAGCGCGCTCGAGTGCGGTCTTATTGTTTAAATTGTAACATTAAGGGCCTGTCTGTTTCACAAGTTACTGATAAAGTGTCGGATAGTTAACCGACAAATAAACTAAGTAGCAGATAAATGTCTCTAAAAATATACTCTAAGGGCCTGTTTCACAAGTTACCAATGAACTGTCAGTTAGCTTATTCCGAACATATCTCGGAATTTTGCGTTCTGATTGGCTTTCAGCACTTAAAGTCCCTAAAATAAGTTAACAGCTAGATCATGTGGCTGTTATTTTATCTGCTGGATAACAAATACCTATTTCAAAATGGCCGCTATTTTATTTATCTGCTTCTTAGTTTATTTGTCGGTTAACTATCGGACACTTTATCATTAATTACAATGTATTTGAATAATATCAAATATATATCTGAGTGCATGTATCATATATTAAAAAGTGGATGGTATACTGATGGTATAAACAGAATAAATATATGTATATACAAAATAATATATAAATATGGGGTAAGGGCAGGAGATTAATGTTTGTTAACGTTACAATTTTAATGACTTTATGTTAACATTTTTTTAATCTTATTTAATTAACCTTATTAATTAATCTTTGATAATATACATATATTTTTTAATGTTATATAAAAATTGACATAGAAACATGAGTAACATGAAGTTGGAGTTCCTATATAATAATCTCCGTACGCTTTGATTTATTTCCCGCCTAAATTTATAATCTTCACAGTATATATTCATCAAAAGCGGAAGTTCAGATAAGTTGACCCTAATTCCGCTCGAGGCGCTAAATCCCCTTCTACGAATCAAAGGAAATTATTTGAATTATCTACACAACTTTTCCAAAATGTTCGAAGACAGCGGGCAAAGCTTTGTAAGCTTAGTAGGGCTGTGACTTGGAGTAGAAAAAATCGATTAATAAATCGATTTTATCGCCTTCAAAACTTATCGATATTTTAAAAATCGATTAATTCGTTTTAAAATGATTTTTTTTTACTATTCCAAAAGTTGCATTCTATAATATTAATAAATGAATGATTTGTATAGTCCTAGCGTTTAAGTAATTTAAGATAGATATAACTTGTACATTTTTGTTGTAAATAAAAAAAAATCAAAATTGCATTAAGAATGAATTAAAGTGGACAACTGCCAGTAAATAATAACAGACGATGTGTAACTTGGCTACATTAGTTTCATCCAACAATCCATATCTAATCATAAAAAACAAGAATAAAGGGTAAAAAAGATAAAGAGGATAAACAAACAAAAAAATTTTTTTTTAAACATTTTTTTTTTAATAGATTTTTAATGTAAAAATTATCGATTATTAAAAATCGATTTTTTTCTCAATAATAATTGATTATTATAAAAATCGATTATTTTTTCGCATCTCTAAAGCTTTGTTCCTGTGATGTGACGTTTCAGAGAAAACATTCCCATTACTGAATTGTAAAAGTTGTTTAACGAGAACTTACTGTATTTATTTACAATTTCCAAAATTATGCGTGTATCATTAAGTTTACATTCTCGGCAACCTGTTGTCTATATTTCTTACAAGTTGTGCTTGCGATTTCGCCCGCGTAGAACCAGTAACTGAAATTAGGAACATAAAAGTAGTTATTGCGAGTTAACCATAACAGATAGAGATATGCTGTCGCGGACTTTTGTGTAGTATTTTTGTAGATCTATAATTCTCTACTATATTACTTTAGTGTCTATTGGTTTATACCGCGCACGCGATAAAGCTCCCTACAGGCATTTTTAGGCAGAAATAAAACTAGATAGAACCTATCTCTAGAGAGTTCTGGAGATGTAACCTACCAATCCGCATTGGAGCAGCGTGGTAGGTTTTAGCTCCAATCCTTCTCTCCAAAAACGGAGAGAAGAGGCCTATTCTCAGTGGGATAGAAACAGGCTGTTACTTTGCTTTTTACTAAACCGAGTAATGTATATATATATCATCCTGCCCTTATCCCACTCTTAGTGGGGTCGGCATAACATGCTACAAACATGTTGTCATACGATTTGGCTACCTATTTTACTAAACCGGATACCACACGGTGGGTCAACTTACCTTAGTCGTATTTTACGACACCTCGGTAAGAAGGAGGATGGTCTATTCTACTAAACCGGATACCACACGGTGGGTCAACTTACCTTAGTCGTATTTTACGACACCTCGGTAAGTAATTAGGGTGGTCTATTCTACTCAGCCGGATACCACACGGCGGGTCGACTCACCTTAGTCGCCTATTACGACACCTCGGTAAGAAATGAGGGTGGTACTATTCTACTTAGCCGGATACCACACGGCTAACTAAACCGAATAATGTATTTTCGGAAAAAAGTTCAATCACTGGTGAACTCACCAATTAATACACATACTGTTCTGCGAGTTCACTCGTTCCCATCAGGTGACCGCCAAATGGGCCGCCACGCGGCACTCGCCGACAATTTGTCGTCCATTTGGAGGGCCGTCCATAAATCATGTCGGCCAATGTTTGCCGGCGCGCCCTGACGGCGGTGACGTCGAGTGGTGTCGGTCTTTTGTTACCGACTTTTTTGGCCGATAGGAATAGCGTTTGTTTTTTGTACTGATTAATGTTTCTATACATAGATGGCTATATTTCGCAATTTCTGATAGTTTGTAAGATATTTTAATTGAAAGGAACTGGTTGGCCGATCCTTGCTCGGTAATTTTTGACTTAATAAAAACGAAACTTATAAAAAAGAAAAATAAATTATATAGTTGGGATCGATCCTAGGTCGAGACTGCCCGTTACCCGAATACACTACGCTGACTTGACAGTTTGCGGCAAAAATTCAATTCAATATAAACTTTAGTATTTTTTAATATCCAAAAACAGGGATAAAACGAATTTATTTTACATTTTTTAGGTTAAACCTAGCTAGATCGATTTTTCTCCCCCAAAACCACCTACATGCTGAATTTCAGGAAAATCGTTAGTTTCCGAGATTCCGAAAATATACGTATATTTATGTACATACAAGATTAACTCATTTAAATATTAAAGATATATACAGAACAGCGGTTATCGTAATAAATAAAAATAAAATAGAATTTAGAACGATCCGTTGGCGCAGTGGGTATTGACCCTGCCTTTAGCTCCACGGGTCGCGCGTTCGGATCCCCCCGAGAGCCAACATTTTCTATTACATTTTATAACAATTTCTTGGTTCTTCGGGCCTGGGTGTTTATTTCTACTTAAGTTTGTATTTAAAAATTAAAAATTAATTAATTAAAATATGTTATTTAAAATTTCCAATTGAGACCCTAGGGCCTTGGAGTCAAGGTGAGATTTTTTTTATCCGTTTTAACACCTTAATTGCCCCTTCAGATGTAACAGCATGTTTATAACATGTTGTGCTGACCCCACTTAGAGTGGGATAAGGGCAGGAAGATGATGATATATATTTACCACATGTCCTTCACCCATAACACAAGTATTAAGTTACTTTGGAGGCGGATGACCGTGTGTGTAAGTGTCCCATATATATATATATTTTTAAATAAGTCGCAAAAGTGCTAGCGCATTAGGGGATTTAGGTAAAACCTTAATGACCTTATAAATTTCGATAACGCGCACCCGGTCACGGAAGGCCATCCATCAGGCCCCGATGAAACTCATTAACGGCCGACTCCCATAAAAACGGACACGTGAAATATTGTACCTGAGCGGAATAAGGACTTAAGTACAGTAGAAGCTCATTATTCCCAGTGTATACGTTCCTTAAATATGCCGCGAATACGGAAACCGTGAATATGGAATGGTAATTTATATAGGGTTATAGGGGATAAGTTCCTAAGAGACGAAAGAAAAAAAAGCAAAAACATAAAAATCAGTTTAAAACAAAATAAGTTTTAAACTTCACATTAATAAGTTACTTATTATCTTCAGATTTAGGCAATGGTTTAAAAATTTAGTAATTTAGTATTATTACGAGAAATAAGTTTGTTTTATCGAAATATTCTGTTTGTTTACAACAACACCGACCGCGGCGGAGGCGGCTTACCTCAAAAGAACCGCCAAATAAAACAAACATTATAAAAATGATAAATTGTGATTATTTAAAATAAAACCTAGCTAGATCAATTTTTCTCCCCCAAAACCCTTCCGGAAAATTTCAGGAAAATCGTTGGAGCCACCAAACATGTCACACTATCTTACCATACCTTTATCCATATTATATTCTATTTTCAAAAAACTGTTAAATATAAACACCGAATAAAATTTTAAATAATAAATTTTTAAATCCTTAAATTAGTTTAGTTACGAATAAACTGGACGCCTGATTGTCACATAAAAAAAGATTAATGGAGCTTTTAAATATACTTCCAGGATTGCAATAGCAAACCTGATTTGAAAAAAATCAATTAACTAATATTTGTAGATGCGGAACTTGTGACATAGGAGAGTTTGTGATAGTGAACGTGTGTAGTACTTGTGTATTGTGGTGGCGGTGGTGGAGGTTTGTGCATGTGTTTACACGAATCCTGTATGTATCAAGTATGAAAACGAATTCTCCACTCTACATTTAGCATTATATATTATCTATTTTACTCCATCGCGGATTGTAGCAAAATTATTTTATCATTACTTATGTACATAGGAGAGTAATCGCTTTTAATAACCGTGTTATGAATGTGCTTTTACAACGTATTTGCAATCCAAAAAAATAAATTTAAAAACGTTTATTTAGAAGAATATAACCTAAAAGTAACGAAATAGGCGAGATTATCTCAGAAGATAAACTAGATCGTAACGTGGGATCACCGGTTAGACAGAATCTGAAAATATTGAACAATATACGTCGGTCATAAACCTGGCGAGGGACGACGGCAATAAAGGTTCAAACGCTTAAGCTACAGAGGCTAATTTCATTATTACAGCAAGCACGCGTGCCTACAACATTTCCCTCGGGATTAGAAGCATTTGCAGGCTAAAATTATGGTGTGAGTCACGCGCTGTAGCGAGATCCTTTTTTGTAATTGATAATATGCTGTAGCGACAACGAGGCGATCGAAAACAGGGGGACTTGAGCTCAGTGGCGTGCTATTTGAGAGACCTATGGCCAACAGTGGACAAGGATAGGTTGTTGATGATGATGTATGTAGCCATAACGGCATTTGCCGCGTTATTGGTAGGGGTGGCCTAAGGCGCAAGTTGAACTAGCATCATAGAATGTCACCTACAGGGTGATATACCTACAAATTCAAATTCAAAATTCAAATTCAAAATATTCTTTATTCAAATAAACTTGTAAACAAGTGCTTTTGAATCGTCAAATCTACTGCTGGTTCGGAAAGCTGTTCCTACCGAGAAGAGCCAGCAAGAAACTCGGCGGTTGCTCTTTTAAAAATATAATTCTTAATACTATTTACATTTAGTCGTTACTGTCTTGTACAGGTTCAAAGAGAGCTATATCCACACATTCTTATCTTCCAAATAATCTTCAAGAGTATAGTAGGCTTTCTGTGTCAGCCTCTTTTTAACAGTGTTTTTAAACTGATGGATTGTATTGCATTGGATGGATTACAGGGGATGATACCTAGATGCTATATATAAACAGCGACGTGGTTATGTGTGGTTTGCACCCACTACCCCAGGTTTCCAATCTCACCCTGTGCAGCGATCGCGGTACTATTAGACTTGCACTATACACAACCTCCGCAGCGTTGCCACCCTTTCGGCCCTCCTCAGAACGTGGTGACCTAACGCCTCCTAACTACCTCTAGAATGCACCTAGAAGACGACGCATCTCAACCCTTAAAGAGCGTCGAATCTCTCATCATCTGACATCTAGGGTTTCTAATCCCTCACCAGTTGTAAACGGTCGTTGGTATTGAATATGGCGTTTCAGCTTTACGGGTCCGTATCCATGCAAGTCTATTCCATAGGGAAAGAGCCTGGGACCATCGCCAATCTTCCCTCTTTTCTTAGCAGCTGGAGCCTTGCACGTTTTACTCCACGCTCTAGGCTCAAAAGGCTTGCCTGCTCGTTGATGCATCGCACAGTGAGGCGTTGCCAGTGACAGAGGCATGGCTTAGCCGAGTAACGTGTAATGGAGATGGTTTCACTCTATTTTGTAATCACGTCGTTGGAAAAGTTTTTTTAACTAAAAGCTTTAGCGACATCCATTTTTTTTTAAATCTATACTAGTATATAAAGTGGAAGAGATTGTTTGATTATTTGAACGCGCTAATCTCCGGAACTACTGGACTGATTTGAAAAATTCTTTAAGTGTTAGGTAGTACATTTATTGAGCTAAATGTACTACCTAACACTTAAAGTCTATAGGCTATATAACATCACGCTAAGATGAATAGGAGAGGAGCAGCAATAAAAAATATAGCGAAAGCGGCAAAATTTTAAGCTTTTCTTGCGTGCGCTAAGTAAAGGGTGTAAGGTATTCAAAAATCTCTACTAATTAACTCACTATAACTACTTTTATTTTCAAAATTTCAATTCGGTAAAAAAAATGTTACACACTGATTTACATACAGGCAAAGCTGTTGGCACAGGTAGTTCGCTATATGCTGTAAGCCCCAACTGTTAACAATATTTAAGTCGAGGATAAACTTGTGTATTGCTTTTAAAAGTTCTTGGAGCTTATGACTTGTCCCACAGTTTTGTTTTGGCCTAAAGCTATACCTTAACTAAACAAACGCCCTAATGAGCTAGCCGATGTGAAATAATTGACGATATTCTCCCTCCAATGTTTCCCTTTGAGGTCGTATTAATTGATTGTGTGGATAACCATGGTATTTAGTGGTGCGATGGTGAGTTTAATGGTATAACGCCAATATCTATATCGCATGATGATTTTAGGATTCATATCCTTGTTAGTGGAAGAAGGGAAGGGACAGGGAACTAAATTTTAAAAAATATGTAAGTTTAAGTTTAGGTAAGTTTTGACTGGTTCGTTGACTCTAATAATGACCCTGCATTCAGATCCGTTGTTCGTAGGTTCGATTCCCGCTAAGGGCGAACATTTTTAAAAACAATTTGATACTTTTTGATCTGCGTGTATATTTAGATTGCATGAATTGTTTAATTTAAAACATCGGAGAAGTGGATATTTTGATGAAAAATTACAAAAAATACAGTAAGATTGTAAAATGGTGATTAATGAGATGCGATCGATATTATATTTTGGAATTTGTATTTATTTTTCTTTAACTTCAACTCACTTAGTCTTCAACTTACCTTAGTCGCCTTTTACGACAGCTCGGAAATCAATGAGGGTGGTCTATTCTACTCAGCCGGATACCACGTGGCACTATCTTAGTCACCTTTTACGGCATCTCGGTAAATAATGAGGGTGGTCTATTCAGCCGGATACCACACGGTAAAACAACAAATATATTATGTAACAACTAATAACCGTGGCCGATTTTAGATGTTTTATAAATTTAATGTCAAATTACTTATGGAAACTATGTCACATAAACAGAGTACACTTATCAATCAATTACAACTGTCAAATACAATGAAATATGTATGGCTGAAGCCCGCATTGGTGTTGCTAAATTTAACTGCAATTAAAATTTGACTGACAGCTCACGGTTGAGTTGTTACGGTTCAAAACGTCACGTTAAATTACCGTTTAATATGAGATAACCGGATGTGATCAAATCAAACATTTTAATTTGTATTTGAACCTATTTCTGAATGTTGCTCACCCTAAAAAGAACCAGCAAGAATCTCAAGTTAGAACAATCTTTTGTAAGTTGGTCAACATAATTAAAACTTGATATGAAGTATTAACAATTTTGGTTGCACATTTTTTTTTCATTGTTACGAAATCTTAATACATTTTAAGATGTACTTTTAAATCATAATACATGCTGTTCTTTTAAATCATAATACATGCTGCTCTTTTAACGGTGAGAACAGAAGCACGGACAAAGGTACAAAACGCAGAGAGTAGAGCGCAGCAACTCTAGCGTCGGGGAATCAGTGTTAGGGTAACACCATCCACATTTGGCCAGTATATCTTCTGTGATATACAAGCCGTGGGGTATTCGGCTGCGCAGAGTAGACCACCCTCAAGGTGTCGTAAAAGACGACTAAGGTAAGTTAACCCGCCTGGTACCTAGCCGAATCATGTTACACCATGTTTATAACATGTTGTGCCGAAATGATGACATTTCTTTTTGAGGTCGTCAGTCCAACTCGTAGAAGGTCTAATTACGCTGCTTTTTCAGGAACGGGGTCGCTCTTCATGCACCTTACAATCCTAACGCCCATCAGTTCTTCGCACATTTATTGTGTGTAATTTTGGTTCTTCTACGGATCCTCTCATTTCTGTTTTGATCAGGTAGTGATACTAGCGAGAGCATAGCTCACTCTTTGTACCATACATCAAAAATCCTAAAGAAAGTCGTTTACGAAAGCTAAGTGCAAAAAGTGACACCGTAACGAGCGAGTCACGGACGCGTCGGAGCGGGTTGGGACGTCACGGCGGCGCACGTTAAACGGGACATGACAAGGAAGGGTCCCATGTACTTATCTTTTACGGTGACTGTAAATGAAACTGTTGTCTACATTTTTTGCACCATCTTTTTATCTTTGACATAAAGTAATAATGAATCAGACGTGTTTATATTGCTATAACTAAACATAGAGCATATAGAATTACTTAATTTTAAAAAAAAGGAGAAAGACACCGATGATATGTGGGATTCGAACCTGGGTTTTCGGACCGCCTACCCATCGGCTATCGCAACATTACGTTTCACAGCTGTGAAACGTAAACATTGTACCATATATTTAATGCCCATAAACAGGGATAAAACGTTTTTTTTTTAAATTTAATTTCGATTTCTCTCGCCAAAACCAAGGGGTTTTCCAAGTAGGAAGTAGGAATTTTCCAAGATTCCAAATATATATATATATATATATACAAGATTAACTTATTTCAATATTAAAGATTTTTATTATGCCATAGTCATAGGAAGGGCAGATAAACATGTTTTCAAAACATAGCCGAACAATGACCAGATAGAACTGTTTTCAAAATGCCATAGTCATACAAAGAGAAAATAGACATGTCTTCATATTGTCTATATTGCAAAGTTAGCAATGTCACAGCTGCAGAAAATATGGTGGGACCGCAACATTTCGCGTAAAACCAAAATTTATCTGGTACGCACACTCGTGTTCTCCATTTTCCTGTATGCTTCTGAGACATGGACTGTCAAATCTACTGACAGGAAACGCATTGATGCTTTTGAGATGTGGTGCTGGCGTAAAATGTTGGGTGTATCTTGGACTAAGCACCGGACTAATGCATCGATACTCAAAGCTATAAGACTAACCACCAGGCTCTCAATTACATGTATCCGCAGAGTCCTTGAATTTTTCGGACATATCGCTAGGAAGACTGGAGATAGCCTGGAAAAGCTAATGATCACTGGTTCGGTGGAAGGAAAAAGAGCAAGAGGCCGCAGTTCAACTCGATGTTCAAACCAGATCACTCATTCATTCTCCATTAAAGTATACGAGGCCTTAAAAGCCGCAAGTGATCGCAAAACCTGGAGATCAGTTATCCGCAAAAAAGTGATCCGTGGAAAAGGTTATCACCCTCAGCGCGGAGGAAATCGACGTCATATACCTTCGTCAATCATACCTTTATCTTTTTGACGTGACAACGTCTTAATTAGGTTGCGGCTTGGAGACACTCATGAAAAAGTGTAACACCCGCTCACGTCTGTTACCATGAGTCACCGGACGAAAGAGAGGCCCGCCGGACTGGCGAATGCCTTGCGTCTCTCTCCCACTCCAATCCATCACATTTAAAAAGACGTTGTCACGTAAAATCTTTGCCCGTAAAACCGACTTTACAGGCAACCGTTTTTTTTCTTTAAGTAAAAAAAGCTGTACCACTCTCAATAATCAAGCATTCAAAGCAAACAGTTATCTTAAGAATTACAAAAGCGAGATCAATTGAAAACCACAAAAGTCAATTATATCGTAACATTCGATGAAAAATCTTGAAAGACATCGAAACTGAAGTTAATATTTGAGTCCGTAAATTCAATCCGACCGAGAAGTTGAGAAACTCGAAAGGTAAAAGATTTAAAAGCGCACCTCAACTTTTTATCTTTTTATTCCAGCAATTAACCTTTCTCAAAAGTATCTTTAACTTTCAGCGGAAGGAAGGTTATTTCTTTGGCGGCCATCATGAATTTATTATCTTGTTTTATCTAATTCTTATTACAATTTTTTAATGGCTACCCTTAATATAAAATACCGTTTAGAACATTATGTTTATATTCGTAATGCTTTAACACTTTCAATGTTATTTTTCGTAAGAATTTATATAACTTTTTTAATTTAATTATCTATAGTAAATGTACTACAATAGCTAAACATCATATCGCACGCTTAGTATTAGTATGATTCAAAATCAGGCTTAATTAATTAGAATTAACCCCACTCTAAGTGGGGTGGCAAAACATGTTGTCACATAATTTGGCTGCGTATTTTACGACTAGCCGCCTGCCTGACCTCAACTTAACTTAGTCGTATGTTACAACGCCTCGGTAAGAAATGAGGGTGGTATATTCTACTCACGTGTATACCACACGGCGGGTCGACTTATCTTATTCGCCACCTCGTGACACCTCGGCAAGAAATGAGGGTTGTCTATTCCACTCAACTGGATACCACACGGTTGGTTAACTTACCTTAGTCGCCTTTTACGACACCTTGGTAAGAATGAAGATGGTATAATCTACTCAGCCGGATACCACACGATGGGTCAACTTACCCTAGTCGTCTTTTACGACACCTTGATAAGAAATGAGGGTCGTATATTCTACTCAGCCGGATACCACACAACATCTTTTTTTTAAGCTTTTGTTCAACTTCCAATGTATGTATGTGAAGGTGGAATCTCGCAAGTTAAATTTAACTCACTTTCCGGTGTCCGATTGAGCTGAAATTTTATATATTGGTCCAGTCCCGATGACAATGCGTGTTTATGATAAGCATGACCTGAAGCTGCTACCAGGATTGGCTCCAAACAAGGGAACTCAACGGTTAACAGTAGGGACATGGACCGCGGGTCGCGGGTTCGATTCTCGCCGAGGGCCAACATTTTCTATAAATGAATTTGTTGGTCTTTGAGCCTGGGTGTATATTTGTATTTAAGTATGTATTTAAAAAATATATAAGTATATATTCACCAGTTGTCTGTCTCCCATAACACAAGTATTAATTTACTTACATTGGGGACGGACGACCGTGTGTGTAAGTGTCCCATATATTTATTTATTTATTTTTGACTTATTTATTTATTATTATTAAGTAAGGCCCGTTTGTGTAAGTATCCCATATCTTTATTTATTTATTTATTATTATTAAGTAAGGCTCAGTACAGGGATTTTACCATAGCCAAAATATACAACCAAGTTGGTTTAGCCAATCGAATGGCAAACACGTATTGATTCATGAACACACCTAATCGGTATTCCCCACACGATATGACAGAGGGATTTTCGCGTGCCCTGAACTTTATTGAAAAATTAATAACGTTTTTACCGGTCGCGTGTTGCGCATCTCGGGAACTTAGTCTGGCTACCTAGAATATCTAAGCGTTCAATCAATTATAGCCTTGTCACTACAATAAACGAAAATAATTAGTACCTGGGTAAGCCTTGCTTTTTTTAAATATATAAAAATGCAATAAACAAAAAGATAATATTATCTGGAATCGATCCTGGTATTCGAATTTGAGACCGTTTGCTACCCAAATAAGCTAACGTGACTTTGAAATTTACAGCGCAATTAACCTTTGCTTTCTCATAAAATTTTTGTAGTTTTTTAGTGCCTCAAAACAAAAAACGCGACCGTTATTTCAAATGAAACCTAGCTACGCTGTTCTCCCCCAAGACATGCTGTAAGAACATCGTTGAAGCCATTTCCGAGATTCGGAATATCATTTATATATTAAAGATAGCAATAAAAGGAGAATACATAAAACCTATTTAGCATATTTATATTTCTTAATTTATATTTCTATTGCTTAGTTTAACTTTAGTTAGGTAGCCTGTAAGAGATTGCTATTAGTGACAAGGCCGCCTTTGCACATCTTTTTGTTTAATTTTAAGTTTCATGTACCGATTTTGTTGTATGTGCAATAAAGTATTTTATTATCATTATTATATTATTAAAGATTATATTAATTCAAATTCAAATTCAAAATATTCTTTATTCAAATAAACTTGTAAACAAGTGCTTTTGAATCGTCAACTCTACTGCTGGTCCGGAAAGCTGTACCTACCGAGAAGAGCCAGGAAAAAACTCGGCGGTGGCTCTTTTAAAAATATAATTCTTAATACTATTTACATTAAGTCGTTACTGTCTTGTACAGGTTCAAAGAGAGCTATATCCACACATTCTTATCTTCCAAATAATCTTCAAGAGTATAGTTTCTTTGGCTTGGGTTCTTTGGGTTTCTTGGCTTTCAGTATCAGCCTCTTTTTAACAGTGTTTTTAAACTGATGTAATGGCAAAGCTGAAATTGAAATTGATAAAATTGTCTGGATTTAACTCTTCTTCGACCTTGCGAATTTGTTATCACGAAATTTACTTCAAATTATATTTTAAGTAGGAAGGAAAGAAGGTGATATCTTCTCGGTAGGAGCAATTTTTCTAAACCAGCACTTACATATATACATATATATATAAAATGTACATTTATATATGTAAGTTATATATATCTCAAGATATTCTTGGGGTATATGAAACTTGGCAATTCGCATTGAAACAGCGTGGTGGGTTGCTCGAACGTTTCCTTCCAAAACCCCTTTGCACAGCAGCGAAAAAATTCACGCTGAAGTTAAAATATCGCCCTAATTGCATGTTACAAAGTGTCGCGTAACTTAAGTAGCTTAGCGATGAGAGAGTAATCTGTTTACACGTTAGCTGACTTATCTCGGCATGTAACAACTTTATGGCCTTAGGAAGCTGAGATAAACTTTAAAATGATTTAAGACCTTAAACGTCAGGCGGTGAAATACCTAGGTATTTTACAAAATAGTTTTTCTTTTCCCATTCCATAGACTTTTAATGCCGTGTGGTATCCGGAAGAGTAGAAAAGACCACTCCATTTCTTACCGGTGTGTCGTAAATGGTGACTAAGGTAAATCTAACCGCCGTGTGGTATTCGGTTTAGTAGAATAGACCACCCTCATTTATTACCGAGGTGTCGTAAATGGCGACTTAGGTAAATATACTCGCCGTGTGGTATCCGGCTAAGTAGAATAGACCACCCTCATTTCTTACCGTTGTGTTGTAATTGGCCACTAAGGTAAATCTACCCGCCGGGTGGTATCCGGCTAAGTAGAATAGACCACCCTCATTTCTTACTGTTGTGTTGTAATTGGCCACTAAGGTAAATCTACCCGCCGGGTGGTATCCGGCTAAGTAGAATAGACCACCCTCATTTCTTACCAAGGTGTCGTACAAGGCGAGTAAGGTAAGTTGACCCACAGTGTGGTATCCGGTTGAATAGAATAGACGAATCTCTTTCTTACCGAGGTGTTCGAAAATATGACTAAGATAAGTTGACGTCAGGCAGGCGGCTGGTCGTAAAATACGTAGCCAAATCATGTTACAACATGTTGTGACGACTACGCTTAAATTGGGATAAGGGTAGGAGGGTGATATAAAATATTCTTTACTTTTATAGTGCCAGTGTTTAGTTACGTTTGCCAAGGGAAATGGACACGTAAAATTCTAAATTAGCGGACCGATTTGGTTACAACCGCACGTAAATTTTTAATGAGCCCCAAACGTGCTCCATTATGCAACAGCACTAAAGTCTAATCAAGGTAGCGACACATCTGACGGGTAGTGGTTCTAATATCTTTACCTTTAATATTTAAATGAATTAATCTTGTATATAAAACAATCGCAGCGGATCCGCCCGTGTCGTAAGACTAAAACCGTAATATAGTGTTTTGATAACCATAAAAATGGTTAAAGTGGGTTAACCTTAAAAGCTAGACATACGCTGTCGTGGACTTTTATTTAGAACTTTTAGAGGGGAACAATTTTGTAATACATGATTTTTGAATAGCTTTCACCGTTTACTCAGCGCACGCAAGGAAAGCTTTAAATTATGCCGTTTTTGTACTATATTTTTTTGCTGCTCCTCTCCTATTCATCTTAACCTGATGTTATATATCCTATAGCCTTCTGTAATGAATGACTATCTTACACTGAAATAATTTTTCAAATTGGTCCAGTAATTCCTGAGATTAGCGCGTTGAAACAATCAAACAAACTCTTCAGCTTTATATATTAATATAGATTTTCGGAGTTTCGTAAACGAGTCCAAAAATTTTTATAAAATTCAGTATGTAGGGGGTTTCGTTTTATCCCTGTTTTTGGTCACTGGAAATTTTCTAAAATTGACATTGAATACAAAAAACTGTTTTTGCTGTCATTTGTAAAGTTGTAATTGCTCAGCGGGAAACAGGCGGACTAAAGAACTAAAAATACCTAGGATCAAGCCCCAGATATCCCAAATAAAAGCTTTTAAAAAAACTACAAAACTCGCTTCTAAAAATAATTCTTAATATAGGTAGAATAAAAATGATAAATGAAACAACATCACAATATTGATTTTCATATTGGAGTACAACAAAAGTCTTTATTTTAGTAAGACCCAAAAGCTGTAAAAATAATATCGTAGTAAAATATAGCAGTTGGAAAATTCAACAAGATCTACGAGAAATTATAAATTTATATAATTAAATTTATAATTTGACTTCAGCATAAAGCTACAATTTAATACAAGAGCTCCTAGCGACTACCGCATAAAACCAATTAAGCACAAAAATCGTTAGTTGTGAGAACAAAGCCATAAATACTGGTAAATAAAAGCCAATTATTTCCACGGAACAAAGACCGGCATTAATTCTAGAGCACACAATTAGCAGAACACCGCACAAAAAGGTATTCCTTAAATTTGAAACATTCTAGGTTCTGTTTCAAGCAACGGAAGACGATTTCTGATTATAGTCAAGTGCATGGCGGCTTATATATTACAAAAATTAATGGCTTTATTAAGGGTACAAAAAATATTTATTTTTCCAAAATATATAGCTGTGCTTACGGCTTCACCGGCGTGTAAATCAATGTATTTTATGGAAATGTTATGTTTTTTACTAAACAGGCTCTACAAAACTATTAATAAAATTATTTTCCTATCATCCGCGATGATGTAAAATAGATAATATATAATGCTAAATGTAGAGTGGACAATCCGGTTTCATATCTGATACAGACAGGATTCGTAAAAACACGTGCACAAACCTCGCATCTCCTTATCCAATTGTCAACGACAACGATTGTAGAGTTTGTGATAGTGAACGTATGTAGTACTTGTGTATTGTGGTGGCGGCGGGGGAGGTTTGTGCATGTGTTTTACGAATCTTGCATGTATCAGGTATGAAAAAAGGATTGTCCACTCTACATTTAGCATTATATATATTTAAATTTATCGCGGATTATAGCAAAATAATTTTATTATTACTTTTGTGTTATCTACCTAACAAAGTAACATCTAATTCTATAAATTATTTAAGCAGGCTCTCTCAATAGTAAAGTAAAGTAACGGCCTGTTATAATCGCACTACTGGGCATAGGCCTCCTTCTGTCCGTTTCTGGAGAGAAGGGTTGGAGCAAAAACGTACCTCGCTGCTCCAATGCGGTTACACATATCCCCAGATTTCTCTAGAGATATGCAGGTATTTATCGCACCGAAAAGCGTGTGATAAATTGCAATTATCATAATTTATAGAATTAGGCGTTACTTTGCGGAGATCCATAATACAAAAGTAATAATAAAATTATTTTGCTATAATCCGCGATGATTCATCGCGGATTATAGCAAAATAATTTTATTATTACTTTTGCAATTATCAATTAGACACGTAAGTTTTAATAGAAAAACTCATTGGTGTCTCCCCGGGGTTTGAACTCGTGATCCCCTCGAAAGAGTCGCTATCGCAGCTTATTGAGTATTATATATATTTCGCTTATATAACATCATAGCAGTAGAGTTGACGATTCAAAAGCACTTGTTTACAAGTTTATTTGAATAAAGAATATTTTGAATTTGAATAATTTGATACCAAGCAGGTAACCCATAAATCTTTAATACCAATGTGTCCAGAGGTTAACTCGTACGTGGAACTTGGTCGGTTCAGTAGTAACGCCGGAGCGCGGATGCATTTTATGAGCGGAACTATCCTACGAGGCTGGTTTTAGATTTTATCGAGAGCCGTAAACTGTCCGACGTTATTACAGGACATTAGTGAAAACTAACACTTTTTCACTTCTTCTTTTTCACCTCTTTCTTCCATAATAATGGGTTATTCAAATTTCTTGTAAACTTGTAAACAAGTGCTTTTGAATCGTCAACTCTACTGCTGGTTCGGAAAGCTGTTCCTACCGAGAAGAGCCAGCAAGAAACTCGGCGGTTGCTCTTTTCAAAATAACAGTTATAACTAGTTACATTAAGTCTTACTATCTAGCACAGTAGCTCACGCATCCTTATCATCTAAATAATCCTCAACTGTACAGTAGGCCTTTTGTATCAGCCTCTCTTTAACAGTGATTTTAAACTGCTGTAATGGCAAAGCTAAAATTGATTGTGGAATTTTATTATATATTCTTATACCTAAACCCACAAACGACTTACGTACCTCTGATAAGCGCAAAGCAGGCCGAAAACTTAAGTCGGTTCCTACTTTGTCTATTATATACTACACAAATTTAGGAAAAGTCAAGTTAAAAATAACTTTTGCCAAAATTTAATGTCTCTACTCTTAACCCCTGAGGGATTCCCTCGTCTGGAGAAAATCCTAGCAGCAGAATCAAGTCATGCTTATCGTAATCGCGCGTTGTCATCGGGACTGAACCAGTATGTCAAATTTCTGCTCCATCGGACACCGGGAAGTTAATCAAATTTAACTTGAAAGATTACACCTTCACTTACATACATGGCAAGTTAAATAAAAGCAAAACCATATAGAAACATATTACTAAAATTGAATATTATTTAGATAACAAAAATCCCTAGATTTGAAAAATCTATTAGCTTTGAACAAGACAGCGGTTTAATAATGTAAAATTGAAAATGATAAAAAGATTGATCGCCGAGTTTCTTGTTGGTTCTTCTCGGAAAGAGCAACATTCCGTACCGAAAGTATTTATTTGAAATAATACAAGTATATATTTACCAGTAATCTGTCACCCATAACACAAGTATTAAGTTACTTGGTTTAGGAATAGGTGAAAATATTTTGCAATAGTTAAGTTTCCGCCTTGTGCAGATAAGAGCGCAGAAGCTCTACTAACTTCAGGAACGTAGACAGACGGACTGTCGCATTTATAATATTAGTATTGATTTTTTTACAAACCCGCCGTGTGGTAGAAAACCCGTCGGACCCTACCTAGCCAATCATGTTACAACATGTTTAAAACATGTTGTGCCGACCCCGCTTAGAGTGGGATAAGTTAAGTTTAAGTTTAAAGTAGCAATTAAATCTCGGATTCAAATTAAAGCAATACAAACTGTCTCTCACCATTCCCAGCATAAATACAATATCACCTTCAAAAGATTCGAAGCACCCTCGAACGACAAATAAACGAATGATATTTTCTTTCTATTAATACAAGACGACAAAGGGCAATATTAAATTCACAAAGGCGATACCAATTTACCGGTATGGCGGGAGCTCAATTTTCATTTGCAAAAGGAAAAAGGCGGGAGTCAAACGCCCTGTTCAAGATCATACGGGACACACTCTGCAAGTCTATTTCACAGATACGAATGGCATTCTACTGGATGTCGCTATAATAAAAAAGTTGAAGTTAAGTTGAAAAAGTCACCAAGTTAAAAAAAACTAAAAGAACAATCGATGCTCTGACCTCTATATATATTAATTCAAAGTGAGTTAAGATTCAAAGGAGTCGGTGACATACATACATACGGCGTAATATAAATAGCTCATGAATAAGGACCCCAGAAGTCCGGCTAACTTGATCTAATAACCACGAGAGCGGCGCCGAATTTGACACGCGGCTGCATACGCTTGCAGACTGCCTAGCTTAGGCGGTTCAGCGGACAGAGCTCGAGGCTCAGGTAGGGCACGATCTCTCTTTACCCACCGTGGTTCGTACCACGGTGGACAGAGAGAGATCGTTGGCAGCGATGGCCTCCTTCTGCAAGGACGTAATCTCGCGGAAGGAGGTGGCTGGGCGGATTTGGGAAGTAGAGTCCTTGGATCCGATCCGCCGCAGGCGAACGGGGCGCAGTTGGCTCGCCGAAGCCCGTCATATGCCGCCCTAATGGGGACCTCTAGGCTACTCGAATGGGGTTTATCGCACGCCCATCTGATATGGTACTCCCGATGCGTCGATTAGTGCAGCGAGGGGTCAATTTAAGAGAGGCCCCAGCCTGGCGGCGCACTGAGAGGTGGCGCACTCTGGGGTTCAGAGTTGCTGCTGGCGGGGATTGGGGCAATGTGTACAACGATACCCTATCCCCGCCACCTACAGCGTGGTAGAGCACTGTCAGGTTTTTAGTCGGTGCGAGTCCGACATACCCGCCGCACGTCCCCGTCAGGCGGTGACGACCCATAATGGATTTTCCTGATTTAAAAAAACCTTGTATAATGAGACAATACAGGCGCATTGTATACATAAACTAAAAATATTTAATTCATCAATTAGGCATTATATAAATGTAAATTTTATTTGCTTTATGGTAAAGTATATTATGAAGTATGTGTTGAATGCTATTTCCTTGTCATAGTAAATAAATAAACGTGTTAACGTGATTGTCGATGGCGCTTCTAGTATAATTTTATATCTTCAGTAAGACACCCTTATCTTGGAAATCAAAGATCTTCGCTGACAAAGTCATCGTGGTCGAAAATGAAAATGTTAACAAAACAATTCCTTTATTAATATTTGTAGATGTACCAACACATTAATTTTGATCATAAACAAGATAATGATGAAAATTTCTAGCAATCTATGTATATAATAGAGAAAGTATGAATGTATGTCCATTATATATTCCGGAACAGTTGGGCAGATTTAAGTCAATCTCCAGATTAACACAGCGGATAATACTGTAAATTTTGGTGGCGAACTGTGCATTTTTTTGACAATCAACAGTTTTGTTTCGATTGTATGTCGTACCCAGACTTTTGCCCGGTTCACATTATTCCAGTCCAATAATCCAGCGAGTCAATCCAGTCCCGTGCTGGACTGGATTATATCGTTTACATTCAATAGATTTCCACAAATAAAACAATACGTGTTCACTGTTTAGCGTAGTAGTCAAGCACTGGATTCAACTGAATTGGCCGTTCACACTATTCCAGTGGCACTGGAATGGGCGAGCTGGAATAAAAATGTAACGCCAATCCAGTCGACTGGACTGGATTGATCACTGAATTAGTATATTCTAGTGCAGGTTCACATTATTCCAGTTGACCATTCCTGCCAGCGCTGGAATGCTACGGGCATTAGCCACAGTAACGCGTGGCCGGACCGCTATTCTTTTATATCTCACAATTCGCTCTCATAATTAGAATACCAGGTATCCTAAACATACCGCTATCTATATCTATATACTAATATATAAAGCTGAAGAGTTTGTTTGTTTGTTTGAATGAGATAATCTCAGGAACTACTAGAGCTATTTGAATAATTCTTTCAGTGTAAGATAGTCCTTTTATTGAGGAAGGCTATATGCTACAACGTAACGCTTAGATGAATAGGAAAGGAGCAGCAATAAAAAATACTAAAACGGCAAAATAAAAAGCTTTCTTTGCGTGTGCTGTGTAAACGGTATTAGTTATTCAAAAATCATTTATTACAAAATAATTCTAATCTAAAAGTTCTAAATAAAAGTCCGCGAAAGCATATGTCTAGCTTTTAAGGTTAACCAACTGTCACCATTTAAGGCTAACCAACTGTCACCATTTTTATGGTTATCAAATTCAATTTCAAAATATTCTTTATTCAAATAAACTTGTAAACAAGTGCTTTTGAATCAAAAGACGGTGTATTATGGTTTTTATCTTTCCACGCGGGCGGAGCCGATGGCGATTGCTAGTCGTTAATAATGAAATTCCATACAACGAGGAACAAAGATGACTTCAAGAAAATTCCATTAAATATTCTCATAGCGACCATCTCTTATAATCGATATCAAACACACAATAGAAAATTATTAGAGCACTTCCAGAAAATGTTTGTCTTCAATAAGACGCTCCCAAGTCTGGAATATCAGGCATCCTGGAGACACCGGCGCGCAGTGATATCGTCGGAAATGAAATTCCATCGCGGTCAAACAATTTCCCCTATCTCAGCAGCTTTATGCGGAGGAAATTAAATTTAGGAGACTTAGACTGTTTGCAGATTGTATTCCTGACTTGATAAATTTATATTTATGGTTTGGTTAAGTTTTGAAACTTACGCGTCTCATTTGGGTTGTTGCGCCAAGATATATATCTTGAGGAGCGATAAAAATCATGTGAACGAACAAGTGTTAAATATGTATTTGGATGGATATATTACACGCTCAGTAATAAAGTGCCCTAAATCAATCTAAATGAATCAAATCTTTGTGTCCAATTGCAACTAGAGTAACGTAGCGCCATGCCAAATACGAAATAAACGGATACAGAGGCTAGGTTTCATTTACGACTAAACGACAGGATTTCAAATCTATCTTTGTATAAAAACAATTCAAATTCAAAATATTCTTTATTTAAATAACCTTGTAAACAAGTGCTTTTGAATCGTCAACTCTTTGCTGGTTCGGAAAGCTGTTCCTACGGAGAAGCAAAAAACTCGGCCGTCGCTCTTTTATAAATATAATTCTTAATAGTAGTTACATTTATTCATTTATGTCTTCTACATGTTTCTTACACATTCTTATCATATAAGTAATCCTCAACAGTGTAGTAGGCATTCTTTTTAACAGTGTTTTTAAACTGCTGTATTGATGAATTTTATTATACAATGTTATACACAAACCCACAAACGACTTACGTACCTTTGCAAGCAGGAGCAATAAGCTTATGTCGGTTCCTACTTTGTCTATTAGATTTAGATATGTAAAAAAAATCTAATGCAATAATGACGGTCGGACTTTATTCGTAATTTCAAATACTATTAAACGTAAAATATATCGCATGCTTAATATTAAAGTGACCTAAATCAAAAAACTTGTTTTGTGGCAAATTGCCATAAGCTTAATGTAGCGCCTACAACACTCATCATCATAACTTAGAAGAGCAGGAAAGCTTTTTTTATATAATTGATATCGTGATGTTACAGATGACATTGAAATAAGGATTACAAAGTATCTAACCTAAAAAAAAAAAAGTAAAGTAGCGGCCTATTACTCTCCCACTGCTATGAATAGGCCTCTTCTCTCCATTTTTGGAGAGAAGGATTGTAGCTAAGACCTACCACGCTGCTCCAATGCGGATTGGTACGTTACACATGTCTCCTAAATTCTCTAGGGACATGCAGGTTTCCTCACGACGTTTTCCTTCACCGAAAAGCGAGTGAAAAATTGCAATTATCAAATAATTTATAGAATTAGGCGTTACTTTGCGGAGATCCATAATACAAAAGTAATAATAATATAATGCAGAATTCAATGAATCCTGCATGTATCAGGTAAGATAACTGATTGTCCACTTACATTTAGCATTATATATATTTTCTATTTTACTTCTTCGCGGATTATAGCAAAATATTTTTATTATTACTTTTGTAATTATCAATTAGACACATAAGTTTTAACAGAAAAACTCATAGGTGTCTGCCCGCGTTCGAACCCGCGACCTCCTCGAAATAGTCGCACGGTGTTACCGCTGGGCACTTCAATACTAAGCGTGCGATATGACTTATGATGACACGAGCCGCAAGTTTATGTCGGTAGTTTAAGTCAGTCAGTGAGTTCAACGATTATCATATGTCTGGTATGCGGTGTGTCGCCGTTGAGACTGTGACGTTGCACTTTGAGGTTACGAACTCGCAGCGTTTATTTTAAGTTCCCCACTTCTCACTAACGGGGCAATAGTTAGTTAACGTATGCACAAGTTTTAATGATGTGCCTTATCACTTGTTGTAAGTATGACTTCATTATTACCTTACCAGTTAATTCTATTTTAATATAGGACTCCATTTCTCGGTTTTATATGTTAATCCATAGACATTTTACCCTTTTTATTACCATTCTTTCTCTTAATACACTCCTTCTCTTAATACTGCCCTTTGATAGCCAAACTTTGAAACTGTGCTAGCCCAACGGTGACGTGTGACTCTTTAAACGATTTGATTGGGATGTCTAAATTGGGATTACGATCTTAAATACCATAAACAATTCTTTTACCCACGAACTAAATCCATCGATCATAGAGGCAGTTAAAACAATTGTTCATTAATGAAAACTACCAAATTAATTACTGGGATACGGGTGGTCGAACTCCCTATCTGTTAACTGTAACTGTAACGGGAACAATTTGAAAAATAAGTAGTAACTCCTCTAATTGTTTTAATTTGGAAATTTGCTCATTTAACAAATAGAGAGTAAAGCAATACACGCCGTGTGCTATCTGACTGAATAGAAATACCACCTTCATTTCTTACCGAGGTGTCGTAAAAGGCGACTAAGGTACTAAGGGCGATAAGGGCTAACTAAGTGGAATAAGCAGAAGGATGATAGAGTAAAGCAATACGTAAGTACTTTGTGTAGTTTTCTTGTCCCCGAATCAGAAACGGGTTATAAAATTGTCTGCTATTTGGTATTGATTGAGTAGAATAGACAACTCTCATTTCTTACCAAGGTGTCGCAAAAGGCGACTTATGTAAGTTGACGTCACGAAGGCGGCCGGTCGTGAAATATGTTGCCAAATCATATGAACATGTTTCTAACATGTTGTGCCGAGTCCAGGTCGAGTGGGATAACAGCAGGAAAATGATGACACGCTTATAAATTCGTCTAATGTTTTTAACAATCGATCGCCCTAAAGAGTTGAAAAGAAATATAGGTATCTCAAAAAACTTTATTGTATTAGTCTATATACAAGTCGCATAATATTAAAATTAAATACTAGTCTTGATGTATAAAATTTAAACGTATTTATGTATAGTTCTGAATTCATACGACATTTTTTTGTCAACAGAAGATTCGGCATGGTCGACAAGAGGTTCTGCGTAGAAGGTGGATCGCGTTGCGGAAAAGGAGAAGGTCTATTCGTGTTCGCAGCAGAGGGTGGTAGAGAACTGACTGAACTCCTCAATATCTACAGTCAAGAAGCGCACTCCAGACTGAGTGTAGCTTCAAGGAGTGGTTCAGGTAAATTGATAACAACTGCACTGTTCATGTAACCATTCACAATCTTTTGAAATATGACCTAACGGGGGTAAGCAGGATTATTACCCTATATTATGCTCTATATTGTCCCAAGTTTGTAGTTGCTTTTTTACCAGTGTTAAGGCGTCCATTTCCTTTATACTTTTGGGGATACACTAACTGACATCTGATAATGATCGTTAAATTAAAGTAAAATTTATTTAATTACGATATCACTGGTAAGTTGATGTAATGCAGCTAAATTTTCTTACATAATTTTATGATCGACAAAATCAAAGGCCTTGCTAAAATCTGTATCTATTTTCGACCCTTTTCTCTAAAGTTATACATAGTAAATTCTGTCTCACAAACTTATGTTGATTAGCTGCTAATAATGGAATTATATGAATACTAGACTTCGAACTTAGAACACTTTATTCCCGTTAATTTAATCGTTTAAGAAACCTCAATAATATATGCTTATTTTCCCTGTTTCCAGAAGCAAAAAGGGTTTTTTTTAATCCTAAATGTTATACCTGTGTATAAGATTTAATTGTAATCTTTAATTATTTTCGATTTGGAAACTATATATATATATATATATTATTAAAAAAATATATTTTCTTGTTGGTTCTTCTCGGCAAGAGCACATTTCCGAATCAGTCGTAGCTTTAGCGTAATTTGACGATTCAAAAGTGCTTCTAAAAACCAATTTGTACATAGTATTATTTGAATCCAAATTGTGCCAAATTTCATCAATATTACTTCAGCGGATTAGCCGTGAAAGGGTAACACAAAGACAGACTTTAGCATTTCTAATATTAATATGGATGAATATAAATCCATTAATTACTAGTAATATCCCGCGGTTACCCGCGTAATTTTTACACCTTATTACATTTTTATTCAATTCTATCGTTTTTTAATGTAATGTAGCCTATGTTGCTTTCCAATGGTTCAAGAATTTTTGAAATCGGTCCAGCAGTTTTTGTGTGAAAACATTAAAAATAATATTATCATTAATTATTGACTAAAATAAAATCTTATCTTGCTACAGTTCTAGATAAAAGATTCTCCGACACCAGCTCCTGTATGGACGATTGCTTCCACCAGTCTATGAGATCAGTTTCCCCGTCATGGGGTGGTCCGGCCAGCCAGACCATGCATTGCCTGTCAGACCTTGATACCAGCCTCGACAGTAACGAAGATAAATTCAGGAGGCCGACGTCTTTGCCTAGGTGCTCAAGTTGCGTTGGCAAAATAAGCCACTTGACCAGGTTTGTATTCTGTTTATATAAAAAAGCAAAGACGAAAAAGTGGCTGTTCATCATAGAATTTTTTTCTTATCTGCATCCCATCATTCCTAACTATCACCTATGTATATTAGATCCTTACTTATTAAGTGCAATTTAATAGCCTTTTCTGTTATTATTTCAACGTCCCTTTACTCGTTAATTACAGTTATAGTTTCCTAGAAATAAAGGCAACTTTAACTGTGCATATCTACAGCCATCTCTCAGATAATCGGTTAATCAAATATCTTACTTAGCGTGAATTACAGCGTCATTGATGTAATAATCAATACGAAACATTCCGCTTAACAGACGCTTCTTAAGTTTACGCTCTTCACACCTCATGATGTTGCAAGTAGAATGAAGGCACTTACTTACTTTAGGCACTTTCTTTAAAATTAAACCCTAAAGCGTGTTTATGACATTGGTTGGTTGCTTTTTTTTATGATCGTGATTTCTTTGAATTTGATCTACAATTTTTAAAAGCTTTTATTTAATATGCTTTGTATGTATGTGAAATTTCCGATAGAGCTGGAATTTTACATACTGATCCAATCTCAATGCATGTTATGATAAGCAACACCTGTTGCTGCTGCCAGATTTGGCTCCAGATGAGGGAATTCTTCAACGGTTAACACGAAACTACAGTAATGACATACAAATTTCGTTAAAAGCTTATTTAAATTTAGTTGTTAATTTGATTTAGATATAGACCGTTACTTAAGTTAACCTTTTGTAAGTATAATGTAGAACTTTAAAAGAATCAATAATTTCCAGGTCATCGACTATGAATACGCCAGGATCGATCATGTCGCCAGTATGGACGATGGAAAATATAATGGAGAAGCGTTCAGAGTCAGACAGAGCCTCTATTTACTCGAGATCAAGTGGCAGTGCCTCCGAGTATTCTGTTCCGCGGAGTGCGTGCTTACTTGACAAGAGTTTCGATTCTAAACGTGCCAGTCCTGTAGGATGCTGCACACCAACCGTGCCAGTGAAAACTGGAAACACGTGCCAATGTTGGCAACAACCAAAACCCTGCTGTTGCAGGAAGAAAACGTTTAACGGACCCTATGAAAATTACGACGTGCCAAAGACGCCAATGCCTTTAATACAGGTAATATTGTAGAAATTAATATTTACCCCGCTTTAGTTTATATAAGCTGTGGTAGCCCAGCGGTAACACCGTGCAACTCTTTTGAGGAGCTCATAGGTTAAAACCCGAGCAGACACCAATGAGATTTTCTGATAAAAATTATGTGTGTAATTAATAATTGCAATTTATCATTCGCTTTTCGGTGAAGGAAAGCATCGTGAGACAACCACCTGCAAACCTGGGATATGTGTAACCTACCAATCCGCATTGGAGGAGTGTGATAGGTCTTAACTCTAATCTTTCTCTCCAAAAACGGAGAGAAGAGGCCTATTCCCAGCAGTGGGAGAATAACAGGCTGCTACTTTATATTTTTTTTTTACTAATAGATTGGTAAAATAATTGAATATGTTCACAATAATTCTTAGAACTATTCGGTTTTTTATAGGAACATCCAGTAGATGTAAACTCGGATGCAGCGAGTTTGTACGATACACCAAAGAAACTTAAATGTCTCCTGCAGCAATGCGACTGCGCCAGGAACGAAACCAAAAATGACGAAAACCAAACACACGAAAACAACACATGTGATACTAGCGATAACAATAATGTCGAATCACACTCCAATTATGTTAATATTACTCCGACAACCAATCCGCAAATAGATTTAAGCAATTACGCAAATATAGATCGAGCTACATTAGAAGAATTCGAAAGTTCCCTGCGAATACTCCGCAGTGCTGGTTTCAGTCAAGAGGAGTTAGACGCACTGGAAGATATACCAGAACACGATGACGACATGTCAACAGCAACAACGAACACAGTGCATCCCTCAACAGACTGCTGTAATGAGCACATGAGCTACATGCACATTGAGCTAATAGAAAACAGTATTTCAAGTAATAGCAAAAACTTTTCCGACAACATCAGTCGAATTAGCCACGTGTCAGATCCAACCCAACACTCTGATACGGATAACACGATCAGCACAAGACGTTCAAGTTCTGCGGACTTTACAAAAAGACATGACGATGACTTCAGCTTAAACAGCCGCGTGTGCTTTACACCGACAGTCATCAGACGGACTTGTAAAACTGATTGTATCAATGAAGGTGTCCCAATGAGAACTAACACTCCTGAATTTGAACAGAAAAAGCTCTTTAAATCGCCCGAACCAAAGACGGATAATATTTTCGTTGCCAAATTCAAGGATGTGGTCAAAATTCGTAGATCATCGAGCGTGCCAAGTAAATCGGAAAAGAACAGAGATTCCTCAAGCTCCAACGACTCCGGGGTCTCGACTGGATCGTTGAAGCATCACAAGGGTGATTTTAATGAGTTTGAAACGCCTGTGACTAATTCTAAGTCGGCCAAAAAGCATAAGAACAAATCATCCTTCAGGAACACATTGACGCCTGTACACGCGCCGTTCATGAAATCCAATTCGTCAGATCCGTTGAAAAACTTGACATTCCAGTTCGAAGAAGTCGCTATCATGGCCAAGTCGAATTCGTGTGAAGTCGACACTTTGACTAGAAGAAAGAAAAGGATTGGTAAGTTTAACAAGTATTTAAATTAATTATTTACCTTGCCACCAAATACTACATTGGCGCATAGTTTTATGTTACATTCTTTTGGCTAGAAGAAATATTAGATCCCAAAAATTAATAGCAAGCAGAATTTTCTAGTAAGCAATGCATGATATAATGATAAAAATTAAGTTGCTCTTTTGCAGTGATTATTTTCGGCTTTTAATAGATGTGAAGCCAAATTTTTAACAAAATTGATCTTAGTTTTTCTTATTTCATTTGACCTAAAATGTGTAAAAATTTTAAATATTAGATCTTAATTTTACTATCCTAAAGAATTCGCTTGATAATTTATATATATTTTAAATCTGTTATTTCAGGTGACACAGATACGACAGCGCGTCACAGCCAAATGACCAACAAAAGTACGTCCTCAGGAGCGTCAGACACGTCAGACTATATGGAGTCACTGTCAGTGTCATCATTCAGTTCGTGTGACGTGTCAGCGGATAGACACGTCACGAGGCCCAGGTCTGGCAAAGAATATGCTAGTATCGATAGGACTGCGTTGGCGAGTGTATGCGATGTTGGTCCCGCTTGATCAATTTTGTATATTTGACAAATAACTGTCATTAAAAGTGTCTAAAGATGTCAATGTTAAGGTGTATAGTTGTAAATTTTAATCATGTGTCATTTGTATGACACGCGTCCATGTTTGGTCTACTGACTTCAATATATTTGACATATAAATTGTAGCAGTTGTCATTAAGTGACTAAAGATGTCAATGTTAAGGTGTATAGCTGTTGATTTTAATGTCTGGTGTCATTTGTATGACACGCGTCCATGTTTGGTCTACTGATTGTCATACAATTTCTTGCCAGAACGAGAAATGATTTTGGTGTCAGACTAAAAATTCCGGCCTTAAATCAACAATTTCTGCTACTCTATTGCTTTATGCATTTGATTTTATTTTTTTATCTGGCGTACAAAAAGTTTGTATGTTTTTTTATTATTTTATCGTTTTATTTGCAAATACAGTCACTTTCCAACATTGATTTTAGATATATCTTTGCATCATCGTATATTTTATAGTCTGTATGTTTTTGAAAATTGTTGATATTTCTTTTCTTCAAACAAATATTTGACCAATATGGCGTTTGATTTTCTTACTTTGCTTAAAAGAGGTGATTAAAAAAAGTAAATGATCAAGTCATCATCATTGACCTCTATAATTTATGCCTTCTGATTAAGACACAAATGACTATATATATAAATTGTTTTTATGCTTTTGCTGTGTCTAAACTGCTCAATGCGTTAATAAATTTTAACAATTTGTTGCGGTAAGAAAATATAAAATATTTCAGAAATCCAACTTCTTAAAAATAATTTCACATTTATGACACAATTCCATTGCTCTTTTAATTTAATGCACTTTTAATGAAATAATTGTATTTTATTTTGAACACTTAGTTACAAAAATATCGTTAGCTTTTTATTTTTTTCTATTCTATTCAATGAAATTAAAAAATACAGTCGTTCCTATGTACATAATTAATTGTAGCAAAGAATTTATTGTCAAATTTAGACGTAGTACAGACGAATTTAGCTATGCAGTAGCGTGCCAAAAAATTGTAGCCTGCTTTCAAACATGTCCGGTGTAGTGTAATATATAAGGGATAAATAAGGTTTTAGATTGAGTTTTAGATATATTTTTAAGTACTAAGGAACTGTTGCTAATGTTTAAATATAAAATTATATGGTTAGATTTCATGATGCTGCAAGTATATCCATTTAAGATTCAAATAACTGCCTTATTAAAACGCCAAAAACATCTCTAATTGGTACGAAAACTAGATATCTCTAGTCTATGGTTCTTTAACAGATAAAAATTTCGGTGCTTTTGCAACGTTAAAATTGTAATCTGTGTATCAATATACCTTTATAATATCTACATTTACCATAAGCATAAGGCTTTTAAGTGAAATGATTACTTTCAGTGTTATAAAAATGGCAACACAGATGGTTTATATAGCAAAAAAATACCCTTTTTAAATGTTTTTTTTTTTGTGATAACCTGTTTTTTTTAATGATTTTGTAAATAGTTTACAAATTAAAAAAACTATGGTTTTGTTTATATATCCCTTACTTTATCAAATATTGAAAATTGCGTTTATGCATACATTTTAATATTTATAAATTCACCTATAAAGTACAGAATAATCAAAATTGTAAAAATTTGGAATTGTAATATTAAATGATCAATTACTTAAATGTAAATGTAACTTACATATATTTTATTAAATGTAACGAGTTATGATTAGGTATTGATAAGGTTTTTTAATAAACTTAGGTACTTAAATTATTTGTGCCTTTATGTACAATGTTTTAGATGTTTTTGTTTTCTTTCATGTTACCTTTACAATGTAAACGTCATTATAGGGCATGGTAAAGGCAGAATATCTTTTGTCTGATATCATAAAGTCGTAACTTGAACTTCTGATCTTCATATTTGTAAAAGATATGGTTTCATACATAAAATCAATTCATTTGAATTAATTAACAAAGTGATCCAATATTAGTTGCCTGTTAAACTTCAAATAATAGTCAATAAAGTATTTTAACATAGGAAATATTTGGAAATTATTTCATTTTAATTTGGCAACTTGAACTAGAACCAAAATTGGATTAATTTGAAATAGAATTTCGTCAAATGGCAATAGTTAATGAAAAAAATTACTACTACTACTTTATAAAGTCATATGTCGTATGTAAACATAGGAAATGTGACTTTATTCTTCGGATAGGGCGATATATTTAGAATTTATTTTCATTAGTGAAATAATCTCACTTTCTTAATTACTTATAGGGAAGAATATCGTATGTTAGTAGACTTAAATACTAGTAAAAGAACTTTAAACAACGAATATTCAAATATAAAATCGTTAAATCCCATTCATGAACCGATCATTGAAAATATTTTTGTTTTATCAATAGGTGTAACACAACGTACTAGGAACACCTGATTCCGCAATCAAAACTAGATGGCGCCACTGATCGTTTGCTCCGCGCTATCGAAGTGCTTTCATAGTAATATAAGAAGTCCCCATACATTATGTTATCAGATCAACGGCGCCTATCAGTTCCTAAGCTTACACGGTGCATCCTACTGGAACACTACGCCTAGAGCAACAGTAAACGGTGCATCCAATTATGGAATGCCGTGAAGAATACCGTCCGCGATAAACTATGTAAAAGTGACTATTAAACTCTTGTAATTGTCACCTGTACGTATTCTTTCCCCCCATCCGTCGGGTTATCGTATTATATAGGTACTATTTCACACTTTATTTTATGGCTGTATTAAAAACATCTTTAAGATACGATTTTATGCCTCAACACGCCAATATAATGGCCGATACTATAATGACCTTACTGTAACATTAATATTAAATAAAATTATAAATAAATAGTTTTATAAATAACTTGGATATGTATTTATTTCGTATATATAGTTACAGCTAGTAACGTGTACTAAAGTAAACTTATATTTAGTCTCAGATCAAGAAAAAAGAAAGTTTGAATCAAAATTATTAGAATTAAAATATGAAACATGATGTCCAAATCCAAATTTCCCTTTATTCAAGTAAACGTAAACAAGTGCTTTTAGATCGTCAACTCTACTGCTGGTTCGAAAAACTTTTCTTATCGATAAGAGCCAGCAAGAAACTCGACGAAACTGCACTTATCAAAATATAATTTTTATAACTAGTTACATTAAGTGATTACTATTACGTACAGCGTCGAAATCCTCTCATTCTGATCGTTTATGTAATCCTCAACAGTAAAGAAGGCTTTCTGCATCAACCCCTTTTAAAGAGTGTTTTTAAACTGCTGTAATAGCAAAGCTAAAACGGATTGCGGAATTTTATTAGAGAATCTTATACCCAGACCCACAAACGACTTACGTACTTTTGCAAGGAGCAACGCAGAAGCCGCAAGCTTATATCGGTTTCTACTTTGTCTAATTATAAACAAAGTAAGAACCGACATAAGCTTGCGGCTCCTGTAAAAAAAATGACGATGTCAATTTTTTTATAATTTTGTATATTTTTAGACAAAAAAGTAAATTGCTATAAATTTAGAAGCCAATGTAAGAATACCTATTTCCTTAAACTTCTCTCGCAAAAAACACGTGAAAATAAATTGTTCAAATAAAACCAAACTATACAGATAAAAAATGCATACAGGCGTATTTTTTTAACATTTAAAAGTAATTATTTAAAAATGCTTTCTTTTTCGTCGATCTGAGAATTTAATCAAAATAATTTAGATAATAAATTTGCCTCCGAGGAATCATAAGCAATAGTAACTTCCAATAACAAATTATTCTTATAAAACAGTTATGGTAACGTATTTAGGAGTAGCTGTACAATCAGTCTGATATATCATGACGATCGGCTATTTTCTTACTTTTAAATAAACAATGTTTTAAGTTAAAATCATTTTACAGCTTACATGTATTAGAAATATTTAATATTTCAGTAGTGCTAATTTTTTTATGTGTATACTAACTGTGCTCTCGGCTCCGCTCGCCAGTAATTTAGTGTCAAAAATGTTTTTCCTGCATAAATAATGTTATTTTCAGTAAAAAAATATTTTATGAAATTTCAACGTAAAAGTAATATATTAATTTGGTAACCATAAAAATGGTTAATGTGGGTAAACCTTAAAACCTAGACATATGCTGTCGCGGATTTTTATTTAAAACTTTTAGAGGGGAACAATTTTGCAATACATGATGTTTGAATAACTTGCACCGTTTACTTAGGGCACGCAAGGAAAGCTTTGAATGTTGCTGTTTTCGTAATATTTTTTATTGTTGCTCTTCTACTTTATATCTTAGCGTGATGTTATATAGCCTACAACCTTCCTCGATAAATGGACTATCTTATACGTAAAGAATTTTTCAAATCGGTTTACTAGTTCGTGAGATTATCGTGTTCAAACAGTTAAACAAACAAACAATCAAACACACAAACTCTTTATATATTAAACATAGATACCGACCTACGCATTTGTTCGTAAATAGTATTTGAAAATAGGAATATAGCCGATCGTCATTTTATTAGATCTTCTGTACATATCTAATCGTTTTTATACAAATATAGCTTCGGAATCCTGCCGTTTTGTAAATGCAGTCAAATCTGTATTCGTTTATTTATTGCCAGCCGCCGAGCTTAATTCATTACTTTATCACATGATTTATCATATGACAAGATATCACATCATATGATGTATCATGTGATATCTAATGAACGTATGAAGTGAGTGACTGCATGTAACTTTATAAAAACTTTTAAATAAACTTTTCATGTCTATTTTTTAAAAACATTTTTATATGAATGTTTTCTTTGTAACGATATACGATAAATTTGTTGGATTTCTTATTATTTTAGAGGCAAAATTGTTTAAAGAACGGTTCTAGACACATCGATTTTGCCTCTAAAAATTGTAATTTTGGTGGATTTTATGTCTAGTCAAGCGTGAAACGGTGGCCGTATTAAAAAATATTTGAAAAATCCAGTTTCAAAAATGTGGAAAATATTAGTAAAAATGTTATTTTTAATATTTACAATAGCAACTTTTCCTTACAATTTTAAAATACATCTTAAAGTTATACTTTAGCTATCTGCGCTCTTTTTTAAGAGCCTTGGAATTTACCAAAAAATAAAACACTAAATCCCAAAAAGCATACGAAAATGTGATTAAAAGACAAAACAAAATGAATAAAAAAAAAACTTGCTAAATCTATTACGGCGTAATATTTACGATTTGCCTTTAATTTTGCAGTTTAACATTGTCAAAACTAATAATTGCTAAAATATTTTTTCCTATGGCCACCATTGGTTATGGTTTCTGTACAAGGTGTTTTTACGCGAAGATCGATATTTTCTTATAACATATATTACACTATTATTTTAAGTTTTGTGTAGTTTATTGCAATGAGAGGAAATATAGCGCATTTCAAAGATGTAACTTTTTTATTTACGATTACTTCCCTTTACCACTTATATTTCGTAGGAAATAATTCTTGAAATAAGTTAAATATAAAAAGTAGGTAGCGGCCTGTTACAATCCCACGACTGAGAATAGGCCTCTTCTCTTCGTTTTTGAAGAGAAGGATTGGAACTAAGACCTACCACGCTGCTCCAATGCGGATTGGTAGGCTACACATATCACCAGAATTCTCTAGAGATATGCAGGTTTCCTCGCGATGTTTTCCTTTACCTGTAAGCGTGTGATAAATTGTAATTATCAATTATCGGGTTTGAACCCGTGACGTTGTCGAAAGAGTTTCCGCTGGACTACCACAGCTTAAGTTAAATATAATAAGAAATAAAAGCTTTGAACAATATTTTATGTCCCTACTGTTAACCGTTGAGTTTCCTCGTTTGGAGCCAATCCTGACAGCATCATCAGGTCATACTCATCGTAAGCATGCATTGTCATGGGGACTGGACCAGTATGTAAAAAAATAGTGGATCTAAGCTTTAATTGCTCTTTAAAAAAATCGGAGTTCTTTACCCAGGATATGAACGAATACTGCAGAAATAAAGTACAGTTGAAGTTTTATATATATATATTTGCTATATTTATCCGTTTTAGCATGGTTAATTGCCTCTTCAAAATACAATAGCTCCTTTTACATAATAATGAGCTTAGCGATTCAGCGCGGAAACGCTGCCAGCATTCTTGGGAACATTCCACGTGGGCATGGTTTGTATAGTCCTAGCGTGTAAGTAATTTAAGATAGAGATAACTTGTACATTTTTGTTGTAAATAAAAAAAATTGAGCTTATCTACAATCATCATCATCCTGCCCTTATTCCACTCTAAGTGGTGTCGGCACATGTTATTAACGTGTTGTAAACGTGATTTGGCTACATCTTTTACAACCTGCCGTGCCTGACGTGAACTTAGTCTTATTTTACATGATATAAGGTTGGTCTTTTCCACTCAGCCGGATACCACGGCTTAGCTTATCTACAAAATTAGTGTAAATTATTCAGTTACCAATTATCAGAAAGTGTTAAACAAGCCAGATGGTATTAGTTTAAGGGTCTGTTTCACAAGTTACTGATAAAGTGGCTGATAGTTAACCGACAAATACACCAAGTAGCAGAAAAATGATCTGATAAATGTCTATAAAAAGAGACTCTAAAAAGTGAAAAAAGAATCGCCATTTTGAAATAGGTATTTGCTAACCAGCAGATAAAAAAAATAATAGCCACATAATCTACCTTTTAACTTATTAGAGATTTTAAGTGATGAATAAGCCTATCAGAGACCCGAGAAACAAAATTCCGAGATATATGTCAGATATGTTCTGAATAAGCTAACTGACAGTTTATTGGTAACTTGTGAAACAGGCCTTTAGTAAATTAGCTATACCTAGTTTATAATTATTTACATAAAAAACAGTCTATTGATGTCAAATTGATTTTTATCTCATTGTGAATATTCTGCCTTATTTTCTAGCAATCGTCAAACAATGATACATTTGATATGAGTGGACGTGTTTATGCAGGCAGTCATTGTTTCTATAAGCTGTACGCAAATTTGTGCGTTCGTAACCGATCTGTACTTTTTTTTAATTAAAAAAAAAGGGCAGGTGATGTCTAGGGAAAATAACCTTTCTATTTCATTTATATTTTAGCAGTTTTTCAATGCCTGAAAACAGGGATAAAACAACATTTTTTATTATATATTTACAAAGATTAACTCATTTTTATATTAAAGACAGATGCCCTCACATTATATACCCATGATATTCGAGCTTTTTTTTATAAAAAATGAATATGTGACACAAACAGTCAGACAGGCAGCCGGTCGTAAAATACGTAGCCAAATTATGAGACAACATGTTTATAACATGTTGTGCTGACCATAGAGTGGGATAAGGGCTGGAGGATGATGAAGAAAGGTTTTCAACAAGTTTAAAGTCTGCAAAAGCCAAAAATAAAATTTTTAAAGTATTATATCTTATAGCACTAAAGTTTCTTACAATCGGCAAATATCACCGCAGGCAGTGTAATTAATTACATTTATAATTAAAAAAACATAATTGGTCGACCTTTTTTCACCCTAGCGTGTGTTAATTATGAACAAAATTGTTCGTTACGAATAACATCAGCCATACACTTCAAAACATTCGATGGTATGGTTTTTCACGTCGAATTTCTGTTTCTTGTCATTAGATTGTGAATCAACATGGCACCCGGTTTACTTATATTCTTATTATACTTAAGTTACGTCACTGCTGATAATAATACGACTAACTTGAATATGGGTAATGTATCGTAGACAGCAACATTTGTAATCAGTGTTTTAATTTATTGTTGCTAGCAAAACTTCATAATTCCCTCTCATCTAGAGTATAATAGTCGGGTCAAGAACAGAGGTCTCTTTTTAAGATCTGTGTGCGTAGTGCGAGTTTTTCAACCTACTCGATCGCGTTAGCGTAACGCCAATCTGTATGGCGAAATTTGTAATATGTATAGCAATCACTCTAGATGTCGCTATTGCAGCGTCATACAAATTGGCGTTACGCTGACGCACACTGTACTCGCGTGCGAAAGCTCTGTTAGTTGATCTGTTCACGTGCGCCATTTTGTTTTTATTTGTTTGGTTACAAATGTATTATATTTGTTCTTGTAACAGTATAGATATTAACCTTTCGTGTACTAGGCCTTTTTTTAATCAGGAAAAACTGCTGGGTAGGGTTGTAACATGGAGCAGAAAAAATTTATTAATAATTTTTTTTTTTCCTTTAAAATAAATCGTTTTTTTGATAATCAATTATTTTATTACAAAATAATCGAATCGATTCGTTTTTTTCTTATTAATTAATTAATTACAATAAACGCTAATTAAAGTAGACAATAGATCAATAGGACTTCAATCTAAATTTTAAAATTAAAACTGAAATTGCTTTAAGTTCTAGTTATGATATTTATTATTTATTTTTAGAAGTTATTTTTGCGCAAAAAAACGACATAGGCAATGTTGGCCAAAACTCCGGATTATTTTGCCCGCTATCGAAATCAAAAATATTTAAGATTAAATATAATTTTTTTATACAATTTATACTGTACTGTATACAGTATGCACATGTTCATATAGTTGTATGAAAATAACTATTATACATAAGTACTTATAGAAAAAAAATGAAATTCACTACATTTTACCAAAAAATTGGGCAAAGTTGTAGTGTTTTACGTATTTTCTATTTTACTTCATCGCGGATTATAGCAAAATATTTTTATTATTACTTTTGTATTATGGATCTCCGCAAAGTAACGCCTAATTCTATAAATTATTCAATATGAAGGAGGTTGTATCTGAAAACATGTAACAAAATTGTGTAGCAACCTAGATGTAACATTCCAGCGGAAATGATACCACCTGACAGTCAGTCGATAGAGGACTGTCAGCCGGAGGAGGTGTTCGTGTGGTGCGGGCAGTGCGAGCCCAGCTGCGTGGAGCCGGCTCCTCGCTGCCCGGATGGCTGTACCCGCGGCTGTCAATGCCGACCGCCCCTAGTGCGACACTACACGGGACACTGCGTCCGACAGCACGACTGTCTGCCGCGTATGTATGCATATCTAGCCCGCTTTGCCGTGCTTAATTCAAAGATATCTTTACCAATTACAGCATTTTCCGCTGGTAAACCTACCCTATATGTGTAGTGAGGCTTTCTCCTGCATGTAAGTAAAAACTGCGTCCAATTCGGATAAGCGGTTTTTGAGATTAGCGGAAACAAACACACAGAGATTTGACATCTCAACGATTTTATTATATGTATAGATTAAAAGTAAGTAATAATATATACTTTCATCGATCATTTTCAAAATACAATCGACATCGCAGAATCAATCTCAATTTTTTTTTATAGATATTAGAAAAAAACATATATTCCTCAGATTATTAACTTTAAATATATATTTAAATAAGAAAAAAAATTAAAAAAGAAAAAAATATACAAAAGAATTCCTCTCCGGCGGGGAATCGAACCCCGGTCTCCCGCGTGACAGGCGGGGATACTGACCACTATACTACCGAAGACTTGAATGAAATTTTGAAATATACATTCTGTATGTATCACATATGTAAATCTAAAAATAAACAAAATAAATTTACAAATATGTAATTGGAAGTATCTTTGCAATCGGAATAACTTTTTAAAATAATGAGATAAAATATGATAAAGATATTTTAAACTAAAAGACATGAAAAAGTTTTTATTTAGTAACATAAAAAAATTGACTTGTTACAATGTTAATTCTTGTTAACTTGGCACTTAATAACAAAAATTCAAATCAATATTAATTTTAGTATTTTTTAATGCCCAAAAACGAATAAAACGATTTTTTTTGCATAAAAAAAATTATATACTTTTTTTACAGTTGCAAACAATTACTCACAATTACAATGACTTTCATGTGGTTAGGTGCAATGACATTCTGTAACCTATTCTTTTCAACAATTAGACTTTTGACACAATTTTCAATGCTGTAAACGGCTTACCTAATGGCTCTTTTGCAGGAAAGTCAAGGACCTACATTTCACTACAATTAGCTACGTTTCAAAAATTACCTTCTTTTATTCCTTTTATTCATTTAGCTTTACTGACGATTAACCATTGCCTGTAATAAAAGAAAGGTGAATGAAATTTACAAAAAAAAAGATCATTACAATTTTTTAATTATTTTTACATAGTGACTTTATTTAGTTACCTATGTCCAATATTCGTCTAATGGTAAAGTTTAAAATCAAAATTCGTCATTCCACTAGTATGGCCCAATCTATATAAATATATTAGAGATAGTATGTATGTATGTTCCTTATAGAATCCGAAACGGGTGGACCGATGTTAGTGAAATTTTCACTTAATCGTCAGATTAACTCAGCGTTAATCCTTTAAAGTTGGGTGGCGATAAGAGCATTTAGGTTAAAATCTATCATTAACCTAATTAATGTTAGTATTTTTTCCGATGGTAAGTCTAAACTAGACTGAGCCACCGTGTGGCCTAAGTATTAACAGATAAACCATTATGGTATAATAGCTTTTACCCGCAAACTCGTTTGCGTGGATTGTTGCGTGATAGTTGTAATAGATGGCGCTTTTCAATGTCGTCCTATTCCTATAGAATTAACAGGATTTCTATAGCCTATATGTTATAGTCTATAGGGAATAATTCTGCCAAATTTCATTGATATTGGTTCAGCGGATTCGCCGTGTAAGAGTAACAAACACACATCCATACTTACAAACTTCTGCATTTATAATATGAGTAGGATAGGATAGGATAAGATTATGGCTTATGAGTTCAATATTTTATTTGTTATATAAAATTATTTTCGGTTTAATAGGAAAATGTGCAAATCCTGACGAGGATTACCTCTGTCGCTATGGATGTGAGGCGCGATGCGAGCCTCGCCCGTGTTCACGCACGCTATTATGTCGACTCGGCTGCGCCTGCAAGCGCGGCCTCCTCCGCAGCAAGGATGGAAAATGTATCCCCAAAGTTCAATGTTTCGGAAATTATACAACACCTATCAAAAACTTAATTTAATTAGATTATTAGAGACTCGCTTTAAACTTGTCGAGCTCACCCGATAATCTAAGCTGTAAGCCGATTCTATTCATTAACTATGAATGCCTATTGCGAAAGTTTAGATTCAAAAAAGAAATAAAATTATTAATAAATGCAAGGATTTGTATCAGAAATTTATTTTATTAAATCTTTTCGTCTTACGATCATATTATCATTGTATTTCATTTCATTTGTATTCACCTCTTGATATAGACAGAATTTTCTATTACCGCCATCTTTATAAGCTACTACAACGCCATCTAGTATAATAGTGTTGTATTGTATATCGTATAACACTAATAATCCCATTTAGTTATATTAAGATATTTAAGAAATATAATATATGTCTGTTTTTTATAGTTGTGTTTCATTGTTTCATATAGCACAATAGTAATTTAAATATATTGTAGAGTAATAATATAACACTTATTACAAGATCTGTGCTAATTGACATCGTTGTCAAATGCATGTCAAAAGTAGGGATGTCGCTTGGAGTAGAAACATTCGATTAATTCGTATAAAAAAAATCGATTAATAATAATTTATAGAATTAGGCGTTACTTTGCGGAGATCCATAATACAAAAGTAATAATAAAATTATTTTGCTATAATCCGCGAAGAATTATATTTCTATTCTTCTTTCTATTCTATTAGAATTATATTTCTTCGCGGATTATAGCAAAATAATTTTATTATTACTTTCGATTAATAATAATTGTTTTAATAGATAGAAAAGCTACCTTTTTAATATTAATAATAAATTAGAATAAAGGCTAATTAAAGTGTATAACTACCAATTAATAATAACATAAACAGATCTAATCTTAAAAAACAAGAAAAAAGTGTAAAAGAAAAAAGGTTAATTAAAATAATCGATTATTTTTTCACTTCGCTAGTCAAATGTAAGAGTTGTCAATTGACATTGACATGTTTGTAGATGCTTCGAATAAAACTTCAAATTATTTTGTTTTAGCTTTTATGCACAATTTTTAAATTATTTATTATAATAACATTAATAACAACTTTGTCGAGTTGATTTTAGCCACCCGTTGTAAGCCATACTAATAAAAATGGTAGGCAAAACGGTAGTTTCGCCGGAACAAATGGAAATTCTCGTTTCGTTTATGGAGGAGCACCGGGAATTTGGTCGCGGCCAGATCAATGGGAACGGGCCGCTCGCCAAGAAGATGTCGGCAGCAAAGTGGGCGAAGCTTGCAACCAGGCTCAATAGTGTAACGGGCACCAATAAGTCGCCGAGGAAATGGAGAGAGGTAGGTACTACCTAAATGTAAGTATATCATGGTATATTATAATTTATAAATGAAGGAAACATTATTTACTTAATTATTATACTGCAAACGAGTTGTGGATTGGTGTGGTCACGAACTGACCACTGAGAGTCAGTTCGTGACCACGGTGGATGCAACTCTGCCGAAACGTAGAACCTTATACAAAGGTAGTCGATTATAACGTGACGTGACCTGTATGTTTATATAATAATCAGTATGAATCGCGAAAGTTTAAAATCTACTATCATCCTATTCGTGTAGAATTAATAGGATTTCTATAGCCTATATGTCATTCCCGTGTATAAGGAATAATTGTGCCAAATTTCATCATTATTGGTTGAATTCACTATGAAAGATTAACAAACACATACTCAGAAACTGCATTTGCACAAAAGACAATATCCAAAAATGCAGTTAAATAGAAAATAAGTACAAAGGATTTCTTACCTTGTTCTTTTCAGTACTGGAACGACAAGAAATATTCTGTCAGAAAAAAATCATCCTCCATAACTAATGGAGGATCTAGCAAAAGGACATTAGACGAGATGGATCTAAGAATATTAGATGTGGTTGGTAAAGTGGCGGTGTATTCCGAAGAGTCAGTGAGGATACCAAACCCTTTTGATGATGTAAGCATTCCTTAAATCAATTAATGGTAAGACCACTAGATTTAATGTATTAAATTACCTAAAATATCTATAAGTAACTGACTGTTACTATCCCACTGCTGGGCATAGGCCTCTTCTCTCCGTTTTTGACGAGAAGGATTGGAGCTAAGACCTACCACGCTGCTCCAATGCAGATTGGTAGGTTACACATATCCACAGAATTCTCTAGAGATATACAGGTTTCCTCACGATGTTTTCCTTCACCAAAAAGCATGTGATAAATTGCAATTAACAATTAGACACGTAAGTTTTATTAGAAAACTCATTGGTGCCTGCCCGGGGCAGGCACCAATACCAATAATTAAACCCTAGACTTCCTCGAAAGAGGCGCACAGTAAATACCTATAAACAAATGCCAATTTATAAGTCAGTGATCAGACTGACTGAAGACTTTTTTAGGACTTGACATCAAATCAAAATAATCTTTATTCAAATAAGCTCTTTCAAGAATATTTGAATCGTCAAGGATGAATATGATACAATGAACCTGTGGAAGGAAGATGCGGAAACTTACCTTTTTCGGTTTTTATTGGGTGTCGGTGTACTGTATTTGTTAGACAGGAACTTTAAAGAATACTGCTGTAGCTATCAATTTTTTTTACAATTGCCAAATGAAATCAAAATATTCATTATTGAAATTAGCTCTTTCAAAACTTTTTAATTGTCAAGGATCAATATGATTAATGAAGCAACAACTGGTTCGGAATGTTGCTCTTACGGAAAAGATCCAGAAAGAAACTCGGCGGTGAATCTTTTAAACATTTTCAATTTTACATTATTAAAACCCTGCGGTTTTAATAATGTAAAATGTATGAAGCTGAAAGGGTTTCCAAATCTAGGCTTTATTATCATCCACATAATCTTGTATTTTGTAATATGCTTTACATATAAGAATATTTCCTACACTTAATTTAAACCTTTCTGTAGACTGGTCTAGTATGAATTGCGGAATTTTATTGTAGAAGCGAATCCTTAGACCATCGTTGTGCATCCGTAACCGAAGCATCATCAGAAGATAGACTCCATGACATAATCGCAGTCATTGCACTCATCGGTGTCGGGTCGAAAAGATTGTTGAGTTTGTGATAGTGAACGTGTTTAGTGCATGTCTATTGTGGTGGCGTTGGGGGAAGGTGTGGGGGAAGGGGAATGTTTTACGAATCCTGCATGTATCAGGTATGAAAATGGATTGTCCACTCTACATTTAGCATTATATATATTTTTTCTATTTTAGTTTATCGCGGGTTATATCAAAATCATTTTACTATTACTTTTGAACATTGTCAGCTTTGTTATATAATATTTAGTGATTTTTTAGGATACTCCACTGGATAGTATAATTATCTCTGGTGGCGGGAATAGCTTCGATAATGTCGCTCCTGATGGAAACAAAAAGAAAGTAACCATACCTCTGAAAAGGCGGCGGTATATACGTAAGTAATTATCCTCCTGCCCTTATCCCACTTTAAGTAGGGCGGCACCACGTGTTATAAACATGTCATATGATTTGGCTGAATATTTTATTACCTGCCGCCTAACATGCTTTACCTTAGTCGTTTATTACGACACCTCTGTAAGAAAGAGGGTGGTCTATTTTACTCAGCCGGATACTACACGGCGGGTCGACTTACCTTAGTCATCTTTTAAGGCACCTCAGTAAGAAATGAAGATTGTCTATTAAGCCAGTCGGATATCACTCTACCAAACGGCGGGTCGACTTTTATGACCTCGGTAAGAAATGATGTTGGTCTATTCTACTCAGCCGGATACCATTCAGCGAGTCAACTTACCTTAGTTGCCTTTTAAGTCATTGTTGCCTGCCCGGGGTTTGAATCTATCCATCCATCCATGATCGTCTCTAGAGAGTCGCGCGGTCTCATCGCTGAACTATCATAGCTTCTTTATATATTATTAGGCAATATAAATAATATTATTAGGTATAGGTAAAAATGTAATCTTTTTGTTGTAATTGTGTTCAAATAAATTTCTTTCTTTCTAAATAGTCCAATTATCTGATGATGCAAAGGTTTTTCACGTTCCAGGCAGTACCTCATACGCGCCTGAATGGGCAATACAAATAGAGGCACGAAGGGTGAGGGCCGAGGAGCGGTCGGCAGCCGCCTTCGAGACCCTGGCTGCTTCCACCAGCACCCTGAGCGACAGCCTGGCCGGCATACGGCAGGAGTTGGGACACATAAGGACCATGCTTGAAAGGAGGCAAAACAACTACTAGGGTAATTTTGGGCAAGAGAAAGAGAAGAAATGTCGCAAATGAAAGCCGTCCGTCCAAATCCTGGTCGAGCTGAAGAATATATACTGAAAGAGATAATTCTAGAAGTAAGAGAGATCTGATTAATGGACATGATTGTGAAATAACTACTAGGTTTATTATGGACGAGAGATAGAAGAAATCTGGCGAATGAAAGCTGTGCGTCCAAATCCTGGATGCAGAAGAGCTGAATAGGAGATAATACTAGAAGTAAAAAAGGTAGATTTGATTAATGGATATTAAGAACGTGATTGTGAAATACTTACAAGGTTCATTGTGAACAAGAGATAGAGAAGCTCGCGAATGAAAGCAGTGCGTCCAAATCCCGGATGCAGAAGAGCTGAATAGGAGATACTGAAAGAGATAATTCTAGAAGTAAGAGAGGTAGATCTGATTAATGGATATTAAGAACGTTATTGTGAAATACTTACAAGGTTCATTGTGAACAAGAGAAAGAGAAGCTCGCGAATGAAAGCAGTGCGTCCAAATCCCGGATGAAGAAGAGCTGAATAGGAGATACTGAAAGAGATAATTCTAGAAGTAAGAGAGGTAGATCTGATTAATGGATATTAAGAACGTGATTGTGAAATACTTACAAGGTTCATTGTGAACAAGAGAAAGAGAAGCTCGCGAATGAAAGCAGTGCGTCCAAATCCCGGATGAAGAAGAGCTGAATAGGAGATACTGAAAGAGATAATTCTAGAAGTAAGAGAGGTAGATCTGATTAATGGATATTAAGAACGTGATTGTGAAATAACTACTAGGTTCATTGTTGACCAGAGAAAGAGAAGACTCTCGTGCTTATGGTCCATCCAAATCTGTGATACAGAAGAGCTGAAGAAATAGGAGATACAGAAAGATAATTCTAGAAGTCTCTTACTTCTAGGTAGATCGGATGGATATCAAAAACATGGTTGTGAAATTCTTGTTATAGACAATGATGGAGATATATTATGGTTACAACTGTGATATCCTACTTCTACAGGAATAGAACATTAAAAAGTGCCATCATTATCGATCTATCACACAACAACAGTCGACGGAAACGAAGTCACGTGTAAAAGCTAGGAAATTAATAAATTTATACTTAATTCAAAGTATGCAAAGTATGCTTAATTCAAATTAGTTATAAATGCAGGATTAGTGAGACGTATATAATGCTAACCATCAGCTTCAGCTCCTATTGCGGACTACTCATTTCCCCATGTTGGGACAAGGGTTTCACTGCTGTCAAAAATAACTGTGAAATATCAATCACTAGAAGGTGAATCAACAAAAAAAAACTTATAGTGATAATTGTATATTATAGTGCTAAGTGTGAAAAAGACCATAGTGACCATAGACTTATGGCTATGTTTAAATACTTTAAGGTATCAATATGTTTTAATATTGATGACTAAAAAATTAGTTAAGAAATTTTTTGCTTTGTTTAACAAATGTACATTTTACTAATTCTTGTATTTATTAATTACATCGTTTTAGATGTGATTAGAAATAATTAATATTTATGTTATTTATTAGATTAATTATACATTGTACGTCTTAGTAATTATTTTAATAATAAATAAATACATATAATAAAATCGTAGAGGTGTTAAAATCTGTACATTTGATATTTTTACGAAAAAATTAGTGTTGTCGTCTCAAAACACGCTTCTAAACATGAAACAATAGTTTTTAAAATTTTTGTCTGTTTCTCTGTTTGTCTGTTTGTCTGTATGTCTGTGCGTTTGTTCCCGCTAATCTCAGAAACCGCTGATCCGATTTGAACGCGGTTTTCACTTATATGTAGAAGAAAGCCTCACTTAACATATAGGGTATAATTTATTTCAATCGGTCAACAAATAAAAAAGATATGTCAATTTTAAGTTGAAAGGTCGAATACCATGATACTGGTACTTGAATTTCTTTCCGTTTCTCGCCGTTCCTGACGCGATTAGCGACTGGAATACATATACTACCATATCTAAGAGTAGTACAAATATTTTTATGAGAACTAGGCCTGTCTGGAGCTGATTTTTATTTGAGTTTTTTAGGCATAACAATAGTGTAACTTACACTTTTCGATAGTCATTATACATGCACGGGCTACCAAAACTGAATGGTGAGTCACACTAACAGGTGGGATGCAAAAATAAATATTTCGTCTTTCCAAGTTGTTTGAAACTTTTTATTCATTGAAGGCATTTATTTGAAATTTTAAATGAAAAAGTTATATTATATGAAGTAACGTACAATTTAAAAAATATATTTATTATTTATGTAAGTAAAGAGTGGGAGATAGTAACATATCTCCCATTCTGGGCAAAGCCTTCTCTCTCCCTTAAGAAGGCGACCTATCTACCATGCTACTCCAATGCGAATTGGTTCAACATATTCCAGAAAATGTATAGGGATATGTATCCGCCGTGTGGTATCCGGCAGAATAGAATAGTACCACCCTCTTTTCTTACCGAGGTGTCATAAAAGGCGACTAAGGTAAGTCCATCCGCCGTGTGGAATCCGGCTGAGTAGAATAGACCATCCTCATGTCTTACCGAGGTGTCGTAAAAGGCGACTAAGGTAAGTTGACTCACCGTGTGGTATCCGGTTAAGTAGATTAGACCACCCTCTTTCTTATCGAGGTGTCGTAAAATACGACTAAGATAAGTTGACGAAAGGCAGGCGGCCGGTCGTAAAATACGTAGCCAAATCATGTGACAACATGTTTATAACATGTTGTGCCGACCAAACAAAACCGAAACATATAAAAACTTTTTTAAAATAACTTTTTCGACGTAATGTAAACAGCTTAATATATAACCTATTTCTTTAATTTACAGGATATAAAGAGAAAAACCTACCTCGGCATAAAGCCATTAATTGTGCTAAATTTCATCAATATTGTTTTATCGAATTGACCATGAAAACATAACAGTCAGACTTTGACATTGATAATATTAGTTATTTATTTATTTTAGTAAATAACCCATCATCATCCTCCTGCCCTTATCCCACTCTAAGTGGGGTCGACACAACATGTTACAAACATGTTGTCATATTGTTTGGCTACGTATTTTACGACCGGCCGCCTGCCTGCCGTCAACTTACCTTAGTCGTATTTTACGACTCCTCGGTAAGAAAGAGGGTGGTCTATTTTACTCAACCGGATACCACACGGTAGGTCAACTTACCTTAGTCGCCTTTTATGACATCTCGGTAAGAATCATTCCTTACCTAGGTGTCGTGACCAACCTCATGGTTGGTCTATTCTACTCAGCGGGAAACCACACGGCGGGTCGACTTACCTTAGTCGCCTTTTACGACCCCTCGGCAAGAATTGAGAGTGGTACTATACTATTCAGCCGGATATCACACGGAGTTTTAGTAAATAACCCATATGACTAATATTAATTATACATTTTGATAACTCAGTTAAATTTATCCAGTAAACAGAATCCAAAATATATAAAAACTTTCTTTAAATAACTATCTACGTAAGCCAAACAACTTGATATAGAACCTTTTTCAAATTACAGATTCAACTTGACTTTGACAAAAACAAAAATCGCGATTAAAAAAACTTTGATAGACTGATAATACTGGGGTTTTTCAATGTCATTCAATTCCTGTTGAATTAACAGGATTTCTACAGCCTAAATGTTACCCGTGTGGATAAGGAAGAATTGTGAAAATTTTTATTGATATGGTTTATCGGATTCGCCGTGAAAACGTAACAAACAGACACACAGACATACTCATTTATAATATTAGTAACGATTAGGGGAGTATATAGAACCAGTAGAAACTTAGTAACAGTTATGGTCATTTTCTATAAATTTACAAAAAACCTTATTAACAAAAGTAATAATAAAATTATTTTGCTATAATCCGCGATGAAATTAAACTTTTAAATCTACTTTATAAATCACTCTTTCCGTTGAATAAAACCCGTAAATTAGTTGTTAAGTTCATTGTAAGCAGACAGACGCTGCGGGGACATTGTTTCATAATATGAAGTGTAAAATTTTTTAATGACGTTTCGGTCATATATGACCATGGCTTTATTAAATCAGGCATCATTCAAATTAACCCCAAGAATGATGGAGATATTTGCAGGGTTGACAGAGGGTACTTTTTATTCCGGGACTGAGGTTCCCGCGCACGAAGTCGCGGGCAAAAGCTAGTAATAAATAAATATCATAATTATTTAAAAATAAAAATAACTACGTTTGCTTTGGGATATGGTATTACGAGTGCGGTAATACAAATTGAATATAGTTCAAGATTTAATTAATACTCACTTCTGGACCTTCTTTAATCACTACATATTATAAAACAAAGTCGCATTCTTTGTTTGATATCCCTATGTATGCATAAAACTTTAAAGCTACGCAACAGATTTTTTTTTTTTTAATAGATAGAGTGATTCCAGAGGAAGGTTTGTACGTATAATAACATTCAATACGGGGTAGAGAAATACTGTAATTTTTTAGGTTTCTGTAAATAATTAGATTTTTCCCGCTTACATTGCAAACGCTGGCTAAAGCCTACGAGATTTATCAAAATGATAAATCTCGTAATCAAGGTGTACAAATCTAAGTATGTACACCTTGCAAAGGTCTACAGAAAAGTCCGCGATGGTATATGTCTATCTCTTATGGATAACCCGCTATAGCATTTTTTGTCATTTACTTTTTACGAAAAATAATGCCTTATTTTTGAAGCAATTTTTATACAATACAGCATTAATCCTTATCCAATTAGGTACCTTAAATAAATAGTTGATTTAATATAGATCAATATGGCCGTTTACAGCATGTAATTTAAGTGAACATTTTCGGAGATATTACAGATTTAAAATGCTGTGAGGAGGCCGCGCTTCGCCCTATAACACTTCGACTTTAGCAGCTATGTCGCTCTTTCAAGAGTTTGTTTAAAGACATTCTGTAATTAATTGTAAAAATAAAATGCATAGGGAAAATGTAAAAGTAAATAAGTAAAAATGTACTATATGAATTTAGATATTCCAAAGATAGCAGGAAATCTTCTTAGTATAGGGAAAAGAAATTTTTCTCCAAATTTAACGCTACGGCCACGGGCAGTAATGAATAAATCAACTGGATCGATTTTAATCATTTTTTTCACACTGACTGACATGGGATATATATTTTATACCCGTGCGAAGCAGGGGCAGGCCGCTAGTACTACATCAAAGTACCTCATTTCTTACTGAGATGTCGTAAAAGGCGACTAAGGTTAGTCGACCCACCGTGTGGTATCCGGTTGAGTAGAATAGACCATCCTCATTTCTTACCAAGGTGCCGTAATAGGCGACTAAGGTAGGTTGACGTCAGATGGGCGGCCGTACAAAATCATGTGACATGTTTGTAACATGCGCCGACCCTACCAAGAGTGGGATAAGGGCAGGAGGATGATATTTAAATATGGACTTAGGATATGTCCTAATATATAAAGGATATATCACTTTCATTACGTAGGATACAGAGCTGACAAAAAAGGTTCGTCATCATCATCTTCCTGCCCTTATCCCACTCTAAGTGGGGTCGGCAACATGTAATAAACATGTTGTCACGTGATTTGGCTACGTATTTTACGACCGGCCGCCTGCCTGACGTCAACTTATCTTAGTCGTATTTTACGACACCTCGATAAGAAATAGGGTGGTCTATTCTACTTAACCCGATACCAACGGTGAGTCAACTTACCTTAGTCGCCTTTTACGACACCTCGGTAAGAAAAGAGGGTAGTACTATTCTACTCAGCCGGATACCACACGGCGGGTCGACTTACCTTAGTCGCCTTTTACGACACCTCGGTAAGAAAAGAGGGTGGTACTATTCTATTCAGCCGGATACCACACGGCTGACAAAAAAGGTTCGTAGGGCCTGAATAAAAACATAACATGTATGTTTCATAAATTAAAAAAATAACATAAGATATTAGTTAAATAATGTCATATCACACTGCCAATATTTATTTTAACTAGACTATGTTAATAAAAAACAAGTTTTTATTCTTGAATTTTTTATTAAATTATTTAATTAATTTAATTTATAAATAAATAAATTATTTATAAATTAAAAAAAATATATATTTACAAAATCATCAAAGTACACCACATATCTTTTTTACTTATACAATTCCTTCCAAAGCCGGCTAGTCGATTATATGATGATAATTAGGGTAAATTAATGTGATCTCACATACATAGTACGTAAAAGTCCGCGATAGCATGTCTCTATCTCTTATGGTTACTCACAATAAGTACCGAAGTCTCGGGCATAGTTAATGTACTATGTAAAATACTGATTATCCTGGCATTGTCTATTATACTCCATCTGGTACATACAAGCGGCCCGTGCGTTCCACAGCCTACCTATCAAAACATGTCTCGACCCGTCCACGTCGTGGGACTCCACTGCTTCGAAGATCTGCTGCTGCAGGTCCAGGTGCAGCTCGTCTTGGACGTCCACGGCCAGTCCAGCTTGATTGAGGATGTTGTGCAGCACGACACAGGCGTTGACCATCTTTCCAGCTTTAATGGGGCTGTATCTAAGCACCTGTGAATTCCTCATTGATTGAAATCGATCACATATAGACATACAACTTTTGGAGGACTTTACTTTAGAATAGATCAGGGCTTCTTAAACTGTGGGTCGCGACCCCCAGGGGGTTCGCGAGACTACTGAAAGGGGCGTCGCAAAGATCTGATACTTTTCGATCATTAGTATACACACTACGTACAAATAAAAATCATACAAAATACTATTGGTAGTTTTATTATAACTATTTTTTGAAAAATATTTATATGGAGGCCCTCCTCCGACCCTCCGAAAATTTCCTAAGCTTGAAGGGGATCGCTATATAAAAAAGTTTAAGAAGCCCTGGAATAGACCACCGTCTTTCTTATTGAGGTGTCGTAAAAGGCGACCCGCAGTGTGGTATCCGGTTGAGTAGAATAGACCATCCTCATTTCTTACCGAGGTCTCGTAAAAGGTTACTAAGGTACTCACCATTTAAGGTACAACCATTTTAACCAACAAAGAAAAGAAACACGGTTTATAATGATCAATGACCCTACACTAACACGTAATTTTAAATAATGTAATACGGCACATAACCTTGACCTAAAAACTCAATAAAGTGCGAGTGAGACAACACGGACATTATCTTCACGCGATATAGCTTGCAGGAATTGCTTGCTCTGCTGAAACGTTGTACCTTATACAAAGGTAAGTAAGTAGCGGCCTGTTGAGAAGAGAAGGGGCCTATTCCCACTGCTGGGAATAGGCCCCTCCTCTTCGTTTTTGGAGAGAAGGATTGGAGCTAAGACCTACCACGTTGCTCCAATGCGGATTGGTAGGTTACACATATCTCCAGAATTCTCTAGAGATATGCAGGTTTCCTCACGATGTTTTCCTTCACCGAAAAGCGTGTGATAAATTGAAATTATCAATTAGACACATAACTTTTAACAGAAAAACTCATTGGTGTCTGCCCGGGTTGACACGTGACCTCCTCGAAAGAGTCGCACGGTGTTACCGCTGGGCTACCACAGCTTATACAAAGCTATGTTTATATAATAATGTATAGAAACAGGCTATACTCAACTGAACGCAGCATAAAGAGCTCATGAACAAAAGCCCGGTATAGGCTCGAAACTAATCGGGCTCATTCGACAAAATAACGTGAGTATACCCGGTTTCTATACAGTAATTAGCAACGTACCTTGTGAGCGAGTAGGCATTTCCACCTGCCCTTTAGCACCCCAATACAGCGGTCGACCACGCTGCGAGCGTGGGCGTGGACTCGGTTGTAGTACTCCTCGGGGGAGGCCGGCGCCGCGCCCAGCGCTGGGCTCATCATCCAAGGCCTCTGGGCGTACGCTGAATCACCTACACCACATTACATTACACTATAACAATCTATGATCCAACTGTAAAAGCCTCCCATTTTTTGGGAGAAAGGTTAGATGTTAGGCCTTCCATACTTATAGGTAGGTTACACACATATTTCAAGTATAGTATAGTAGTTAGTAAGTAAGTATAATATAGTAGGTTACACACAAGATTTCCCTTACGCCGTGTGGTATCCGGCTGAATAGAATAGTACCACCCTCTTTTCTTACCGAGGTGTCGTAAAAGGCGACTAAGGTAAGACGACCCGCCGTGTGGTATCCGGCTGAGTAGAATAGACCAACCTCATTTCTTACCGAGGTGTCGTAAAAGGCGACTAAGGTAAATTGACCCACCGTGTGGTATCCGGTTTAGTAGAATAGACCACCCTCTCTTACCTAGGTGTCGTAAAATACGACTAAGGTAAGTTGATGTCAGGCAGGCGGCCGGTCGTAAAAACGCAGCCAAATCATATGACAACATGTTTATAACATGTTGTGCCGACCCCACTTAGAGTGGGATAAGGGCAGGAGGATGATGACACAAGATTTCCCTTACAATCATCATTCTTATGCCCTTATACCACTCTAAGTGGGGTCGGCACAAGAAATGAGCGTTAAACTTAGTCAGTTACCACGCGGCGCGTCAATTTACCTCAGTCGCCCTATATGACACCTTGGTAAGAAGTGAGGATTGTCTATTCTACTTAGCCGGATACCACATGGCAGTCAAGTTACCTAAACCTAAATTGACCCACCGTATTGTATCCGTTTTAGTAAGTTAGACCACCCTCTTTCTTACCGAGGTGTCGTAAAATACGAATAAGATAAGTTGACGTCAGGCAGGCGGCCGGTCGTAAAATACGTAGCCAAATCATGTGACAACATGTTTATAACATGTTGTGCCGACCCCACTTAGAGTGATGATAAAATGATCCACTTAAAGAATATAAATAATAGGTTTAGAAAGAAGAAATTGCTTTTTTTTTTGTTAAATTTGGTACCGAAATTGCACTTATATGGCCCAGAGCGAAAGGCTTGAACTCGTGTCGAATTGACAACAAGCCCCCCCCCCCCTTTAATCATCAAATTGCCCCCTGTGGGTCGTGGGCCCACGTTGGGAACCACTGAACTAGAGAAATAGAACAAATTCATTTATCCCATAAAAACGGACATCTTTGGTACTCAAGAGGACCAAAATACGAATAGTTATTGAAGTACCTAAAATTATTATCAGAGATTAAATATCTATTTGCGACCATTGACCGCCAAGAGGAACAATAAGTCTATTATGGATCAATCAAGGAAGAAACGAGTCTTCACCTTATGGCTGAGTGCCCTATGTACTCGCTGGTAAGATGGGAGATACTAGGTAACGATGAAATTGAAGCTGAGGATCTGACAAATATCTCCTTCAGGGATATTATCAGGTTCGTAAAAGCTACGGGTAGATTAGAGCAGGTGACACTGTCGGGACAGCAGTGAAACCCTTGTCCCAACATGGGGAAATGGGTGCAGTAGTCCGGAATAGGAGCTGACCACCCGCCCTGCACCGACAGGCGTCCCCGAAATTAGATAGATAGATGGATCAATCAAGAGTTAAGGTTCGGCTTATGTTATCAACGAATCTTAGGATACTTTGGTCGCATTGCTCGCCGTCAACCAGATAACATTGACACGATCACTTAGTCGTTGGTGTGACCAAGTGACTGCACTTACTGGTCTCTCCGTAACATCCGCCCTAAGAAAAGCCGAACACCGAGAGAAATGGAGGCTAATTATAAGAACTGTGAAGGATCTTCGACTAGAACACAACCTTCAGTAATAAAGAATACGACAGAAGAAGAATAATCCATTTGGGTATCTAGTAGTTAGTGACACGGAAATAGTTAACATAATTTATGGTATAGTGACGTAAAGCTTACCAAGTAGACAGTGGGTGCCTTCCCCCTTGGCATGCATCTGCTGCATGAAGTGGTTGACCGGACAGTGGGCCCACACGTGGGAGTCGTGGCAGGCCCCGCCGAACGACGCGTCCACATATAATATGTTTAATTTGGAGTCGCATATCTAGAATAGGATAAAAGTACATATTAATCGGTCACCAGAGCCTCATTGGTTTATCTGCAGAGTAAAAAGCAGGTGAAGTTGATAATTGAGAAAACTGAACAAGCCTCCACCTTACACCCCGTGATTCAAAGATAATATGAGATTGAATTGAATTGTTATAATACAGTTACATTTCACTGTTTACTCAGCGCACGCAAGAAAATCTTTAAATTTTGCCGTTTTTGTAATATTATTTATTGCTGTTCCTCTCCTATTCATCTTAGCGTGATGTTATATAGCCTATCCTTGATAAATGGACTATCTTACACTGAAATAATTTTTCATATCGGTCCAATAGTTCCTGAGATTATCGCGTTCAAACAATCAAACACTTCAGCTTTATATATTAGTAGTATAGTGAAAAATTTTAATTTTATGTTATTAAATTTTTTTACATGAGGAAACCTTACATGAAGTGAAGTATCTACATCTCAGCCACCTCAATAGACCTTTGTCCAGCTAGATTGTTAAATCCCCCTATTAAATGACCACTAAGGGCCTGTTTCACAAGTTACCAATAAACTGTCAGTTAGCTTATTCAGAACATATCTGACACATATCTCGGAATTTTGCGTTTCTCAGGTTTCTGATAGGATTATTCAACAAGTTCTTAATAAGTTAACAGGTAGATTATGTAGCTGTTGTTTTGTCTATCTGCTGGATAGCATATACCTATTTCAAAATGGCCGCTTTTTCAAATTTTTCATTTTTTAGTCTCTGTAGCTAAATATCTGTTACTTAGTTTATTTGTCGGTTAACTATCCGACACTTTATCAGTAACTTGGTTACTAATTAGGTTAACAGATATACTTACAATTAAAACATTAATTGAATGATAATTCTTCCTGTTGAAATATGCACCCTCATTTTCACAGGGACGTATAATAGCGACGTGGGTTCCGTCGATGCAACCGACTACGCCGGGTATACCGAATTCTTCAAAAAATCTGAAACACATTTCAATATACAATTCTAAATGCACATAACAATAACATTTTAGAGTAAGTAACGGCCTGTTACTATCCCACTGCTGAGCATAGGCCTCTTCTCTCCGTTTTTTTTTTTTTTTTTGGAGAGAAGGATTGGAGCTTCGACCTACCACGCTGCTCCAATGCAGATTGGTAGGTTATACAAAGGGGTGCTGATATCTGATATTTTTACTCCTTTACTCCTGCCCGCTCCCTATTGAGCTATTACAACTTTATGAATGACTGCAAAAATAGTCTTTTGTATTCAATGTCAATTTTAGTAATTTTTCAAAGCCTGAAAACAGGGGTAAAACAATATTTTTTTAAAATAAAACCTTTGAAACCTTTTAAAAGCTAGATTGATTATTCCTCCTATCCTCCCCCCCCCCCCCCCTACATAATCAATTTCATAAAAATTGTTGGAGCTGTTTCAGAAATTTGCAAATATACAATAATACAATACAATTTATTCAATGAAATATAAAAAAATTTAGGTAAAAAACACATTAAAATTATAAATATTATAAATGCGAAAATTTGTGAGTATGCATATATGTTTGTTACTCTTTCATGGCAACTCCACTGAACTAATATTGATGATATTTTGCACAATTATTCCTTATACACCTGAATAACATATAGATAGGTTGTAGATATCCAGTTAATTTTACAGGAATAGTCATCATCCTCCTGCCCTTATCCCACTCTAAGTGGGCTGGGAACATGTTGTCACATGATTTGGCTGCGTTTTTACGACTGGCAGCCTGCGTGACGTCAATTTACCTTAGTCGTATTTTACGACACCTAATTTAAATTAACAGAATAAAGCAGGTAAGGCTTATAAAGAATACTTATATACCTTATCCTTACCCTTTTGAAACCTCTTCCAAATCCTGCACAGTTCTTGGGAACTTTATATATTTCCTTAATAAATTAGGTGTATTGAGTGCATTGGTGACATCCCGCAAACAGTCATGCACTGATGTTTGTGACAACCCTAATAGATTTGTACCGACTGCTTTTTGGTAACCGCCACGTCCATAGAAAGCCAAAGCTGTTAATATCTATAATTAGTTTATCCATTACTTAATGTAAGTAAGTAGCAGCCTTTTACTCTTATACTTTGACTGGCTCGTTGGCACAGTGGGTAGTGACCCTGTCTTCAGCTCCACGGGTCGCGGGTTCGATTCCCGTCGAGGGCCAACATTTTCTATAAATGAATTTGTTGGTCTTTGAGGCTGGGAGTATATTTGTATTTAAGTATGTATTTAAAAAATATATAAGTATATATTCACCAGTTGTCTGTCACCCATAACACAAGTATTAAGTTACTTACTTTGGGGACGGACAACCGTGTGTGTAAGTTCCATATATTTATATATTTATACTGCTGAGAATAGGTCTCTACTCTCCATTTTTGGGGAGAAGGATCAGAGCTAAGACCTACCACGCTGCTCCAATGCGGATTGGTAGGTTATACATATCTCCGGAATTCTCTAGAGATATGCAGGTTGTTCACAGTGTTTTCCTTCACCGAAAAGCGTGTGATAAATTGTAATTATCAATTAGACACAAGTTTTTACAGAATAATTTATTGGTGTTTGCCCGGGTTTGAACCTGTAACCTTCTCGAAAGATATGCATGGTGTTATCGCTGGGCTATCACAGCTCTTGTACTTACAATTACATAATATGTATATTTATTTCATGATCCTTCTGCTCTTATCTCGCTTTAAGTGGGGTGGCACAATATGTTATAAACATGTTATCATATGTTAGGCTCCCTTATTTACAACCAGCCGGATGTCTGACGTCAACTTACCTTAGTCATACTGCACTACACCTCAGTAAGTAAGTGTGGTCTATTCTACTCAGCCGGATACCACACGGCGGGTCGACTTACCTTAGTCGCCTTTTACGACACCTCGGTAAGAAATGAGGGTTATCTATTCACTCAGCTGGATACCACACGGCAATTAAAATATGTATATTTATTACATATGTAGCATCACTTTTTAGTGCTTAAATAAATAAAAATATATGTTTTTACCTTTTTATCGGGTGGAATTGCATTGGAATATTGACTTCCCGGCAAAAAAGGTTTTAATATATCACAGAGGTCTTTAAAAAGAGGCTTTGTCAGTCTGAAAACTTTCAAGAATTCGTCGTCCGGCAGATCTAAAGGAGTGGTATGTTCACGGAGAACTCGCCCATTTAATTTTAGTCTTCCTCGTCGTTCTTTTTCGGCCGCAGCCAAAAAATATGCGCCAGACATATTTTTAAACACTCAATGTTCATGCAGTATATTAACATAGATGATTATTTTATACAATTAAGTTATCCAACATCAATTTACTTCCTAAATTCCCAATATCCATTACACATTTAAATTTTAAAACAGTATAATTTAAGATAGATATAACTTGTACATTTTTGCTGTAAAATGTAAATAAATCTATGTTGTTTATATTTATATCTTAACCTACTAAGGACGTAAAAAATAATCGATTTTTATAATAATCGATTTTTTATAAATTAAAAATCATTTTTTAAAATCCGATAAGATATGCATTTTAGGCATTATTATCACATTATGTTTATATTACTTTAATCATTATTAAGATATAAAAAAGGATATTTTAAAAAAGTCAAAATTATTATTATTAATCGATTATTATTTTGATACGAATTAATCTATTTTTTTAAATCGATTTTTCTACTTCAACTCACATCCCTACAACCTACACAGATTACAGACAAATAAATTGATGTTTGACACAATAATGAAAAAACGCTCAAATACCATCATAGCATAATTATATAATAAGGATACTCTAGTATCCTAAAATGTGCCCTATTACAATAAAAAGAAAGCAAACGACTGAGTATCTATCTTTCTTTTTTTATGTGTGATTAGACAAAGATACTCATCTTATTTCGCAACCTCGACGATGCTCTTGAGTTCGCCAGCCCACCCGTGACGCTGGAAAAGCCGTTAGGGCTAACAGCATATAATCAGTTCGAAAAAAAGACAAAGATAAGATAAGAGTTTCTCTCACTTACAGGTCTGCCTAAGGCTCCTCACTCTAGTATAATAATTTTAAATATGCCAGGCATTAGCAAATTAAACTGACCAAATATATAATATAAATAGGTTTTGAAGCTCCTGACAGCTCTAAATAAAATCTCTGATTATTGATACATGATAATGATGAATAGATACACAAGTCATGGATACAATGTTCATTGCGCCTGTTAAAATTTATTAGCAATACCTGTAAACGGAATGTTTATTCTATATTTTTTATATTATAAATGTAAAATTCTATTACTTTTTATTTCCTTCGGCTGAATCCGAATGAAGCAACGCATACATACTGTGGATTAGAGTGATATAGCTACTATAAGTCGAACTTAAATTATGGGTATAAGCTTCTTATGCCGTAGACATGAAATTTATTTTATTAACTAACGTTTATTTGGAGTCCCAGACAACTTATGTAATCCTTATGAATTATAAAACAAAGTCTCCCGCTGCGTTGTTTGTTCGATATAAACCTAAAACTTGTAATCAGATTTTAATGCGTTCATACCAGTCGACAGTGATACACTGCGAAAATTTTGTGTATAATTTGTTATAGTTTGTCAATCCGTTTTCGATTAAAACAATGTATGATGGCATATTTCACATTTTACTACGGTAAGGGTGTCACTACATACATATATCTATTAAGGATTACTTACTAAACAAAGTTGAAATTGAGTTTTTTAAAAAGGTCTAGTAAAATGCGGTATTTAAAAATTACGATGGGCACATTTTTAAGCGTCATCAACTTGAATATGCTAGGTACCTTAAGGTAACTAACGTATTTAAGATCTAGCAATGCCCTAGTATTATCTTTCTCAACATATAATTCAAATGAATATCATCAGGAGTTATCTCAAAATTAAAACTAACCCCCACTAAATAAAAGGATAGGTAAAGTCAAAAACAGATTAAGTCATAGGAGCACGTAACCGAATCTGCTAGTTTCAGAATTAAATCAAAAATAAATTTAAAAAAGTTCTCTCCGGTGGGGAATCGAACACCGGTCTCCCGCGTGACAGGCGGGGATACTGACCACTATACTACCGAAGACTAGATGATATTGTAAAAAGTTGTTATAACTTTTCTAATGTCATAATTTGTTGCTATATTAAATTATAATAAATATATTTTATTATATGAAATATATTTAATAATATAAAACACATATATTTAAATATATATTTTTTTAATACATGGTGATAATTCTTTACTAGAAATTTTAATACCGTTAAAGTTTTTTAATTGACAATGTCTGTCACCATCTGTCACTATGTTTAACAAATGTCAAGCTTGTGCCATCTGTAGCTTTTATTTTATGCTTGTTCGACATTAAATAAATAAAACTCGAATCGTAACAATGAGTGAGAAATTAAAGGAATTACGCGAAAGATCTCAGAAACGAAAGAAGTTGTTAGCGCAAACGGTACATGTAACAGTTGAGAACCATCTCTTGTTAAAGCGAAACACCGGAATATATATTTAAAACTGTCTTTATCACAATTTACAGTTAGGTGTATCAAGTGTAAGCGAACTCCGCCACGCTTTAGGGGCAACTGTTGACGTGCTGCCTAAGAAACAAACTGCTACAGAGTATTTGCCTGATGGCAATGAGAAGCAATCACAGAAAGAAACCGATAGCCTAGTTTATACAGATTCTTCCACTTTCTTAAAGGTTTGTTTAGTGCCTTTTGACATTATAATACCACGACTATTTAATACATCTTTGGTATTTAACGTTTGTTTCGTGTGGGATCCCGCTGAAAATAGACCACTCTCATTTGTTACCGAGGTATCGTAAAAGGCGACAAGTGTAAGTCGACCCACCGTATGGTATCCGGTTTAGTAGAATAGACCACCATCTGCCTTACTGAGGTGTCAGAAAATACGCTTAAGGTAGGTCGACGTCAGGCACGCGGTCAGTCATAAAATATCTAGGAAAATCATGTGACAACATGTTACAAAAATATTGAACCCCACATAGTGTGGGATATGGGCAGGAGGACAATATATTTAACGTTTGTTTACATATATAGACTATATACATAGACTTAGAATAAGTAATTTTTTAATTTGCCTTAATCTTGAACCAAGACTGATCAGCTATGCATTTTAGCTTATAAAAATAAGCTAGTAACTAATGCGTTTTTGATGAACTTACAATATTTTTCAGAGTAAATTCCTTTAATTAACCTTTATTATAATTTTCAGACAATATATTATAAAGTTTAAAAACTTCTATGCCTCTTACTTTACACACTTTTTATTGGTATGTTTATAGATAATAGTAGAAAATTTGCAATATTTTCCTTTAATTATATTTAGTTTACACACACATATGCACTAGTAAACTCTGCACTTGCCTCTTCCCAAATATGTTTCATAAATATCACTAAAAAAAGATATGCTACACTTTGTTAAAATAATATATAGTATTGAATGGAGATGCAATAAATATAAATAAATAAATATATATGGTACACTTACACACACAGTTGTCCGTCCCCAAAGTAAATAATTTAATACTTGTGTTATGGATGATGGACAACTAGTGAATATATACTTATATAATTTTTAAATACAAATATACACCCAGGCTCAAAGACCAACAAATTTTATAGAAAATGTTGGCCTTCAGCGGAATCGAACCTGTAACCTGTGGAGCTGAAGGCAGGGTCACTACCCACAGTGCCAACGGGCTAGTCAAATAACAAATTAATATGAGATAATAAATATCTGTTCCCAGGGTACTCAGTCGTCCAATCCTCATAATGATTATTGCCAGCATTTCGTGGATACTGGACAGCGACCACAGAACTTCATCAGAGATGTTGGATTGGCTGACCGTTTTGAGGAGTATCCCAAATTGCGGGAGCTGATCAAGCTGAAGGATGAACTCATCGCACGGACGGCCACACCTCCTATGTATTTGAAGTGTGACCTCAAAGTTAGCGCTTACCTTATCATTAAAGTTATATGACTACTATTTCTTCAAGAAAGATTTTCTTATTAATATAAGTAATTATTAGAAAAAAATATTTTCCTCTGTTGTAGATTACAATTATCCATAGTTCGTATATAGGTTTCATTATACAGCTCTGTACATGTCCATTATTTTAATATAAATACAGAAAACATCTATTGATAACAATGATGAAATGAGTTTAGTTAAAAGAATATTTTTAAAAAGCAAGTGCCTATATTCTTGCTTTCCTTTCTCTGCAAAAAAATTAGAGAAGAGGCCTTTTCCCAGCAGTGGGATAGTAACAGGCTGTTCTCTCTCTATAGTTGGTCCCTCATTTCTGAGGATCGTGATCACCGTTAAGTTGTCAGTCAGTAGATTGGTGGTGTATAATATCTTTCCAGCGGTTCCTGTCCCCGGCCATGAGAACAGCGTCATGAAAGTTAACAGGCTGTTAATTTAAGACATTAGAAGACTAGTCTAGGAGAACATGCCATTTGAAATTTAACAAGGCCTAAGCTCAAAATATCTATGGGATTAGCCCAGAAGTTTTATATAATTTATAGAAGTAGGCATTATTTTGGTAGGTTACATACCAACTTAATTACCCTTTAGTTCTCTAGAAATATGTAGATTTCCTATAGATTTATAATAAGTGTATGATAAATTGCAAATATCACTTAGAGACATAAGTTTATTTTTTCATAAGTTTTATTTATTAAGAAATATACCTGGGGGATTAAAACTGTTAACCCCTGAATTCATATGGCCTCCCCCCTGGATCATAAGAGCTGGCTTATATATTTATTATTCTAACCCCCTGGAAAAAATTTTGGAATATAAGGGAAATTATGAAAAGCAAAGACTTGGGTATTCAAATAAAAAGGAAAATATTTAATACATGTATGTTCCCATGCTTTACATACGGATGTGAGTCATGATCATTTAATTTATAGAATTAGGTGTTACTTTTCGGAGGTCCATAATACAAAAGTAATAATAAAATTGTGTATTGTGGTGGCGGCGGTGGAGGTTTGTGCATGTTTTTACGAATCCTGCTTGTATCAGGTATGATAACCGATTGTCCACTCTACATTTAGCATTATATATATTTTCTATTTTACTTCTTCGCGGATTATAGCAAAATAATTTTATTATTACTTTTGAGTCATGATCCTTACCCTTATAATAGGATTATTTTAACGTTATATCTAGACGTTCGACCTGAAGTCAATGGGCAGCAAGTTTGACGTGGTGCTGGTGGAACCACCGCTGGGCGCTGGGTGGCGGTGGCGGGATGTCCTGGCCCTGGAGCTGCACCACATCGCACAGCCGCGCTCCTTCGTCTTCCTATGGTGCGGGAGCTCTGAAGGTGAGTGAATATTCAACCCTTATCCTATTGCAAACTGCCTTTAATAATGTTGTCCGAGGAGGTTGATATATTAGAGTAACCGCCGAATTTCTTGCTGGCTCTTCTCGGTAGGAACAGCTTTCCGAACCAGCAGTAGAGTTGACGATTCAAAAGCACTTGTTTACAAGTTTATTCGAATAAAGAAAATTTTGAATTTGAATTTGAATTAGTGTCTTGTAGGATTATTTAAGAAATCTTTTTAATGAGAGAATAAATTATTATATTGTGCTATTTTAATATATTATTTCAGATTATTATCATTTTTGTATTAACTATAAGAAAACATGAATCTCAAAATAAGATTATCAGCGCTATCACTTGTTGGGATTTGGGAATTTAACCACTCAAATATTTTTTATAACTCAAATATAAATAAATATATGGGACACTGACACACACGGTCGTCCGTCCCCAAAGTAAGTAACTTAATACTTGTGTTATGGGAGAGAGACAACTGGTGAATATATACTTATATATTTTTTAAATACATACTTAAATACAAATATACACCCAGGCTCAAAGACCAACAAATTAATTTAATAGAAAATGTTGACCCTCGGCGGGAATCGAACCCGTGACTTGCGGAGCTGAAGGCAGGGTCACTACCCACTGCGCCAACGGGCCAGTCAAATATAGTTAATGTATAGAACCGGCTATACTCACGTCATATTTTATCGGGTTAGCCGATAAAATATGACGGGTTATACGATATAAGGTCGTGTAAAGAGCTCATGAATAAGTGCCCCGGATGGGTTCGAAACTAGTCGGGCTAACCCGATAGAATAACACGTGAGTATAGCCGGTTCTATACATTAACTTTGAATACACTCACGATAGCTTAAAATTAAAACTCAAATATAATTATAATTCTCCTGCCCTTATGACTTTATTGACTGGCCCGTTGGAGCAGTGGGTAGTGACCCTGCCTTCAGCTCCACGGGTTGCGGGTTCGATTCCCGCCTAGGGCCAACATTTTCTATAAATGAATTTGTTGGTCTTTGAGCCTGGGTGTATATTTGTATTAAATACAAATATACACCCAGGCTCAAAGACCTATGTATGTATTTTAAAATATATAAGTATATATTCACCAGTTGTCTGTCACCCATAACACAAGTATTAAGTTACTTTAGGGACGGACGACCGTGTGTGTAAGTGTTCCATATATATATTTTTTTTATACCAGTCTAAGTGGGGTCGGCACAAGATGTTATAAACATATCACATGATTTGGCTACGTAATTTACGACCGGCCGCCACAACGTCAACATACCTTAGTAATATTTTAAGACACCTCGGTAAGAAAGATGGTGGTCTATTATACTCAGCCGGATACCACATGGTGGATATCATTATTAAAAAAAAACTATTCTTAAGTCTTAGGTACCTTTTTTTCTTAGTGTTTTGTCATTTGTTTTAGCATAAGTATTACCACAAAAGTTATGTTACGTTTGTAAATATTATTCCTTGAAGAATCATATTGTACGGTTCAATTTTTGATTTTTAATTCTTGAAAAAAAAAAATCTTTATAGTTGCAAACACTTTTGAAACATCAGCAATCAATTAGATTTTGTCTTTGTCACACATCATCATCCTCCTGCCCTTATCCCACTCTAAGTGGGGTCGGCACAACATGTTATAAACATGTTGTCACATGACTTGGCTGCGATTTTACGGCCGGTCGCCTGCCTGACGTTAACTTACCACTGTCGTATTTTACGATACCTCGGTAAGAAAGAGGGTGGTCTATTCTACTAAACCGGATACCACACGGTTGGTCAACTTACCTTAGTCGCCTTTTACGACACCTCGGTAAGAAATGAGGGTAGTACTATTCTATTCAACCGGATACCACACAGCGTTGTCTTTGTCACACAATTGCACTAATTGAGTAAGTAACGGCCTGTTACTATCCCACTGCTGGGCATAGGCCTCTTTTCTCCGTTTTTTTTTTGGAGAGAAGGATTGGAGCCAAGTCCTACCACGCTGCTCCAATGCGGATTGGTAGGTTACACATATCCCCAGAATTCTCTAGAGATATGCAGGTTTCCTCACGATGTTTTCCTTTACCGAAAAGCGTGTGATAAATTGCAATAATCAATTAGACACATAAGTTTTACTAGAAAACTCATTGGTGCCTGCCCGGGGTTTGAACCCTAGACCTTCTCGAAAGAGGCGCACGGTGATACCGCTGGGCTACCACAACTTGCACTTAAACAAAATAAATTTTAAGGTCTAGACATGGGCAGAGAGTGCCTTAAGAAATGGGGTTTCCGTCGCTGCGAAGACATCTGCTGGATCAAAACGAACATCAAAAACCCTGGGCACTCCAAGAACTTGGAGCACAACGCAGTATTCCAGAGGACCAAGGAGCACTGCCTCATGGGAATCAAGGGCACAGTCAGGAGATCAGTGGATGGAGACTTTATCCATGCGAACGTTGATATTGACCTGATCATATCCGAGGACCCTGAGTTTGGCAGCACGGAGAAGCCTATAGAAATATTTCATATTATGGAACACTTTTGTTTGGGACGTAGAAGGTAATTAGTAGTAGCATAGGGTAGCCATAGGAATCTAACAATGATAATAAATATTTATAGAGAAGATGAAACAATTATACGCCATCTTTGTCTAATCACAGATAAAAAAGATAGACAGATACAACCTCATTATTCTGGCACATTTCAGGCTTGCTTCTCTAAATTCATTTCAAATTAAAACTTTTCTTTATTCAAATAAACTTGTAAACAAGTGCTTTTGAATCGTCAACTCTTTGCTGGTTCGGAAAGCTGTTCCTACCGAGAAGAGCCAGCAAGAGACTCGGCGTTTGCTTTTTTTAAAATATTCTTATTACTAGTTTAGCTGTGTGGTAACCGGCTTAGTAGTATAGACTACCCTCATTTCTTACCGAGTTGTCGTAAAAGACGACTAAGATAAGTGGACCCGCCGTGTGATATTCGGCTTAGTAGAAGAGACCACCTTCATTTCTTACCGAGGTGTCGTATACGACTAAGGTAAGTTGACGTCAGGCAGGCGGCCGGTTGTAAAAACGGAGCCAAATCATGTGACAGCATGCTTATAAGATGTTGTGACGACCCCATTTAGAGGCAAGAGGATAATGAATTTTTATTACCAGTTACATTTAGTTATTACTGTCTTGTACAGGGTCGAACAGTAGCTATATCCGCGCATTCTTATCGTCTAAGTAATCCTCAACAGTATAGTATTTCTTTATTAGGCTTTTATTAATAGTGTTTTTAAACTGCTGTAATGGCAAAGCTAAAATCAATTGTGGAATTTAACATAGCATCTTATACAAAACTAACGAAAATATTATTTTGCTATAATCCTAGATAAATTTAATTTTTTTATTTTATTTTATATTAATAAGGCCAAACTGATTATATAGTTTTACATAAAATAAATTTTGCTTAACAGAATTAAGTACGAAAGCTGCAATAACGACGTGATGTGCGTGTTTGTGTATTTTGTGTGTGTGTGTGTGTGCGTGTGTGTGTGTGTGTATGTATGTGTGTGTGCGTGAGTTTGAGTTTGAGAATTATCGTGGATTACAGCAAAATAATATTTTCATTAGTTTTGTATTATCGATCTCCGCTAAGTAACGACTAATTCTATTAATTATAGCATCTTATACCTAAACCTATAAACGACTTACGTAATTTGCAAGGCGCAAAGCAGGAGCCGCAAGCTTATACCGGTTTTTACTGTCTATTATATACATCGCCGATCTTTTTATAATAATGTATATTTGTACGAAGCTGTGGTAGCCCAGTGGTAACACCGTGCGCCTCTTTCGAGGAGGTCTAGGGTTCAAACCCCGGGCAGGCACCAATAAGTTTTCTAGTAAAACTTGTGTCTAATTGATAATTGCAATTTATCACACGCTTTTCGGTGAAGGAAACCTGCATAACTCTAGAGAATTCTGGGGATAAGTGTAACCTACCAATCCGCATTGGAGCAGCGTGGTGGGTCTTAGCTCCAATCCTTTTCTCCAAAAAAAAAAAAAATGGAGAGAAGAGTGGGATAGTAACAGGCCGTTACTTACTTATATTTGTACGAGAATCGAATCCGGGACCCCTGTAGATGAAAGCAGGTTCAATTAGGCAATTGGCAACGCGGCAGTATTTTGTATTTTGCAGAGTTCATCTCTTCGGGCGTGATTCAACAATCAGACCGGGCTGGGTGACAATCGGTCACGAGTTGACCAACTCCAACTTCAACGCGGAGCTCTATGCTTCCTACTTCACCGAGGGTCGGGAGACCACCGGCTGCACCGAGCGGATAGAGGCCCTGAGGCCCAAGAGTCCCCCCAACACCAGCAAGGGCACCAGGCCCAGGGGGAGGGGAGGCTTCAGAGGCAGGGGCCGGGGGAGGGCCGCGATATAGTAATATAGTATAAGGACAATGTTTTCAAGTGTTGTAATATTAAAATGGAATTTGTAATCCGAAATACATATCAGGTTTTTTTTTATCGCGACAATGGTACCTCTGCTTCTTTTATTTATTTATTTCTTTATTTATTACATAGAACTACCAACAGAATTACATGTGTAACTAAAGTAACATGGTTATATTTCTTAGGGTTGCTAATGACATATAAATATAATTAAAGGTAGTCACAGCGTGCTTTAAAGATAACAAACATATAATAACTATTACTATAAGTAATGTAAGAAGAAAAATAATATAGAAAATTTGAAGTCTAACTTAGGGAAAATATGGAAAATAGCTTTGCATTGAGAATGGACGTATAAATTTACGTCCTTACTCTTATATTTATATCTACCTCTGCGGGCCATGCGTTGCTGTGGCTGTGTGGTTTTGAATTCCCCTCGAGGGAAACTAAAAAAAATGGATCGCCTCCACAGGATTTTTTTTTAATAGCGACAATAGTAACTCTGCTTATTATATTTAAAACTAGCTGTCCGGGCCCTGCGTTGCTTTGGCTGACTGGATTAGAAATCCCGAATGGATGAAAGAAAAATTGAATGCCTCCAAACTTAATAGGTTATTTATGGGTCATTCTTAATCGTGAATTTCATTAAATTCGGTCCAAACGTTTCGGAAAGGACAGACTTTATATATAAAGAACTATAATTGCTGCGTTTCACCTTCCCAAAGTTGGGCAAAGGTCCCTGTAAGGAACAAACAGTTTACACATATTCTCAAAAGTTTTCCTAAACCGACTGAGCTGTAGTAATGTATTGAATTAACGCACAGTACAAGCAACTGTTTAATCTTACTATGAAATCACTTAACATTTTTGCAACTACCTATTTATTTATTTATATATTAAAAACGCCTACAACTACTATACTGTTTCCTTTGACTGCGCAAGCGCATAAAGCTAGGGAGGTTAAAAACTCATAGCTTTGGTCATGTTTGAATCAACACCTACTTGCTAAATATTAATGAAATTTTAGTACCCTTTATTCGTCAAATCGAATTTCAAATTGGCTTTTACAAGCACTTTCGAATTGTAAACTTACAATGAAGCTGCGACTAGTTCGGAAAGGTGCTCTTACCCAGAAGAACCAGCAAGAAACTCGGCGGTCACTCTTTTCAAAATAAGTATTACAATAATGTCTTAATTAATTAAGAACAAATTAAAATTTTTACAATATAATCTATTGCGTAGCTGGTTCAAATTCAAATTATTCTTTATTGAAATAAACTTGTAAACAAGTGCTTTTGAATCGTCAACTCTACTGCTGGTTCGGAAAGCTGTTCCTACCGAGAAGAGCCAGCAAGAAACTCGGCGGTTGCTATTTTAAAAATATAATTCTTAATACTATTTACATTATGTCGTTACTGTCTTGTACAGGTTCAAAGAGAGCTATATCCACACATTCTTATCTTCTAAATAATCTTCAAGAGTATAGTAGGCTTTCTGTATCAGCCTCTTTTTAACAGTGTTTTTAAACTGCAATGCAATGGTTGCAATTTAAATCCAAGCTTTCTTATCATCAACATAGTCCTCAACAGTATAGTAAGCTTTATGAATGAGTGTCTTTTTAATTGCTTTTTTTAACTTGTGTAAAGACAAGTCCAAAATAGATTGTGGAATTTTATTATAAAAATGTATACCGAAGCCCACAAACGATCTACGAACTTTCTGAAACCGTATCCTGGGTATTATTAATTTATCTCGGTTCCTGGTTTGCCTATTACGGGGTATTGCCCGTCGGGATAAAATATAAATCCTTACTCATATTATAAATGCGTAAGTCTGTCTGTCTGTTTGTCGTTTTCGCGGCAAATCCGGTGAACCAATATTGATGAAATTTGGGACAATTATTCCTTACACACCGGGGTAACATATAGGCTATAGAAATCATTTTAATGCGACAAGAATAGGATAATATTGAAAAGCGCCATCTATAAAAGTTTCTTTATTTGTTAAGTGTCAAAGTCACTTCTTCAACAAGGTTCTATATCTTTTTGTATGACTTTCGTTGAACGACTTATTTATAAAATAGTTTTTATATTTCTGTTTTTGTTTATTGGATAAATTAAACTTGGAAAAATGAAGGTTGAGTGTTGCCAGGTTTCACGATTGTCGACGTGTATTTAGATTATAAACATTGAGATGTACCTAATTTTGTCTGTTCCTAATGTGAATTATGAATTTTAATCGCCGATTAATAAATAAAACTTTCAACAGTTTAATTTTTGCTTTTACTTAACCATACCAATCCAGGCAACCTTGTAATTAAATTAATTGAAAATTAATAAAGGCAGTGTACCGTACTTTATTATTACATTTTTAAGACTTATATAACGATATTTTCCTTAACACTAATTCAATAAATAAGAAGCAATTTTCTCAAATGTCAAGCTATTCATTCAACTTTTGGGTTTAACTAACTTAAGGTTTAAGTAAGGTAGACAGACAACTGATAAATATATACATTTATAATTTTTAAATACACTTTACTTTTAACACTTATCTTTTTTAAATTCAAGATTTCGAAGACCAACAAATTGATTTATAGAAAAGATTGGCGCTCGGTGAGAATCGAACCCACGACCTGTGGAGCTGAAGGCAGGATCACTACCAGGGCCAGTTATTTTCTAGATTTTTTCTCAAGGTTTTGAATACCACACGGTGTGTCAACTTGCCTTAGCGTCTTTTACACCTCGGTCAGAAATGAGGGTGGTCTATACTACGCAGCCGGATACCACACGGTCGACTTACCACCATACGACCACTAAATTTACAATAAAATCACTATAACACTATATAAAGTCAAAATTAATCATCTCATCCATCAGTTTCCGTAGAATCTACAAAAACCATTCAAAAAGGCAAATAATACACAAAAATATATACATCAATATATTTTATTTTACATAGGTTGTCTTTAAATCAACTCGACTATTCTGAAGTTCATCAAAATATAAAAAAGACAAAACAAAAAAATATGTCATATGAGATCTTTTACTTACTAAGATAAGAAAAAATTTACATATTTCATTTCAATTATTGCGGAACTAAGAATTATTACGACTCATAAAAAAAAAGATAACATTTGCGAGGGGACTTTATTGTTTTTGAAAAAAATAATTTTATAATTGATTAGGGCATTATTGTTGAAAATAAAATTAAAATCATTAAAATTTATATTATCTGTGAAAATCTAGACAAATCTGTCGTAGAAACGAAGTTTTAGTAAGAATAAACATTTATTATACTTAGAGTATGGAATCTAGCCTAAAATTTGACATATTACAATAAAAAGAAAGCAAATAAGGGTGATCTGTCTTTCTTTCTTTTTTATTTGTGATTAGACAAAGATGTATACGAGTTTAATCTCCCTCTCATTATGTAATGTGTCATTGTCAATTACAAAGCTTGTAATTGACAATGACATGGCTCCACTACTCTAGTATAACTCTATGAAATTATAGCGTTAAGTTTTTGACAAGTTAATTGATATTGAATGTCATCTGTTTAAATTTATCTTAAAAACACAACTAACAAACGATCGCACCAAATAATACCACTTTTTACAGAATTGGTGAGACTGGAATAGTTCATTATTAAAATAGTTGAAAAGAGCTATGTATGTATTTTGTTTCATTTTTTACTTAATTTATATAAGTTTTCAATAATTGGTATTCAACTAAAACAATTGAGTCACAAATTGAAATACAAATATTATACTAAAACATTTATTTAATTTCGATAAAGTAAATCGAAATTGATATAAAAAATCCATATTCTATACACAATAAGATTTAAGATTATTAAACAATTGATTTAGAAAAATAAAATGCAGTCATAGACAGTCACAGAGTAATAACTCAATGTAAGGTCGGTAAAAAAATTATTAGCATGCAACACTGACGCGGTTGATTGGAAACTAATTTATATATACAATAGAGTCCCCTCGCACACTAATCCATCCAATTGACACAATTCTCCACTGATACTACCTTTACATCGCACATTGTCAAGTCTTATATTACATAATTCATTTTGTTATCATTATACAAGGCATACTATTCATTCAGCGTCGCGATCACAGTGTTCTGTATCACCGCAAACATGCCAAATACGTCGTTCTTAAATAATAAAAAAAAATACGTGAAGTACTTAAAAAATTGTCTATGACTTTATTTGTATTGATACATACACTGTAATCGCGATACGCTGCGACATCCTTTAAGTATAATCGTCATAAGATCACATTTTTTAAGGCAAACAACAATCTTTAAAGCTAAACCTTTGATGGAGGGGAAATAAGGGGGAGGAACAGCGAGAAACCGATAACGAAATTTCCTGTGCAAAAATCAATCGCCATGGAATGGGAGCGTTTAATACTATACTGGATGTTGAAATTAAAACAATTATTCGCGCACTATTACATAGCTTTACACCTGGATATGGAACTAATAAATCCTAAATTTGTACTTGATATAAACGCATAAACAACCGGACGCAAGATTTCAATATAACACAATACGAAACGCAGCATTAAGCGAGAAACTCTCGACTATTCACTTATATTTACAATTAACAAAACAATGCGTTGGTACTTGTTTTTTATCGAAAAAAGAAAACAAAGCAGCACATTAAAGACTTTAATTACAAACTAATTAATGAGACAACATGTTAAAAAAACATGACACTTAAAAAAGTTAAACATTTCATTTCAAATTGGAAGCATTTGTGTGACTGAGACAGCCTTAGCCCAAAAAATCTTAATAAAAACTTAGGGTAATTTTGAATCCGAACCAACGGAGTGACTTCTATAGTGAAAAAAATGTTAAAACATTTGCCAGTCTATCTACCCGTGGCTCGTTCAACAAAGAATTCCCGTAAAAGTACATTGTTAATTTTGTAAAAACCTATCAAATAATATAAGTTTAGATGATTCTATGACGTTCTTAACATAGCTTAGAACCTAGCCTAACTAACATTTCCCACTTCCTAACATACACCTACACAAATACTAACATCTCATCTCCAAAAATGGCAACACAGTAATATTAATTATCTGCGAAATTACAATGAAATCCTTTGCGATTTCAACATTCTCATTTTCACATTCAGTAATAATTTTAAGGCAAGATTTTGATAACGTATTCTTTGCCATAGTCAATTTCCAAAATTTTTATAGGTCACAATTTTTTTATACAATACTCATAGCCGTCAAAAATAGAAATATATCATCTCAATATTGCTGGAGGAAAAAATACATTATGATTTCGAAATCTTTGACAATGTAACATATAATCAAATATATAATAAGCAAAAGGATTATTACATAACTTTGATTGGGCTTTATTAATCTCTTCTTATAAACATATCAGCATAACACACCTAAACGTCATAGAAACCAACTAGAATCGACAAATATGAAAGCGCATGGGCCCGCCATCTTAAAAAAACTTCTTCAATTCAAATTGATTATCTAACATCAGTCATTAGGGTACAGACAGACAACAGATCCGAATAACACTAAGGTATAAATTACAATATAATTACAAGTGGTATAATTTATTCGGAGAGTGTTGCCACACTTTTCATTAATACATACAATGTATTATTCTTATGCAAACTTAAACCAAATGAAAGTTTAAATATAATATCGAATATGCTTTTGATATTTGAATTAGTTGAATATAATAATCGAAATCTCATTAAGACTTAAATAAAATCCTGATTAAATTCGAGATAAATGTAAAAAAATAGTTTGATTTTCTACCAACTTCCAAAAGTTATACATATTCTACTAATTGCCAAACACCAAAAGAATTACACGAATTATTCAGACAAGGCAGCTTAAAATCTGTTAACACTGTGAAAGCAAACCAAAAATATCGCATCCGTTATTATAACGAATGTCTTTACTTCACTGTGACAATTCTTTGCTCATATTATATTAACAAAACATTAATAATATATTAAAGGCGCATGATTTATAGAACTCCATACAGTGTGGTACCGACTATTTAATATTAATTTTAATTTTAGGTACACCATACATAAAAAAACAGTTAATTCAGTAAAGTATTTTAGGCATAAAAAATATTTTACGTTTAAAAACAGAAACACGATTTATAGAGATCAATGACGGTATCCTGACACGTAATTCCATATAATATGACACATAACCTTATCCTAAATGGTGCAGGTGCGAGTGAGACAAAACAATAATGTTTTTTCCTGGACATTGAACCGTCATAAACAAAGCCAGTTTCCAATTTAATTGTATTTATTTTATTCGAAAATACATTTTTTTTTAAACGATATTAAATTGAATTGTGCCAAAGTTATCTTATACGTTTAGGTTATCATTGGGTTCATTTAATGTTATATTATCGGTACCACTCTGTAAACATTATCAGCAGACCAAATTTAGTAAATTATCGCCAACTCAACCGAACATTGTCGATTTGAAAATCACATTTCTTATTTCTATGCAATCTATATTTCCAGAAATATACACCTTGATAAAAACAGATACAATAATTAAGTTGTGTAGTAAATTGTTTGTTGTTCGTTGCTAAATTTTGTCTACAAATACAATTTAAAAACATAATATTTGTGTGAAAATTAAAGATCTGGCGCAGAGTAACTAGAATTCAATCCCAATATATACATTTATAGAACATAAAGCATTGGCTATGGTTTAATTTAAAAAAATATTCAAGTTATTTATCCCTTGGGTATGTTCGGTGGTTAAGCCATGTTAATAGATATATAACCTTAAACAATTTGGGGAATAGATTTGAATAGGTCCCGGATGGGATCAATAATTCAACTTCCTTTTACAATCTCAGTATATACAATTTGAAGGTATTTTTATTTGATATCTACAGAAGTTAACATTCTTGTTTTAAGTGATATAAAACATTTATATCGCTAAAACACCTAAGTACACATATGTTACATACATCTGTTGTTTTTAAGTTTCCTTCAAATTTTGAGGATGAATATGTCAAACTGATCTTTCGAATGGTTCAAATGTACTTGCTACTTTTTTTTTATGTGCCAGTGTTACCAATAGCCGAATGTAAGTTTATGGTAGATTGGTAGAAAAAATTCTATAAGTATATGGTAGATTGGTAGAAAAAATGATACAAGAGTAAAGAAATAATTAGATTCCTAAATTTGTTTTTATCGTTAAGAGATGAAATTGGTTACAGTGTAGAAAAATGTTATAAAAGTATCTTTTTAGTAATAAATCTAGTTGCGAACATTTTTCCAAAGTTAGTATTTTGTTTTTTGGTTCTATTTCTCTTATCCTTATTAATTTTTCTTTATTCACTACGACTTTTGTTTAGAATTGACATCTTTTTTTCTATTAAATTAAACTTTTTGAAATAACAAACATTAACACATGAGGTATCAACAAATGTTTAATATTCAAATGAGTTAAACTTGTATTTACATATTTTTTTGAATTTTTGAAACAGTTCCAACGATTGTCATGAAATTCAACATGTAGAGGGTTTTGAAGGGGAAAAATCGATCTAGCTAGGTTTTATTTTAAAAAAAGCTCTTTATTTTATCACTGTTTTTGAGTACTGAAAACACTGCTATAATTTTAGAAGAAAGCAGAGGATAATTTCGATGTCAATTGCATTCGATTCATGATAGCTCAATTGGGTAACGGGCGGTCTCAGTTTTTCATTTATTAAAAAAATTGCCCAGGTACAAATTAACTGAACTGTTATTTTAAATTTCGGTTCGATTTCTCTTTTTTTTAATTTTACAGTACCGAAAAATATAATGTTTTGCAAAGTATCAAAGGTGTTTATCGAACTTATGATGCAAAATATATTGCATACGGTCAAATTTAAGAGGAAACATCACACTGAATTAAACAAGTCCTGCATAAAATACTAACAAGTGCAATAAAAGGTATTTGATGTCCTCAATTTTTAAAAAATAAAACGTGGCGCAGTCGGTAGGATACAAAATCATGAAAGTTTGTATCAAGCAAATGAGACACGAGGTAAAATGTTTTAAACTTAGCTTATCAATGTATATATAATAAAGGATTAAGGCGGCATAATAAATTCTGTCTTTGGGAAGCTAATCTGTACTGAAAAATGACGTCTAGGACGAAAAAATCATATGCATTTATTTTACAGTAAATTATTGTAAAATTTATAAACCATTCACATAGACCGGTACCGAAAACATAATTAGTGCTTAACACTTTATGTTTTCATGCACTTTTAACATATGTACTCGAAATCGAAATTAAGACTTTCGGAGTCTAACAAAATTAAGATAAACCAACCTATTAAAGCCCGAATTTCACCTACGAAATAAAGAATAATTTATCCGAAACCATACAATTTAGAATAGCTCAGTAAATCGTCTGAGCCTGTATGTAGATCCGACTAAATTACTAGATATCATATAGGCACAGAGATTAAGTCCTCTAAACATGAATCACGGACAATTTTTGATTACGGAGGCAAAATTACACTTTGAATTACAAAATTCAGATGATCTCGTGAAGCTTTAATCCGGAAATTTTTCTAATCATGATTGAGTTTTACTAACCACCATATTGAAAATATTCCTTAATTTAGTGCGTAATCCCCATCCCCAAACAAGGGTTTAATTAAAATGTGAAATTTCTATTCAAAGTTTATAAAGTTTAAATAAATTATTAAAATCATAGATCGAATAAAAAATTCGATCTATGATTTAAATAATTTAAGGCGCTGGTCTATGTGATATATTATTTAAGAACATTTCATTCGTTTAACTCCACATTACTAGCCTAAAAAAATGGCATTTGAGATCTACCAAATTACGCGAAATTACAGTTCCAACTTGAATTCAAGTCATTTAATTAAGATCTTTTGCACTAACACAGTAAAACACTTGGAAAAGAGTAGTACTATATATTTCTTAGGTCATGATACAAATCCATGTCTACCTACATGTAGTATCTCTAGATTCTCTTTCTGTAGTAACTAAAGTCATATATTTATGTTATTTTTAAATGGTTCAACGCTAAAATTGGAATAGTAAGTTTCTCAAGGGCTCAAAACAATTCCGGGGATAAAATCCTGAGAAAAACTAACCAAAGGCTCGATTTGTACATAAACCAGAGACCCTTTTGATATAGATTCTTTTTCTGTAGTAACTCAATTAAACTCATATATTTATATTATGCTTTTTAAATGATTCAACGCTAAAATTCGAATAGTAAGTTTCTCAACGGCTTAAAACAATTCCGGGGATAAAACCCTCAGAAAAACTACCCAAAGGCTCGATTTATCCATCTTTTTGTTACAATTATTTCACTTTAACTGATAGCAATCGCGTGTTTCGTGTATTAGCGCATTCAGATCTATGGTGGGTACATCTGCCTCGCCTAACGGCATAATAATTTTCTTAAAATAATAAAATTTAACTAAAGAAATTAGTAATTTAACAACATAATACCAGAACTAAATTTAACAATGTCTAAAGATATATCTGATTTTTCACGTTTCGACAATCGCTATGTTTACTAAGGAAAATACAAATTACAAGTTACATAGAGCAGAAAATGTTTAAATCTGTATTTTTTAACGTCTTTTGATCAAGTCCAAATGTCAGGTTCTGTTAAGCTACCTCCTCCAGTAATATAGTAAAGGAGAAACTCTACTAAAATTAGGGTACAAATCGATCATAGGCCGCAATAGTGGCATAACTAAAAAAACACTTTTACTGAAACTAATGTGGCATAGTGGCATAACTAAAAAAACACTGTTTTGGATTAGGAATAGGTGTAAATGCTAAGATATTCATTCTCTTTAACATCAATACCGGCAGAACTCATAATTCAATAAAATACCGTTCGTTTAAGCAAGCTAAAGCATTATTTATGCCTCTTCAGGCGACAGGATGGCTGTCTCCATTTTCGCACAAAAAACTTGGGACCATTCCAGGTGGGCATGATTTGTATTGTCCTAGCGTTTAAATAATTAAGATAGGTATAACTTGTACATTTTCGTTGTAAATAAAAAAAGATTATTTCTAAGCAATGAAAATTTTAAGTCCATTTATATCAAAATATGATTTTTTGAGTTGTGCCACTATTTAGCCCATGAGCAGAATCTCTCTCATTTTACCAGTGTACTAAAACTTTAAGATTGTGGTGTGTTAAAAAGCAATTTGCATTTTTCCAAAAGCATACAAAGCGGGAATCGTTTTCTGCGCGCGGATACTATTTCATTTGCGTTAGTTTTTATCTACATTTAGCATGAGAAACACGTTCTGCCTGAATAAAATCTGTCGTCCGACTGCATTTAAGTTGCGCGCAAATATGCCTTGCTGATTTTTTTTGTACTTTGAAAGCTTATGCATAACGCTACTGTACTGAAGATACGAACTGGCTGAGCATTCTAAAATTATATAAAACGTAAATTTTATAGATAAACCGTTTAACTCAGTCCTCGCCTGAGGGTAGAAGGGCGCGGAGATAGTACGAGATTAAGGTAAGTGCGAGGGGTAACCTCTTGTATATCACGTTACGAGCGCTCACCACCCGCACCTACCTTCTCGTCCAATCTCACGCGCAGGCGAAGACTGAGTTAAACGGCTGGCTCACAGATTTCATCAGATACAATCCATCTTGGGTTAGATTTACTAACTCTCGATCTTAACGAAACTCGACTATTAAAATGCTTACTATGTAGATTTTCTTCGTTAGGACCTAACTTTTTTGATTTACTAATCATCGGGTTATTAAAACACATTCAAGTATTAGATTGTTAACTAAATAAATGTTATATGCTTAAAAATAAATATTAAATTTGAAACTGAGATGTTTACACGGTGGAATACGTTTCAAAATAGACGGAGATTAAATAAACTTTCCCTGTATACATTTGTTAAGTCAAACGGATATTAAATGTTTTGACAATTCTTTTCATTATTTACACAGATAATTATATAGGAAACGGAGATATTCTTGGCAACTTTAACCTTATGATAATATTAATTTAACTTTAGATAATAAAGTAAAATATCATTTATCACTTTAAAGGTCAAAATGTGACCAGGAAATATTAAACATCATTAAAAAATATTCAACACATTTGTTAATGTTTGGAAAAAATGTGAAAACTTATTTTATTTATTATTATTTAAAATAACGACGTTGTCGCTTTGACTGGCCATTATGAACTAAGAATAGTTTGATCAAAAATCGAGATAAAGTTTTTTGAATATCCCGGATATTGACCGTCTAGGTTAAGAAAAAAAACCACATTCTTATTATGGGTGGTTGTAGACAGGTATATATATCTTTAGAACGGCATTTTGAAAACTTGAAGATGGGACTTGCTGTATTAGAACTGTTTAATCTGTATATCGCTTAGTATTAAAGTGACCTAATTTAAAATTAAACTAAAATGAATAATTTATAGAATTAGGCGTTACTTTGCGGAGATCCATAATACAAAAGTAATAATAAAATTATTTTGCTATAATCCGCGATGAAGTAAAATAGAAAATATATATAATGCTTAATGCAGAGTGGACAATCGCAAAGCCAAGCTTTGCGATTTTGGTCGTGGAGTCTATCTCCTGACGATGCTTCGGTTGCGGGGCGAAACGATTGTTGAGTTTGTGATAGTGAACGTATATAGTGCTTGTGTATCACGGTGGCGGTGGTGGAGGTGTGTGCATGTGTTTTTTACGACTCCTGCATGTATCAGGTATGATAACCGATTGTCCACTCTGCATTAAGCATTATATATATTTTCTATTTTACTTCATCGCGGATTATAGCAAAATAATTTTATTATTACTTTTGTAAACTAAAATGAGTTAGACACATTGTAATCCTTATTTTTGACTGGCGTGTTGGGGCAGTGGGTGACCCTGCTTTCAGCTCCGCGGGTCGCGGGCTCGATTCCCGCCGAGGGCCAACATTTTCTATAAATGAATTTGTTGGTCTTCGAGTCTGAGTGTATATTTGTATTTAAGTATATATTTAAAAATAATATAAGTATATATTCACCAGTTGTCTGTCACCCATAACACAAGTATGAAGTTACTTTTGGGACGGACGACCGTGTGTGTAAGTGTCCCACATAAAAAAAAATATTTATATATATTTATTATTAATTATTTCAATGCCTCGCTATCTAATCTATTAAATATGCTAGTGTTTTCTTGATCATCCAAGTTATGGGTCTTTTTAACACACGAGTTTTATAAATACAACAGTACGCTTTATGGCAATTTGCCATAATTTTTTGAATTAGGTCACTTTAATACTAAGGTTCCATATATTATCTTGGAACTAGCAATTTTATATAAACATAATCTGAATTTCGGAAACGGCTGCAACAACTTTCATGATATTTAGTATGTAGGAGTTTTGAGGGCGATAAAATGTTCTAGCTGGATTTCATGTGTATAAAACGTGGTTTTATCCGTTTGTAGGCAATGAGGAATTACTACAATATTATAAGACTACAAAGGTAAATTTTGCCAGCTTACTTAAGTTAACCCTGGTTCGAGTCGAGATGTTTCCAGTACGATTATCTTCCTTTTTTTTGAGAAATATCATAATTTGTATCTAAACATAATTTCAAAACACGATTTACAAAAAAAAACTGAGCAAACCTCGACATCCATGTTACCGTATATTAAATTTTAAATATTTTTAAAAATAATAGGCATAGATTTTTAAAAAATGATAGTTAAACGTCCGTATGTATGGCGCCAGTGTTTACACGTGTTATTAATATATTAATCAGAAATTAAGTCGACTTCACGAGACTAACTCCATTATCTGTTAATCTGGTTAATCCTTGATTAAGTTAACTAAACAAGATAACTGTGATTATCGTTAACACACAAAAACAGTGTTTTATGCTATAATACACTTTAAATAAGTTATATCGCATGCTTTATAAAACTTTTATCAGATTTTACTGAAGGTTGAAAAATTAGTATCTATTCTGAATTCCTTACGCAATATTTAGAGTTACAAAAATGTATTTATTTATTGCTATTTATATACCACGAAGAACAAAGACAAAAAACAAAATGTACAAAATTGCTTGTCTTAAAATCAAAATTTATCTTAATAACTTAGTGATTGTTTAGAAAAGTTAAGATTCGATCTTAAGTCTCTGCAATATTACTTACATTTATAATTGAAATTAAATTATTTAAATTGCCAAAAACAGCGGTCAAAACATTTAAAAATAGTCTAATACTTTCAATTTTTTAAAAGAAAACTTTAATAATTGAGTCCGAGGTTAAATTAATTGATATTTTGATTCATAAAAATGACCTTTTGAGTTAAATTTTCCTATAAATATATAAATAAAATTAGTATTCTTAATTTAGTGTAATGCGAATATGATTTGCTTGTTAAACTCTTGTTTTGTATTTATATATTAAACTATATCTATCTTATGAAAATTGCAACATCATATATATGTATTTTTATAGAAATATCAACGCATGCAAAATAAATCCATTATTTAAATAATGCGCAAGGAAGACAAAAAGCCAAGGAAATACAAAAATTGTTTATTAATAACCAACAAAGTCAGAAGTGGGTTTAAAGAAAAAATAGGCGTACTTCATATCACATTAGAATAAGGTACTATTGAAACCAAATGGAGTCTTTAACGTAAAGCCAGGTTAAGAAACAGGTTCAACAAGGTATGACCTAAAGCGGCGTCGCACGTGATCACAAAGTCCAACGTTCAAATCCATACCAGTTCAATAGTCAAATACGTTTCGTATATCATTAGGGCAATGGCACAACCCGTATAATTAAAAATTCCATATATCTACACATCGTAAACACACATAGAACACTAAATTGTCATAATGTCACTAAAGGTACACGGTAAAGGCCCGGGTGGGGGGATAGTTCGAGGTAAAGCCTTTGCCTGTGGGAGGGGGTAAGCGGGGTTTATGTATAGAAGTGTGCAGAGGTCACTGATCCCACCGTGCCACCCTCACAAGTATGTGGATTCACCTGAAAAATGTAAGAAACCCATATAAGCGATCGGCACGATTACATATGCCACATTTTTTTTGGTTAATACGTTTTGAGTTTTTGGGCTTAAAACGCAGAACTTTGATTTACCACTAAGGTAATTTGAGTTATCATGCTCTATTCTTTGATTAATTTAAACTTTAAAATAATTTGATTTTTAATATATTGCATTCAATATAGGCTTTTAAATCAAATTTGGTTCTAAAAGGCTTTTAGAACCAAATTGCATACTTATTTCGAATTTTAATTTTTAGGTACTTAGTGCCTTATTTACTTCAAGTGTTCAATTATACACCAGCATTCTTACAAATTCTCTAACGTATAATTTAGATAAAATTAATTTACTTTTTTAAATTTCAGGCCCAAAAATTCAAAGCAATTTTCAAACGCCTTAAAATTTTTAATTAAAATTATTGAAAGCGAAATATAAAACAAAAAAAAAGGCGTTCGAAAATCGTGTGGCATGTGTGATGCGGTCAGGTTTGTGCGAAGCGAGTGATGCGAATGAATGATGGTTAAGTGGAAATGAACAACATCTGTGCAACGGCCATACTATGTTCTATGTCTATGGTTGACAACTTTGCGCGCGAAAATTATCACCGAACAAATATCAAATTATTATTCATAGAGTAAAAGAGCCATAGACAGTAAGTGAGAGTGTCATAATAAATAATGAGAAGCTAAAACTCGTATTCTTATCTCTGTCTATCACACATAAAAAATAGAGACAGATAGATACAGTCTCATTTGCTTCTGTTTATTTCTCTTTGATAAGGCACATTTTAGGCTACCTTGTCTATGGATTCTCTACTCTATGATACATATAGTAGAGAACCCATAGGTAGGCCAGTGACTGAGAGTGTCCAGCAAATAATAAGAGACGTAAGATAAGAGACCCATATTTATCTTTGAATTATACATAAAAAACAAGTAAGCTTCCTTAGCCTAATATATACTCTATGGTACTTGTACTCTATGGCAAATATCAAGTATGAATATGAAAACAGTATGGCTGTCACAAATGTTCGAAACGGTTAACAGTAAAAATAAAAAACCTTTACACAAAACACATCCCACATAGACAACGGACAGAAAGGTTAACAATTCACACAATTATATACAAACACAGAAATGATCAATACATTGAACAGAAAGCGTTTGTTATATTTCTTTATAAGTTAGTTCTTTATATAAACATTGATTTCAGAAACGGCTCCAACGATTTTCATGAAATTCAGTATATAAGAGAAGTCAGGTAAATCGATCTACTTAGGTGATTTAAAAAAATGATTTAAAAAAAATGTATTATCCTTGTTTTTAGGTACTGAAAAACTGGTACAATATTATTAGAAAACAATGATTAATTACGCTGTCAATTTCAAATTTAGCTCAGTTGGGAACGGTCGATCTAAAAAAGTGAAATTACCCCTACACAAGTCCCAGATATCACCTGCCCTTTGTTTTATTATTACATTTTTTATCTTTAAAAAAAAATAGAGCAAGACTCTATCGCTTAAGTATTTTATATTAAAACCAGCATCAACGCTGGGCTACCGCAGCTTATATATGATAAATGAGCGTATAAATGTTGCCATTTGAAATTCGAATATTATTTAATTTTAAAATAAAATTAATTATATCGATAGCTCAAACAATATTTACAAGTTATAAATATAACGAGAATCTCAAATTAATATAAAATAACTTAGCCAATAATATTAAAGTTTTGAATAGAAATGTGAATTTAATTTAAAAAAACTAACAAATCTACTTTCTGTTCAAGTATCAATAAAGCATGCATGGTTTATTCATTAAAGCAAAATCAGTCAACATGGGGGTATTACAAAAAAATCTGGAAGAAAAAAATAGCAACCAACCAATAAAAAAAATACACAGAATTAGTATAAACGTGGACTTTGATGTTAGTAGATTGCGGTGCGATATGCAAAAAACTTTTTATTAATTAACTTTAAAGATATCGCACGCTTTAGTATTAAAGTGACCTAATTAAAAATTAGGCTAAATTGCGTTAGATACATTGTAATCATTATTTCAATAACATCTATCACGCTATGAACTGTTAAAAAAAGCTACTATATTCTTGCTTTTATAAGTTATGGGTATATTAAACACTCACGAGTTTCGTAGACGCTACGCTATGCTTTATTGCAATTTGGCACAAACAACTTTTTTGAATTAGGTCACTTTAATACTAAACGTGCGTTGTATTCTCGGATCAGATGTGAAAAGGATAACTTGGCAGTTATGTATCATTTTTAACATTCTTAAGTTATCAAAAGGATATTTAACTACTTTCTTTTGTTGAGAGATAATGAGCTATATTGTTTTCACAATAAGGTCGAATATCCGAACGCTTATGATAACGATCGGCCTAATATTATGTATAAAGGTTATTAAATAATAATAAATAAATAATTATTATTATTTATTTATTATGTATTAGGGTTATTAAAACTGTATAGAGAGAACCGGTTAGTATAATCGAGTGATAAACAAAAAAAACATTTTTATACCCGTGCGTTCCACCTTTCTTTTTTGGTCCAAGTATAAATTCCGCACAATCTACTAACATCGTTCCACCCACAATCGATTCATAATGTACAGACAAATAATTAAACGTCGAAAAAAGCACATTATTTAAGACGTGGGACGTCAAAAATAGAGTTGGGTTCGACAGAAACAAGCGGTGATGTAAAGTATAAACGAGCTTATGAAATGCGAAAATTTGAAAATTGTGGTTTAAATTTTGCCAAAAACGTGGCATCACTCAAATAGCGAAAGCTGGGCACTCAAACCACCATTTTCTGATATAATGGCATTATAGATTAATGCTAAGGGTTAAGCCGGGGTCTTTTAATCTTACGTGCTTTAAAGGTTTTCTTTCACAAGAAAAAAAAATACGATAACGCTCTCTGTGCTCTAAAGCTTTACGAGGATGATTTTTAATTTGATACGTACTTTTTAAAGTTACATAGTTAATTAAAAGCTACACTAAGCTCATTCACGATCTCAGTATGGAATTATTAGAATCAAAATTATTGTTTGCCAATTTTAGTAAATATTACTACATTTAATGTTTATAAAGTCGCTACTTTATCATTATTTTTCAAATTAATAATATTGGCCTACTAATTAAGACAATTTACATGTACATAAAAAGCTGGTAGAAATTCCTTTAATGGATTAGTTCGACTATATATATGTGCTATTCTTTTCTCCCTTTTCAAACAATATGTTTACAATAAGAAATAAGTATTAAAATACTTAGAAAAGATTTCCAAAGTATATGAAACACTTTATTACTTTAATAAAAATAATATTTCGTCAAAACAGAATGCCGCCAAAATTTCCCTTCCATTTTCAAATTTCCTCTTAAGTTGAGATTACAATATCGAGACTAATGCCAATATTTATACTTCCTAACACTCTAATACAATAATTATTATCTTATTATGCAAATGTTAAAATTGCTAACATAAGTGAATAAATAAAACTTGTGGTCACCCTTTTTAGATTTATTTTTTATTCTTGTTTACTTAATTTTAGTTAATTAGATATAATTAATTAAGAAATTAGTGAATGGCGATTTCAATCTACTATTATGATATCGCAAAACGAATATCAATAAAAGCGACTTGCAGCAATCTTAACATTATTAAAGCTCTGCAAGCTTCATTAAACTTTTATTAGAATAATTCAATAACTGTATAATACACTCTCTAGAACAATAATGGCGGGGTTAGAATCAAACCTAGCTATATCCAAAATAATTAAAATTGTGTAAAATGAAAATTTTGTTTTATGTGTTTAATTTTTGGAGCAAAATAAAATTAACAAATAAAAAATATTAAACACAGATTTAATCAATGTGAATTTAAGTAATATTATTCTTTACGTTTCCTGCAAACTGTACAAATATTTAAAATTAGCTGAATTTGATTGTGACTTAAGGATTTAACTATTTTTGATTCTAACCCCCTCATTATTAGACTAATTGTGGATGTAAGGGAGGAGAAGAATTTTTATTTTATTTATTTATTAGGAAGCCAATGTGATATACAATATGGTTTATTTAAAACTTATTGTATTAATTTCTATTATAAATCTCACTTAAAGGCTAACTCGGCATGTATGATTCAATAAAAAAAAAGCTAAATAATGTTCACTAAATCAAATTTTTTTGATTTTTATTTTTTTTAGCTGAGCTTTATTGATTTTATACTTTGTCTAATAAATAAGGTTTAAGTAGTGAATGAGCCTAGTGTATACACACAATAGAGCGTACACGGTGCGTACAAAATATATTTACGTGTGTGTGCTGTTTTCGGGCGACAACGGGCGGTAACGTCCCACACGCTCGTGCCCCGCCCCTGTGACGTACGTCTTTACTTAATATACAAATTTAATAATGAATTTGCGGTAATTAAGAGTTTAATCTATTGTTAAAGACACATAAAAATGTTTCTAAACGAACTACTACAATATTGGCAACGCTGAATAAAACGCCCCTTCCTTTCTACGCCACGCACCGAGCGCACGTCTTTTGTTTATCCTATTAATTTCTTCGCCAAGTTTTCCCTTTCTTTGCTGTTTTCTTCATCTATACTAATAGATAAAGCTGAAGGGTTTGTTTTTTTCATTGTTTGAACGCACTAATCTCAGGAACCACTGGACCGATTTGAAATTCTTTAAATGTAAGATAGTCTATTTATCAAAAAAAGGCTATAGATCAGTGATTCTCAACCACTGTGCCGCGGCAATTTTGTGTGCCGCCAAATTTACCAAAAGTGTGCCGTCAAATTTTGCAAATATATAATAATGTTAATATTATTAAATTATATAATTTAAAAAGAAAAATATTTTTATTATTAGCTTGTAATTAATCTTAATAAACGTTTAGTTATTATTGTGGTATATATTAGTTTATTTCGTATATTTAAAATTTTTTGTCATAAACTATTTATGCAGTGTGTTGTAGTAAGTAAATAATTTTTATCTTTTTCTTTGTGTGCCGCCAAATTTGGTAATAGTTAAATATGTGCCGCAACAAAAAACAGGTTGAGAATCACTGCTATAAACATATAAAACATATATAAAATCAAGCTAAGATGAATAGGAGAGGAGTAATAATTTATATGGAAAAAAAGTTTGCCAGTTCAGTTAATACCATATATACTTTATTTCTACTACCGTCATTATTAAGATATATTTTAAAGAAATAAGATAAGAATGCATAGATAATTTATGGCGGTCCTATAAAGGTTATAATTTAGTAAACATTTAGTACATAAATGTCTAGAAGATACCACAATCCTAATAAAATATCCGATGATAACGGGTGTAAACCAGACTGTTAATAAACTCGGTGATCATCTTGGGCTCAAATTAATAACGGATTTATGTTACAAATCCGTATCGTATATATCAGGGCTTCTTAAACTGTGACTACTGAAAGCAAAAGGCGTCGCAAAGATCTGATACTTTTCAATCATTTTTGATACAACTACATGGCTGCAGCTGTCCTTTAAAGAACTTTTCTAACAAAGATTTATTGATATTTCTCCTCCTAAGTTCCTTCATTATTTAATTAAATAGATTTTATTAAATTTATGATTGGTTAGTTTACAACAATTATAAATAAAATTTTAAAATTAGTATACACACTACGTACAAATATAAATACAAATAAAAATCATACAAAATACTATTGTAGTTTTATTATAACTATTTTTTGAAAAAAGTGGCAATGCAAAACTGTTTATTTACATTGTAAAATAGTGCGATATTACATCTACATCTACGGTTAATATATATTTCATTATATGGAGAAGGGGGTTGTTTGAAATTTCCTAAGCTTGAAGGGGGTCGCTATATAAAAAAGTTTAAGAAGCCCTGGTATATAATGCATGTGACATGCGAATTGTGATTTTTTTATTTATCTTTTTGTCGTATTAAGAAATCTATCAGTAGACAAGTAATAGCCAAATATTTTAATTTTATTAGTTACGACTTACAATATAACTGCACTTAAAGTTCGTTATCGGTTTGAGATTAACTTTATATTATTTTTAGTTGGTACCTAATTTTAATCAATGACCAAATTAAAATAATAATAACAAAACTATAAGACCATGTTATTCTGATTTTACGAATTTTACTCAGTTCAAGCTTTGTTGTGAATAAAATTGGGCGTAGGATAATATTTAAATCATGCGCTTAGAAATAAATTATCGTTATAAAAACTATAATAAAATCCTTACAATTAACCACTTTAAAATAACAAATAAAACACATTAATAATTAAAACAAAACAATAGAAATCTGTACATAAAGACCCCATGCTTTCTCGACGTGTTAATAAAAGAGAATATGGGCAGTTCTGTAACGTCTGTAGTGTCAGAGATTGTGACAATTCTAAGATGTACAAATTTAGTCGAAATTAGGGGAAGTAATGGTCTAAAGTTATCGTAAATGGCTAATTAAATCACATCAAATATATATTTTTTTTTATTCAAGTAAGGTTTTTAAAACCACTTTTGAAACTAACGGTCAATATGATTTATGAAGCTACGACTGGTTCGGAATATTGCTCTTACCAAGAAGAACCAGCGAGAAACTCGTCAGTCAATATTTTAAACATTTTAAATTTACATTCATTATGTTAAATAATGTAAATTCTTAAAGTCTTGTTTGAAGCTGAAAGGTTTTACAAATCCAAGCATTTTTAACATTCAAATATTTTCAATTGTGTAATATGTTTTACGTATAAGCATATTTCTTACACTTAAACTTCTCTGTAGATAAGTCTAATATAGATTTATACACTACATAAAGGGCAAAAAAGTGAATATCAATATGTTCATATAACAGTAAAGTCCAGTTTGCTATGCCTTAGGTAACAGATGGAAAAGTTCTTATCAGTTTAAACCTGTAAGACACGACACTACTTGGAATTCTAAACCTGTTCTTGCTTTAACTACGTATAACTGAACTTCTTGAAACAATTTTTAAGTCACAAGATCCAACATCTATCAAGAATTTGCCGATTGGCCATATTACTTGGATATTATAAGTTTTGAGAAATATACGAAAAATATTTGCTCAGTCATTTTTTCTCAAATACTTTCTTAGATATAGTTCTCCAGATCAATGTAGATGAACTCTCTTTCCAATATCTCGTGAGAGAGAAGCGGACAATACACTATTCGAATGCTGTGGCTCAAAAGGACTTTGACACTTTACTACTTGAAAGAATTGTTAAGTCACAACATCCAAGATCTATCGTGAATTTGCCGATTGGCCATATTTCTTTGGGACTTATAAATACGAAAAATAATATTCGCTCGGTCATCGTTTCTGATCGACTCTCTTCGATATTGTTCCTGAGAACAGTGTAGATGAACTCTTTTTCCAAAATCTCGTGAGAAAGTATCGGAAAATTTACTATTCAAATGCTGTTTCGACAGGGTTTGAGTTCGTAAACACTTTGGTAGTGAAATCTACCAAAAAAATTACTGGCGATCATCCCTATTCTTCTTTTTCCTATTTTCCCCAAATTTCCCACTAAATTCACGCCAAGACGCTCTCATGTCGCCTAACGAAAGTCGGGGTTTGGAAACATATTTACATTTCTTATCTTTTTTATTAATATCATCAGATTTCAAATCTTTTTTACTGTCTACGGAATATTCAGAAGGTGGATCTGTGCCGATGGGATTTTCTGATTTTACTGGATGAATTTTTGTCACGTCTAGTGATTCAGATGTATTGGTACGATCAGAATTTTCGTTTTTATCATCATCGTATTCCGGTGGTTTATCAGAACGAATGGGGAATTCTTTGTTAAATTGGACATTATCTATAAGATGTTCGGGTTTATCTGAATAAAGAAATTCTGGTGTCTGATGTGTATTATTTTGACATTCAGATGTATCAGTAGGCACATCTGTTATAGTCTGTGGATTACCAGTGGACTCATCATCATAAACCTGATATTCGGACTCATCATATGGTATATCGTCCAATGATAATTCTATATGATTATCCACACAATGTACATAATACTGAAGTCTTTCAGTATATGCTTTTGTACGGATAGGATAACCATCTTCATCTCTAAGTAAATTATATTGTTCGGGATGTTCAACATCACTCGTAAATACATCGTCGTCTTCATCAAAATTAAAATTATCTGAATACAATTTAGCATCGCTTGCACACAAATTATCCTTACTTACTTTACTTAAATCGCTATCGGATTCTATATTTTTATATAAATTATCACTTATATCTAGTTCAGCACTGGCCGGGTACCCAACTTCATCCCTGTAGTGATTTCTGTCGACACTAGTATAAGTATCATCGGGGATAGGAAAATTAATTCTACTTTTATATACATAATCATTAATACATTCACTTTTAGTTCCATACGAGTCCCTACTTTTATCGGAGCTATCTGTTTTGCTATTATCGATATCATGAACATTACTGCATACGTGTACAGAGTCGTTGTGGTCAATTTTATTTACGCACGCGCCTTTGTCGTTAGGATTGTTCGTGTCGTGTGGATTCTCGTTCATATAAAGTTTATCATCATCGCAGTCGGTGCAAGCTCTGTCCGTGTTATCGGGTCTGCCCGAGTGGTCGGTGTTTAGATCAGTGTGCGGGTAGAGGTGCGTGTAGGGGCAGTGGGGGCAGAGGGTCGGGAGGGGCTCACCGGAGTCCCAGTGGCCGTCGGGTTCCGTATCCGGCTCGGAACCGGAAGACGCGCATGACGAAAGCGACGAAGACGCCCGCGCCGAGTGACCGCTGAACGTTGAAGACTCTGGCTGCTTTTGGATTATTAGTTCGACCTGGAACAAATGAAACAAAAAATTAATATCCAATATTATAGAGAAAGGTTGTCTGTTAAGCTTTCGCCACTAGTCACTCTCATATGCGTGATTTACTCGATTAAATTGTAATTTTAAATGAACTTTATTCAAATAGACTTTTACTTAGTTATTAACTCCACTGCTGGTACTTATACCAGGCAGAGCCGAAAGGAAACTCAGGGGTGGCTCTTTAGGAAAGTAAAGAAGAGCTGTGGGAGTATAGGAATGATATTGGTGGAGGGAATGGAGGAGGTAGTAGGGGTAGGAGTTTGTCGGAGGGAGCTTTAGTCAAAGAGGTAGAGAGAAGGAGAGGTGGGGTAAGAGATAGAGGGAGAGAGATCAAACCACTAATACTATGTGATCCCATGTGTTCGTATAAAAATTGACTCCTTTCCTCCCAACCTCCTGCTCACCTTAAAGTCCGGACTGTAGACTTTGTGTTGTTTGTCTTTGTGCGCGTCATCCAACTGCCATTTGTCCAGAGTTAGCTTGAACGTTTCTAGGTTCGGACCTGCCGAGTACAATTTTAGTTAATTCATTTTACAATATTCTAACTAATATCATAAATGCGAAAGTCTGTCTGTTAAATTTTTACGAAATCGATGAAATTTGGCACAGTTTTAACACTTTTATACCGGGGCAACATATAGAAATCCTGTTTATTCAACAGGAATAGGATGACATTGGGAAACGCCATATATCATCAATCTATTAAAGATTTTTTATAAACGATGTGTTAAAGTCAAGTCTGTTAATTAAAGAAATAGGTTCTATATTCCGCTGTATCCTTTACGTCAAAAAAGTTATTTTTAAGTTTTTTTTTATATATTTCGGTTTTGTTTTATTGAATAAGTTTAATTGAGTCTTTTTAATATATGAATAATGTAAATCTAACGGGCTATTAACTAAAATAATTAAACTATGCTCTCGAGAAAACAATAAATCCATCTCAGCCTTCCCAGATTAATTTGATGATCTTTTTTGGCCAAAGAAAAAAAATTGCGCTGCATATGTCTAGAATCTAGAGAATTCTGGGGATATTTAATTTATAGAATTAGGCGTTACTTTGCGGATATCCATAATACAAAAGTAATAATAAATCTATCTCCTGACGATGCTTCGGTTGCGGGGCGAAACGATATGTAATATCGCACTATTTTACAATGTAAATAACAGTTTTTCATTGCCACTTTTTTCAAAAAATAGTTATAATAAAACTACAATAGTATTTTGTATGATTTTAATTTGTATTTATATTTGTACGTAGTGTGTATACTAATTTTAAAATTTTATTTATAATTGTTGTAAACTAACCAATCATAAATTTAATAAAATCTATTTAATTAAATTTAATGAAAAGAGGGTAATGAAGGAACTTAGGAGAAGAAATATCAATGAATCTTTGTTAGAAAAGTTCTTTAAAGGACAGCTGCAGCCATGCAGTTGTATCAATAATGATTGAAAAGTATCAGATCTTTGCGACGCCCCTTTCAGTAGTCTCACCCACAGTTTAAGAAGCCCTGGTATATAGTGATAGTATACAGGGTGTACTGACTGTCAGTGGGCGCGGGCACGGGCTGCGCGCCCACGCACTCCGTGACGAAGTAGGTGTTGAACCAGAAGTGGAACAGGCGCTCCTTGCCCAGCATCATCTTGGGCTTGCAGTACACGTCCACGCGCACGTCGCCCTGCAGCGGCACGCACGCCGCGCAGCACACGCGCGCGAACCCCGCGCCGCTGCGCCGCAGCTCGTGCGAGCCCAGCGCCGCCTGCCGCGCGACACGACACAACTTCATATAGGGTAAGCTAACCTATTCTTGACACCTATCCAATTAATTGACACCCTAGCAATTTTCTTCCGAAAATAAGAAAATAACAACACTAAATAGATCCATTTGTACCAATTTTTAATACATAAAAACATAAATAAGGTACTCATCTGCGTGCATTACTTAGTTTTCATCAGTATCTTTTGGATACTGATGAAAACTGAAGGTGGTCAATAAACTGGAATTTGAATTGTCGATAATAGGGAATTCTGTGTGAATATTTGGGTAAACCATTGCAATTCGATAAATATCCTAATTTCAATAACAGATAATATCCTAGTTAGAAGCGGCCGGTCGTAAAATACGTAGCCAAATCATGTGACTACATGTTTATGATATGTTGTGCCGACCCCACTTAGAAGTGGGATAAGGGCAGGAAGATGATGATCCTAGTTAGAATTTGATTTTACTGGCAACATCTTAAAATAATTGTCTATATTTACCAAAATTTATTGTTATTTGGAAACACTGTGGAACGCTTATATTTTTTTTTATACGCTCGTTCTAAAAGTGTCAATAATTAGGCACTTTACCCTATATAATATTTACAGCAGATATTCTCCCCGATAATAATTTTTTAACTTAAACACTTTATATCTTTAATATTTAAATGAGTTAATCTTGTATATATATATATTTTCCGAATCTCGGAAACGGCTCCAACGATTTTCCTGAAATTCAACATGTAGGAGGTTTTGGGGGAGAAAAATTGATCTAGCTAGGTTTTATGTAAAAAAAAAAATTCTTTTAACCCTGTTTTTGGGCATTGTAAAACACTAACATTTATATTGAATTGAATTTTCGCCATTAACTGTCAAGTCGACGTAGCTTATTCGGCTAACAGGCAGCCTCGAGAAATGTGAATGCCAAGAATCGATCCCCAACTAAATAATTGTTTTTTAAGTTTTTTTTTTTTTGTAAAAAATTACCGTGTGAAGCTCGGTCACCCAGATATTGTATGTATAAAATGTGTTATATATGTATGTATATGTTCATGTATATTATATAAACTAATCACAATGTACCTTAATTATTATAGTCTAAAAAAGAATTAGAAAACTAATTTTGAATGTCCTTGTATTATTACGGCGTCGATTATTTTTAAAAATAATCGATTTTTAATAATTGATTCTTTTTTTTTATCAAAATACGATTTTTTGAAGTCGAATATTTAATTATCCGTTATTTAATTATACGCTGTGTGGTATCAAGCTGAATAGAATAATACCAGCCCCCTCATTTCTTACCGAGGTGTCGTAAAATACGACTAAGGTAAGTTGATGTCAGGCAGGCAGGTCGTAAAAACGCAGCCGAATCATGTGACAGCATGTTTATAACTTTTTGTGCCGACCCCACTTAGAGTGGGGATAAGGGCAGGAAGATGATGACTATTTAATGATCCCCTTTTTCGTTTTTACTCTTATTCTTGTTTTTTAAAATAATAAATGCACGGTTGGATAACAACGATGTAGCCAAACTTCATATTTTAATTCAATTTAACAAACTGCACATCTGTTATTATTTCTTGGTAGTTGTCCGCTTTAATTAAACCTTAGTCTAATTAATTATTAATATTTAAAAGGCAACTATTTAAAAAGTCTGAAAAAAAGTATTTGTTACTACTTGTATGAAACTGGTGGTAGTGGTGGTAGTGGTAGTGGTGGTGGTAGTGGTGGTGGTAGTGGTGGTGGTAGTGGTGGTGGTAGTGGTGGTGGTAGTGGTGGTGGTAGTAGTGGTGGTGGTAGTGGTGGTTGTAGTGGTGGTGGTAGTGGTAGTGGTAGTGGTGGTGGTGGTGGTAGTGATCTTAGTAGTGATGGTGTTGGTGGTAGTACTGATGGTGATCTTAGTAGTGATGGTGTTGGTGGTAGTACTGATGGTGTTGGTGGCAGTAGTGACGGTAGTGATGGTGGTGAAGGTGGTGTTGTTGGTGGCGGTGTTACCTTGAGCGTGGGCAGGTGGCCGCTGCCGAGCTTGGCGGGCCGCTGCGACACGCACACGAGCAGCGTGCACTGCGAGCCGGCGAGCGCGGGCGGCGGCGACATGAGCAGCTCGCGCACGTGCACGCGCGGCGCGCGGTACGCCAGCCCGCCGCGGACCAGCGCCGCGTAGTACTCCACGTACCGCCGCTGGGAGGGTATCGTCACGCCTGCCGCAGGGGACAGAGGAACTACCCGTTACTATCGCACGACACACACCGTGACGGTCACGACACGGGCCGAGTTTTTTGCTGGCTCTTCTCGGTATGAGCAGCTTTTGTAAACAGCAGTAATAAATATATGGTACACTCGTTTTTGAAGGACTGTGAGAGGGTGTGTAAAGTGATCCGACAGAGAACCAAAGTAATCGACGTAGCCCAAAGGATTAGCAAGTTTAAGTGGCAGTGGGTTGGTCTGGTTCAGCCGAAATAATTATGTCAAAAGAGTATTTTATTTACTTATTTAAAGAGTCAATAAGTCAAAACTATAGCACTTGATATAAATATTGATTAATAATTAGTATACATCACTGGATGTGACGTATTCCTTAGTCTCCTATTAATCGTGCAGTGACATTAATTTTTTTTAAATAAGTATATGGGACACACGGTCGTCCGTCCCCATAGTAACTTAATACTTGTGGTATGTGAGACAGACAACTGGTAAATATATACTTATATATTTTTTTAAATACATACTTAAATACAAAATATACACCAAGGCTCGAAGACAAACAACAAATTCATTTATAGAAAATGTTGACCCTCGGCGGGAATCGAACCCGCGACCCGCGGAGCTGAAGGCAGGCGCACTACCCACTGCTCCAACGGGCCAGTCTAAAAGCAGTAGAGTTGACGATTAAATAGCAAAAGTAATAATTATTTTTTTTTCTATAATCCGCGATGAAGTAAAATTGAAAATATACATAATGCTAAATGTAGATTGAACAATCCGTTTTCATACCTGATACATGCAGGATTCGAAAAAACACATGCACAAACCTCCACCACCGCCACTACAATACACAAGCACTACATACGTTCACTATCAGAAAATCAACAATCGTTTCGCCCCACAACCGAAGCATCATCAGGAGATAGACTCGGTGCGGATTATAGCAAAATAATTCTATTATTACTTTTGTATTATAAATCTCCGCAAAGTAACGCCTAATTCTGTAAATTGTGATTAAAGTGCACTTATTTACGAGTTTACTTGAATAAAGAAGATTTTGAATTCTAATTTGAATTTATTTTACGACCAGTCGCTTGCCTCACATCAACTTACCTTTGTCGTATTTTACGACATCTTGGTAAGAAAGAGGTAGGTCTATTCTACTCAACCGGATACCACACAGCCTTTTACGACATTTCTCTAAGAAACCCCTCATTCGGAATTTGAATTTGACAGACACACCGGTGGCGTAAAGACTAAAGTAAAGGGCTGCGAGTCAAGGGGGGATGAAAAATGTTTTTTTTTTTTAAATATACCTTTTTCATCGTGGGTCCTTTTGGTGCCGTAAAATTGCAACGCCTCGTCCGCTGTTTCCTTTTGCCCGCTATGCAACAGGTAACAACAAACCATTGTCCCTGAAAAAAAAGAAAATCAAAATCATTATCAAATATAGGAAATTTATGGTTACTTTAAAATTATTGTATAAACATACGGGTCACATCGCGTTATAATCGATTACCTTTGTATAAGGTTCAACGTTGGACAGAGTTGGGCAGAGTTGCAAACAGTCAGTTCGTGACCACGGTGGATGCAACTCTGCCGAAACGTTGAAATGTAATCGATCAAAGGTAATCGATTATAACGCGATGTGACCCGTATGTTTATACAATAATCAGTAAGAATCGCGAAAGTTTAAAAACTACTACTTTAAAATTAAACAGACGGAATCCAATTACCGTTCATCTAAATATTATAAATAGCACTCGTGCGTATTAAAGTCTATATCTATATCAGTCCAACTCTAAACGAAGACTCGACAACATTAGATGCACTAGTGCGTGGTAATGTTGATATTTGACTAATAAAAAAGTTCATTAACGACGACTCTTTCTTCTCTTCTTATTGGAGAGAAGAGTTGGGGCTTAGACCTATAACGCTGCGCCATATCCAGGAATTCTCCAGAGATATGCACGTTTCGGCTATCACTAATTGTGCCAAATTTAATCAATATTGGTTCAGCGGATTCAACGTGAAAGAGTAACAAACATCCATGCGTGACCGGCCCGTTGGTGCATGGTGACCCCGCCTTCAGCTCCGCGGATCGCGGGTTCGATTCTCGCCGAGGGCAAACAAAAAAATTTCTATAAATGAATTTGTTGGTCTTCGAGTCTGGGTGTATATTTGTATTTAAGTATGTATTAAAAAATATATAAGTATACATTCACCAGTTATCTGTCACCCATGACACAAGTATTAAGTTACTTACTTTGGGGACAGACGACCGTGTGTGTGTCCCAAAAAAACATTCATATTTATTCATTTATTCATACTCAAACTTTCGCATTTATAATATTACTCGAAAATAGGATAGGATACGATTGCCAGCAGTGACGTGAAACCCCTTAGAAAAGTATTTACGCTTTTAACTTAACAACTTTAATACATATACCAACTGCGCATTAAACAGTAACAATATTTCTACCAGGAATTACTTGTTTTAATAAACTTGCTGCTTGCACGCGTTTAAAATAAATCTGCAGGAAATGTATGCAAAACATAGTATCGATTTTCCATAATAAAGGCAACATTTCCACAAAATTAGTTATGACTCAATTTCGTAAGAGCTTTCTGAGATTGAGTTGTTTGTGGTGAGATGGATAAAGCCCACACATTACAATGCAATACCAGCAACTCTTTACATCTTATTTGACATTGTCTGTCTGTCTAGTTAAACGTTTCCAACCGTGGTCAGTCTGCCTAGTCCAGTATTACCCAACGTGGGACCCCCACAAGGGGGTCATTGGAAAACGGACTCAACACGAGTTTAACCCTTTCGCTCCAGGCCATTTAAATGCAATGCTAGATTTTGGTACCAAATTTAACGAAAAATGGCAATTGTTCTACCTAAAAAACTATCATTTAAGAACATTCAAGTACCATATATAAAAATGTTAGGTAAATTTTTTAGATGGGGCTAAAAAGATTTGGAGAAACTGGTCAAGTGCACCCACTTGCACTTAAAATAGAGGAACATGCATTATCTTTCGTTATTGCATGTCCCGGACTAATTCCTCCATTTATGCCTCATCCATTGGCAAAATGGATCGTTCAGCTATACGGGTTGAATAGTGTTTAATTGCGTTCCGACAATCTAAACATATCTAGGAAACCCTTTATGGGTACTGCAGCAGGGCGGAAGCAGTTATGCTGGACTCTTACCGGCAAAAACCTCATGGTGTTCCACTTTGCTGCTTGGCGACGAGGGTAAACGCAATCCCTACTCTATCCTTATTCGTGTTTAAAAAAATAAACAGACGCGGGAAAAGAAAGGCACTTAGCCATTGTCATAAAAAAATATGTTACAACGATTAAATCGATCTCGTTGCCTCCAAAACGTGTTTCTTTCATATCGAATGGCTTTACCGACCGTTTTTTACGTTCCTTTAAGGCTGACCACAAAAAAAATGGAGGCGGTCCAAAGGATCCTTTTCAAAATTTACGACCCGGCGTGAAAGTTCCAGCACTGGTAATTCGACCAATTATGGGTCGTAAAGAAATTTCGCAATTACGTTACCCTCTGGAGTTATATTCGAGGGTACTTTTTGTTTGTGCGACAATAGGCGCCGGCATCAAAGGCGCAGTTGTAAGAACGTAATTCCTTATTCGACATTTGTTTACAAAACCGGTGGGAAACTATTATATTACGTTTGCACGAGGCGATATTCTGGCATCAAATATCTGCGAATAGGGGATTTATGTTCGACCGTTTATATAGTTCACACGAGTTTAGTTTGCGGTAATCGACAGAATAAAAAGAATTATTTATTGAGTATTATGACAAAATAATTTGCAATAACAGTTCAGTTGCTAAATTCTTCCAGTTTTAATATAGATCGAGAAATTGAGTATTACGAAAAAATACTTTCCAATAACGGTTCGGTTGCTAAAATCTTCGAGTTTTAAGATAGATCGAAAAATCTCGCACGATATTCGGAAAAAGTAATCTATTCTAATATATAAAGCTGAAGGGTTTGTTTGTTTGATCAATTCATTGTTTGAACGCACTAATCTCAGGAACTACTGGACTTTCGGGGTTATCTAACGCCATCTAACGTTTTTTTCTCATTTTCAGTGGTTCTCTGTGCTGGGTTTTGTCTGCCACTGACGAGAAACGCTCATCTTTTGGCCAAATTCGTTACAGATCGAGGGTGACGGCTTCGCTATTTGACACGTTCACCGCCGCCCCACTTGTACTCAGGAGTTTCTTTTTTCGAATAGACTATATGTTGTTAGCCTTAAGGGCTTTTACAGCGTCACCGGGCGGGACGGGCGAGCGCAGAAGCATCAACCGAAGTTGCGAAATGTGGAGAGTAGAGCGCAGAAGCTAGTACAGCGTCGGGGAACGTCGATCTAAGGGTGCCTCCTGTGAGGCCGGACAACGAGTTAGGGCAACGTGTAGTGGAGGAAATAGTATGATGATTAGTCATTATGGCGTCGGGAGTAGGACTCAGAAGATGGGATTTCCATTTATCTCCGGAGTGGCTATCTAAAGTTGTAAGAAATAACTTGAAAAGACATTATCTAACCTGTCCTCCCTTTGCCAGCTTTACAGTGGACGGCGGCGACGTTCCGCGAATCCAGACTAAGCCAGCTGTGGACGTCCTCGCAGAACTTCTGTATCTGGTCGATGTTAGGCGGCGCGTGGTCTTCCATTTCGAACCGCACAACCTTGAAAATAGAATAACATTCATTTAAAAAATAACAAATTAATTTGGCTCTCCATACTATTATTATAAATACGAATCTTTCTGTTTAGCTTTGAGAGCTTATCCGGTGGACTAGTATGGTTGAAATTTAACTTAATTAAATCTTAAAGACCATATATATAAAACTTAAGGCATAACATATTATCGTGTGGTATCCGGCTGAATAGACTCTTTTGTTACCAAGGTGTTTTAACATACGACTAAGGTAAGCTGACGTCGGGCAGACTTCCGTTCGTAAAATAACTAGCCTAAACAACTTACATGTTTATAACATGCTGTGCCGACCGTACTTATAGTGGAACAAGGTCTGTGTCTGTGATCGAATTTCTCAAAATCAATTAAACGGTTTTTCTACGGTTTTTAATAAAAAATTCTTCCGGAAGGTTTAGATTAATACTACATTACGGTTTTATGTAAATTGTGTTGAAGAGGTTGTAGGGATATAAAAAACTCTCCTGCCGCGAGCTTTACGCACCGCGTAAACCAAAAGAGATACACTAAAGTAATGTACTAGAGAATTGGAAATTTACAAAAAATGGTATAAAAAGTTCGCGATAGCACGTCTCTATCTCTTATGGTTAACTCACAAAACCTATTTTTATGTTCAAAATTAAAGTGACATTCTGATATGACATGATGACTGTAACATACTGATATTAACCCGGGCGAAGCCGCAAGGCACCAGCTAGTTTAAGAATAAATTAGCTTTTATCCGCGACTTCGTTCGCGTGATAGGTTGATAATAGATGGCGCTTATTAGTGTCATCATATTCCTGTAGAATTAACAGCCATTTCTATAGCCTGTATGTGCCTTTATACAGCATTACAACTGGGCCCTGCCTATTAAACAGACACCTGTCAATAATAAGAATAACAGAAGATGCTGCGTGCCCAGAGTGTGGAGAGGAAGAAACGAGTCTTCACCTTACGGCTGAGTGCCCTATGTACTCGCTGGTAAGATGGGAGATACTAGGTAAGGATGAAATTGAAGTTGAGAATCTGACAAATATCCTCTTCAGGGATATTATCATGTTCGTAAAAGCCGCGGGTAGATTAGAGCAGGTGACACTGTCGGGACAGCAGTGAAACCCCTGTCCCAACATGGGGAAATGGGTGGAATAGTCCGGAATAGGAGCTGACCACCCGCCCTGCACCGACAGGCGTCCCCGAAATTAGATAGATAGATAGATAGTCTTTAGGTTATTCCGGTGTATAAAGAATAAATGTGCCAAATTTCATCGATATTGGTTTAGCGGATTCGCCGTGAAAGAGTAACAAACATACATCCATACTGACAAATTTCCGCATTTATAACGTTAGCAGGATGGGATATGGTTTGCGAAACTTCGAAACCCAAATAATGGCACAAAGCGATCGCCAAAAGCTTTTAGCACTAACTCACAACGTCACATAACGTCATATCCTGTCAAGTTTTAGTGCACATTATTACATATTGCATCTGCGGGAATGCGGTTAGAGAATTACGCGAAAAGCCAGCGAAACCTTTTACTGGAAGCGGTTTGCGGTCGCCGCGACAGGGACTTCGTAACGTATTGAACAGGGATGGGCAACCTTTGGCGTTCTCATTATTGGTTTATCACACGCTTTTATATTAGTTTCAGCTTTATCTTCTTTCTCTTCGCTCGTTCCCGCTTTATTTATGGATGGCTCTCCTGATTAAGTCACGCCATGATGATCTATCATGTCATTATTATCAGCCCTAGTCCACTAATGGACATAGGCCTCTCCAATTATACGCCACTGAACCAGATTCTGGGCTTTCTGCTTACACCCACTCCCAGGGAACTCCTCAACGGGTAACAGTATAGACATTCATTAAAAGCTTTTTTAACTTGACTTGTTAATTTCGTGACATCTCTATCCAGAAATGGATATCCGATGGTCGCATAATGTTCATAAGCCTATCAATAATTATAAAGGCCAATGTCCGTCTGTCTATTTGTTAAGCCTTCACGGTTAATCCACTCGAGCAATATTAATGATATTTAGTACTTCATTCATCATCATTCTCCTGCACCTTATCACTACTTTAAGTGGGGTCCGCACAACATGTTATAAAATGTTGTTAAATGATTTGGCCGCCTGCATGACATCAAATTAGTTTAGTCGCCTTTTAGGACACCTCCGTAAGAAATGAGGGTGGGGCTATTCTATTCAGCCGAATACCACGCAGTGGGTCAACTTACCTTGGTCGCCCTTTACGATACCTCGGTAAGAAATGAGAGTGGCTTAATCTACTCAGAAATTTAGTACGATTGATTAAAATTACGAGCATTATAAACTTTCAAGTTGACAGTAAAGAAGTAGCGGTTACAACTTGTTCATCACATATCAGTTGTTGCATAACTTGACCACGTCATTTGAGGACAATTTCGATGCGTTAAACGCCGATTATCCTTTTATAAGACCAAAAAAGCCTATAGACAATACTATAACCGCATATTTCCTACACCAATGACGTAAAGTAACTACAGCGTTATCTAACTTTATGGTATTCTTAATAATTTATAGAATTAGGCGTTACTTTGCGGAGATTAATAATACAAAAGTGATAATAAAATTATTTTGCTATAATCTGCAATAATATTTATAGAAAAATAATTTTATTATTACTTTTGGCATTCTTGATTGATTGATCTCGTAAGAATACATAGACTCGTTCATAATACGTTACAATCCATAGACGCGGTAAATAGTTTAAATTGATCACGTAACACTTTACGTAACCCGTTCTTGTAAAAACTCTAAAACTTTTAATACCTCGAAATCAAGAACAAATTTAGGTCAAAATAGTTCATTTGACCGGCTTAGGAACACTTATAACGCACTTAATTCCCATGATATAGACATCTTCCACGACCCTCTATTCAAATATAAAAATAAACTTGCTCGCCTGCTTTAAGTTGTTAAGTTTAAGTAATATTTTTCATCAAAATTTCCTGTGAGTATAATTTAATTTGTTTCCTTTAAGTAGTATATTTTTTGGACCTAACTACCTACGATAACGCTGTACTCGCCTTAAAAAGTGTTTTACCAAGAAGTTGCCTTATGAAAAAGTGTATTAATAAGTATGTGTAAAATGCTATTGGCTTGTCATAATAAATAAATAAAATATATTGGGAAATTATTATTTATTACTTATAGACATAGGCGGCATCCCATTATATAGAAGATGCAAATAATTCTATCGTAAAATATTATTTATCTGTAATGGTATTGTGCAAAGCAACGTCTTCTATAAAAAAAATTAACAAGCAATTTAATTTTTGAGAAATAGTATAAAAATGATTGGCGATGTATATAATGACATAGCAGGAACCGACATAAGCTTGCGGCTCCTGCTTTGCGTCTTGCAAAAGTACGTAAGTCGTTTGTGGGTTTGGGTATAAGATTCTATAATAAATTGTATATGTACATACTTTTTTTAATTTTATTACTTTTGTAATTGTACAAATCCATTGGGATTACCTCAAAGTAACGCCTAATTCTTGAAATTATTTTCTAATTCTCAAACCATTGAACTGCGTGCTTTCAATTCGTATCTGGTTATTTTATAATCGACTAGTAATATTCCGCGGTTTCACCCGCGTACATACCGATCACATGGCAGTGGAAAGCCCACTAAAAGCCAATATAACTAATATTGGCATAACTATAATAGTTGGATAAACGCCATGTGGTATCCGGCTGAATAGAATAGTACCACCCTCATTTCTTACCGAGGTGTCGTAAAAGGCAACTAAGGTGAGTCGACCCGCCGTGTGGTATCCGGCTGAGTAGAATACACCAACCTCATTTCTTACCAAGGTGTCGTAAAAGGCGACTAAGGTTAGTTGACCCATCGTGTGGTATCCGGTTGAGTAAAATAGATCATTCTCTCTTACCGAGCAGTCGTAAACTACGACTAAGTTGACATCAGGCAGGCGGCCGGTCGTAAAATACGTAGCAGAATCATATGATAACATGTATGTAATATGTTGTCCCGACCCCACTTAGAGTGGGATAAGGGCAGTAGGATGATGAACAATAATAGTTGGATAAATGGTGCCGCGGACTTTTTTTGTAGATATTAATACGTACTACAATACTGTAGAACATTTTTTTGTTCTACCATCAATAGTTTTTGCAGCGCACGCGATGATATTACATTTACAGCTTATTACATTTTTATTACCGATCCCTATTTAAATTTAAAAAAATATAGCCTATTTTGCTCAGTAAAGATGGAGCTTTCCAATGGTGAAAGAATTTTTGGAATCGGTCCAGTAGTTTTTGTGTGAAAACATTACAAACATACACACAAACTTTTCCTCTTTATAATATTTAGTATAGATGGAGCTTAGCTAGTATATACACAAATCCAAGTTACGTCATCGGCTTGTCCGTTTGTACGTCATTAGCGTGTACGCCCACTAGTTCGAACAGCGGCCGTGACCGCAACTGGCGCACTAATTTCGTTATTAAAATGCTGATTGGGGTTGCCGTGATGGCGTGGGATAACGTAATAAAGCTGTGTTAAGTCACAAGTAAGACTTAACCAATTTTACGTAATTTTGATTTAGGTCACTTTAATACTAGCCGGCGTGTGATATTCAGCTGGGTAGGATAGACCACCCTCATTTATTACTGAGGTGTTGTAAAATACGACTAAGGGAAGAGGGCTTCAGGCAGGCGGCCGGTCGTTAAATACGAAGCCAGAATAAATTCACATTTCCTTTGCTTATACAAGGGAGATGTAACTTTGTTCTTCAGATAGGGAGATATGTTCGTGTAAAGTTACTTGGTGATTGCAAAGTGTTTTAAAATTGGTTAATAGTTAAGAGGAACAAAGATTTTCTTTCACTAATTAATATAGCGGCGTGTGTGTGTGTGTGTGTATGTGTGTGTGCATATTTGTGTATGTGTGTGTGCATATTTGTGTATGTGTGTGTGTATGTGTGTATGTGTGTGTATGTATGTATGTGTCAGTGTCTGTGTATGTGTGTATGTGTGTGTGTATATGTGTGTGTATGTGTGTGTATGTGTGTGTATGTGTGTGTATGTGTGTGTATGTGTGTTTACGTATATCCGTGTGTGTGTAATATAGTGGTTATTTGTATTGCTGGGGCTACATTAGCGGGCGGTCACGTTGGCGTGCAAAACAGCATATTTTGAAGCAAATTTGCTAATTCAGCAGGTTTTGGGGGACAAAAATCGATCTAGCTAGGTTTTATGCAAAAAAAATATCCCTGTTTTTTGGCATTTAAAAATACTATAATTTATATTAATACACAATTTTTGCCATAAACTGTTAAGCTTATTCGGGGACGGACAGTCTCGAGAAATATAAATACCTAATAATTCCCAACTACCATATTATTTTTTATTTTTTTTTATTTTGTAAAAATTTACCGAACAGGGCTCGGTCAATCAGTGTGCGTAGTGCGAGTTTTTTTTACCTACACGATCGCGTTAGCGTAACGCAATTTGTATGGCATAATTTGTAATATGTATAGTAACCACTAGATGTCGCTGTTGCACCGTCATACAAATTGGCGTTACGCTAACGCGATCAAGTAGGTTAAAAAAGCTCGCACTACGCACACATGTAAATATTATTTATTTATTCGCCGAAGCCTGCTTATGTAGCCCCAGCATTAGACCTCCTAGTCAAAATCGCATACATAGAATCCGAGCTAGTTTAACCATTGAACCGTGAATGACCGCTCTTGCAGCTTATTATGCTGCCAATCTAGCTTACGATTCACACCGCCGCCTTAGTGTGGCTTCCGAATTGATGTAGCGAAGCTATATAAAGGGTGAATCTTATTAGTATAAAGTAAGTTTAATTATACGTTAACAATCACCAATTGTGTATCAGACGTTTTTTTTATAGTCGTAAAATCGCACTACTATAAATAAGTAGGCTTGGGGTCGTGAACGGTTAGGGCAGGGAGTTTTGGCCGCACCTTTTGACCTCGAATGAAAACAGAAATTGCTACTGTAAGAATGGCCGTACAAAGTGATACAACTAACTTTACAATCACTTCGCTTTCGACCTCCGTCGCGTACGGATGTCTCGACAAGCGAATTTCGATTTGACCACCCAATTAGTGGTTGCGCTCTGTTTAGTTACGATCGTTTCCGATCCAATCTTTTATTTGTATAAATAAGCTTTCTATTTGTAAAGTTTTGTGCCTAAGTGCCGCCCTTGTGTTGTGTTGTGTCGTGTTTTCGTAGCGTGTCGCTGGCAGTGCAGTGCGGCTAGCATTGTCATCGTTGCTCGATTAGATTGGTGCAGTGCTTTTGTGTACAGTGCCTGTTGTATCCGGTCCGTAAGTACACTAGTTTGTAAATTAGGTACACACCTCTGTCCCCGAAGGGCAAAGACTCATTAGGGGCACACCGCAGGTACACACCTCCCTGCCCTTGCCGGCAGGGAGGACCTATTTTTCTGGGACCCATTCTACTATGGACCCCCAACGAAATTGCTTGGGCGACCCGCGAATGGAGGGGCTCTTAGAGTACCTCCAGACGCGCCACCCAGCCGTCCATCGCGACGTATTGAAGGGATATCTTCGACCGCATCCTGCCGTCAAAGATAGCCCTCAAGTCACTATTGCTGCTTGCTCTGTGTCGTCAGGCATGGAGTCTGAGCATTACCAGGTCAAAGAAATTCCTTCTGAGACCTGTATCTCGTCTTTAGACGTAGAAACCGACAACGACGGCTTTGAGACCGTCGTCAGCAAGAGTCATAAGCGAAAGCTAAAGGCTCCTAAGACTATCCCTTCTAAAAGGCCCGTCACTGCCACGGCTAAGCCTTCTGACCGACATGCGCGAAGTGAGGCCAGCGAGGAGCCACAAGACTCCCCGATGACCGAGCGGCGAGAAAAAGTCCCACCGCTTTATATCAGGGAAAAAGCTGCATGGCAGCGCTTATTACCTAAGATCGAAGCCCAGTCGATCTCATTTGGGAGCGCACGCTCTACAAATGTTGGCATTAGGGTTTCTCCACCCACCTCGAATGACCACCGTCGACTTACAGCGCTACTGAGAGATGATAATATTGAGTATCACTCATACGCGCTAGAAGATGAACGCGAACTTCGCGTTGTCATCCGCGGTCTGCCTGTAGAGATAGACACGGAATTCATTAAAGAGGACCTTAAGTCCCAAGATCTTCCCGTCAGAGAGGTACATCGTATGTACCATTCGCGGACCAAAGTCCCCTACGAACTTTGCCTTGTTGTGCTTGATTTGTCACCTCAGGGCAAAAATGTCTTTAACGTGACATCTATATGTAGATTGTCTGGGCTTCGTATCGAAGTCCCACGTAACCGAGGCGCGATCGGCCAATGCCATCGCTGCCAGCTTTACGGGCACTCAGCACGTAATTGTCACGCACGACCCCGATGCGTGAAATGTTTAGGCGACCATGGTACGTCAGATTGCTCTCGTACGGTTCCGACTGAGGAACCACCGAGCTGCGTACTTTGTAGGACCAAAGGGCATCCTGCAAATTATCGCGGTTGCCCAAAAGCTCCGCGAAAGGTGAAACGCACCCAAAAAATATCAGTCCGTAAAAATAATGCACGTGGGGGTCATAAAACACCTGTGGCGGACAGGTACATACCGGCTCCATTGCCCGCTACTAATCCCTGGCATAAAAAGCAGCAAGCAGCTGCTGTCTCCCTCCCCGTCCCCCAGCCCCCTCCGGCGATTAAAACAAAGCCAATACAGGTGGTTGCCAATTCAGTAAACAATACTGCTAATAGTTTCGTGGAAGACATGAAGCTTATTAGCTCTATTGTTGCGCTTATCGACGTAAACGAACTGTCGATACTAGCAAACAAACTGAGGAATAATCCTCAAGATCGTCTGTCGGCACTTCTCGAGCACCACCGGCTCATTGAAGTAATTCAAAAAATAAATGCCTAATATGGATAGTACACCAAAAGGCAGAATTAAACCGAACCGACTCTCCATAGGTCTGTTCAACGCAGACGGTCTTTGGGATAAAATATACGAAGTGCGCGAATTTATGGCTGCGTACCCGATCGACATCCTCTTAGTGCAAGAGACATTCCTGAAGCCTTTCCATCGCGATCCTAAGATAGCAAACTTTGTCTTAATCAGAAATGACCGACTCACAGGCCCTCTTGGAGGCACAGCAATTTACTACAGGAGGTCTCTTCACTGTACTCCTCTAGATCCCCCTCGACTTACTAATATCGAGGCCTCAGTATGTCAGTTAGGGATGACCGGCCATCAGCCGGTTATATTAGCATCAATCTATCTCAGTCCGTCTAAAACTCTCTTAGAAAGCGACATTAGGACTCTGTTAGGACTTGGAGACGCCGTCTTACTAGGCGGGGACTTCAATTCAAAACATAGTCAATGGAATCGATCGTCTCCAAATGCCAATGGCAATCTTTTACATAGGCTCAGCAACTCTCCGTTTCTGAACTTTGATATTCTGGCTCCAGACGAGCCCACGCGATACTCTCGGCCTACCCATCCCATTCCGACTGCCAGTACCATCGACATGGCACTAATCCAAAATATTACCCTTCAGCTACATAGCATACAAGTCATTCATGACCTAGACTCGGACCACCGCCCAGTCTTACTTCAGCTAGGACCCCCTCCAACCGAGGTTTCTCGAAACAAAACCATTATCGAATGGAAAAAACTTAGCGAGCGTCTCCAAATTCTCGATTCAGACCACCTCAAAAAGATTCCTGACCGTATAGATTCAGTGGAAACTGCAAAAACAGCGACCACTCATCTCACAGCTCACTTATGTGATACTCTCAAGGATTGCTCTAGGGAAATTCCCGATAACTTTCGTTGTCGAGAACTACCAGATGATCTGCGAGAATTAATTGCTAAAAAACGTGCTGCCACTAGGGCATGCGACAGATACCCGACCCGTGAAAACCGGAGTGCGCTCAATAGATTACAGAAAGAGGTTAAAGAAAAAGTAACCTCTTTCCACAACGATTCCTGGAATAGAAAGCTCTCGGAGATCAAGCCAGGACACCAGGCCTACTGGTGCTTGGCAAAATCTCTAAAAGCCGATGGGTACGCAGCCACCCCACCACTACTTCGCCCGAATCTCCCACCTGCGTTTGACGATGCTGAAAAGGCCGAATGCTTGGCAGACAGCCTGGAAAACCAATGCTCTCCCAACCCTAGTGTACCCGAATTCACCGAATTCCACTCCAGAGTGGAAAAGGTGGCAGACAATTTTTCCGCAACGACTCCCGAAAGCGAGCCGTTACTTCCCACTACCGGAGAAGAAGTCCGAACCATAATTAAAAACCTCCACTCCAAAAAAGCTCCCGGTCCTGATTCCATCTCCAACAGGGCACTGAAGTGCCTTCCCGACCAAATCATCCACCTATTGGTACTGATTTTTAATGCCCTTCTTGCCGGATGCTCCTTTCCTGACGAGTGGAAAGAAGCTACAGTGATAGGTATCCCCAAACCGGGAAAGCCTCGAAATCTCCCGATTAGCTATCGTCCCATTAGTTTGTTAAATAACTTAGGAAAAATATACGAGCGAATTATCCTTGCCCGATTAAAATCCGTAGTCGATACTTATAATCTCCTTCCCAACGAACAGTTCGGATTTCGTCCAAAACACACCTGTGTTCAACAAGTACACCGCCTCACGGAGCACATATTGCAAGGTTTGCAAACCAAGCAGTTTACAGGTGTCATATTCTTCGATGTCGCCAAAGCCTTCGATAAGGTTTGGCATGCAGGCTTAATCCACAAGTTGCTCCTATTAAATATACCTGACAGACTCGTACTTATCATACGAAACTACCTCACTAATCGTACATTTCGGTACCGCGTAGACGGCACTCTGTCGTCTCGCCGCCCTATCCGTGCCGGTGTCCCTCAAGGATCTGTGCTGGCACCCTTATTGTACTCGCTCTACACGAGTGACATTCCACGGGCGCCTATTAAAGAGCGCACTCATCTTGCCCTTTTCGCGGATGACACCGCTGTATTTACCACATCTCGCCAACCTCAAGTTATCACTAGACGTCTCCAGAAAGCGGTAAACAGCCTCGGACGCTGGTTCCGCCGATGGAGAATCGAAATAAACCCTGATAAAAGTGCAGCTATGCACTTTATCGGTAATCGTTTCCGATCTCACATAGACACACCAACGGAAATTTCCCTTTACGATACACCAATTCACTGGCAACAGAAAGTCAAGTACCTAGGTGTCACCTTCCAACCTTCCATGACCTTCCACGAGCACATACGCACAGTCTGCAATAAGGCTGCGTATGTCATGGGACGACTTTATCCGATGTTATGCAAGAAAAGTAAAATGTCACTCCGCAACAAAGTGACACTCTACAAAACTTGCATAAGACCAATAATGTCCTATGCGAGCGTTGCGTTCGCGCACGTTTCAAAGGTCAGATTGCTCGCGCTCCAAAGAATGCAAAACCGATTTATGCGTACAGCCACTGGTTGTCCGTGGTTCATGCGGAACGTTGACCTCCATAGAGACCTCGACCTCCCTACCATTACTCACCTCTTTAAACGTTTTTCGAAGTCTTACTTTGAGAAATCCGAGGTACACCCGAACCCTCTAATTTCAGTTGCTTCCACCTACATCCCAGTTAGGTCTGACCACCGAAAATATAGGCGTCCAAAAAGCGTCCTATATGACCCTGACGATCAAATAACGATTGCAAACACAAAAACACGTAATACGCACACACAGCGTCTTCGCCGGCGAAGACGAGGTCCCAGATTTCTGATATCGGTTGGTCGTGGCTTCTTGCCACCCTTCCGTCGTCGTATTGACTAATCAAAGTCATACCATCAGCCCTCCACTACACGTAGTCCTAAGCCGTGGTCCGGCCTCACAGGAGGCACCCTTAGGACGACGTTCCCCGACGCTAGTAGAGCTTCTGCGCTCTACTCTACGCATTTCGCAACCTCGGCGATGCTTCTGCGCTCGCCCGTCCCGCCCGGTGACGCTGTAAAAGCCGTTAGGGCTAACAGCATATTGTCAATTCGAAAAAAAAAAAAAAAAAAAAAAACTTTACAATTTCCAGCTAAATATATATATTGAACAGTTTTGAACAGGTTTGAAGTTACTCCTGATGATGCTTCGGTTTCGGGGCGAAACGACCAAAGAGATTGTGGTATAGAGTGTATGCAGTGCTTGTGTGGTGTGTTGGTGTTGGTGCCATACGTTACGTGTGGTAACTTGTCTTGCATGTATTAGATATGTTAATGTTTTCTGCTTCATACACTTAGCATTATTTAGAATCTTTAACAAGCGCGGATTACAGCAAAATAATTCTATTGTAACTTCTGTGCTATGTAATTCTGCAAAGTAGCACCTGCTTCTATAAATCATATAAAACTCGAAAATCTATAATATTAAAATGAGTTAATCTTGATATATACCTAGATATATATTTTCGGAATCTCGGAAACGGCTTCAACGATTTTCCTGAAATTCAGCATGTAGGGGTTTTGTGGGAGAAAAATCGATTTAGCTAGGTTTTATGAAAAAAAAATTGTCTTTGGGCATTAAAAACACTAACATTTATATAGAATTGAATTTTCGCCGTTAATTGTCAAGTGAGCGTCGTAGCTTATTCGGAGAATGGACCGCCTCGAGAAATATAGGATCTAGGAAATCTACGATCGACCCCAACTAAATTTTTTTTTTTTTTTTTACTTTTTTATTTAAATTACCGAGCAAGGCTCGGTCACCCAGACATTATTTATTAAGGTTCATGCGCTGTAAATGTAAGGTCAATGTATTTGCTTCAATCCAAATTATACACCATAAGAAATAGTACCAATTAAGGACGGAATACAAATTCTCTATGAATAGCATTCGTATTAATTACGGCGTCATGTGACTGGTTGGTGACCGATTTTTTTTATTCATTAAGAGGCATGAGGCAACGGTATGACTTTGTGCAGCCTAAAATTGACCGCGTTTACCGGTTTATTTAAACGCCAGGTTAAAAGCGTCGAGATATGGTTAGGCGAGCAAATTTGTGTGTTTTGTCTGTACACACGATTTGGTGAAAGCGTTACAGACAAATCTACAAAATGTCACATTTAAAATATTGGTATGGACGTATCTTTTCAGTTCTTAAAGAAAAAATTAGAATTCCATCCTATATTAGCTTTGCGTAGAAGCTGTAATTACTTAATTAACCTTAATTGTAGCAAATTTTATCAATATTTATCCAGCAGTTAACAGATAGAAAGACATAAATAATTTCGCATTAATAATATTGATAATTAAGGATTCATCCTTCTGCCCTTATCCCACTCTAAGTGGTGTCGGCACATCATGTTATAAAAATGTTGTCATATGCACGAACGCACGCAAGAAAAGCTTTAAATTTTGACGTTTTCGTAATATTGCTGCTCCTCTCCTATTCATCTTAGCGGTGATATATAGCCTAAAGCCTTCCTTTACAAATGGACTATTATACTCAAAGAAGTCCTGAAATTGGCGCGTTCAAACAAACAAACAAACTCTTCAGCTTTATATATCAGTATAGATTTGGATTTGCACTCAGCGTCATTAGACACGAAGCATATCATTACATTCCCAGTAACACCTGCTATCTCACAGTAGGTACGAACGCGTAGGTTTCTCATGCAACAATGTAACACTATCAAACACTAACGGTTGCAGTGTAGACAATAAGATTACAGCGGTATCGTTTGGCGAGTGCGAGTTATAATTGTCGCGGAGTGATTCCAGGAAATTCGCACACGTGTAAGTGCATGTCGCTCAGAAAAATTCACGACAAGGAAAAGGAACAACTAAATTATTATTATTAAAGACGTCATATCGGAACTTATATCTTTAATATTTAAATGAGTTAATCTTGTATATATATATTCCGAATCTCGGAAACGGCTCCAACGATTTTCCTGAAATTCAACATGTAGGAGGTTTTCGGGGAGAAAAATTGATCTAGCTAGGTTTTATGTAAAAAAAAAATTGATTTATCCCTGTTTTTGGGCATTAAAAACACTAACATTTATATTGAATTGAATTTTCGCCATTAACTGTCAAGTCGACGTAGCTTATTCGGGTAACGGGCAGACTCGAGAAATGTGAATGCCAAGTATCGATCTCCAGCTAAATAATTGTTTTTTTGTTTGTAAAAAATTAGAATATTAGGTAAGAAAACTGTTGTAGAAGCGTTATGTTTTTTAAAGGTGTTATTATCTATTTAAATTCAAATTATTGTTTAGTAGTAAGTAAGTAACGGCCTCTTACTATCCCACTGCTGGGCATAGGCCTCCTCTCTCCATTTTGGAGAGAAGGATTGGAGCTAAGTCCTACCGCGCTGCTACAATGCGGATTGGTAGGTTACACATATCCCTAGAATTCTCTAGAGATATGCAGGTTTCCTCACAATGTTTTCCTTCACCGAAAAGCGTGTGATAAATTACAATTATCAATTAGACACATAAGTTTTACTAGAAAACTCATTGGTGCCCGGGGTTTGAACCCTAGACCTCCCTAGACCTCGAAAGAGGCGCGCGTTGTTACCGCTGGGCTACCACAGCTTCTACTTCTTCATTCTTTAGTAGCAGTGCCTAAACTTCGCCCGTTTGGAAATCTGTGTACAGTAGAAGCTATATATTCGCGCTTTCTTCATTCGCGTTTTCACTATTCGCGGACTGAAAAAATGCGACTTAAGTCCTATATTCGCGGTCTTAAATTTCTTTATTCGCGGATCGAAATATATATATAGGTGTGTGTATATATATATATATATATATATATATATATATATATATATATATATATATACACACACACGCACTCTCGCACACGCACACACACACACACACACACACACACACACACACACACACACACACACACACACACACACACATATATGTACCTAAATAAAAGCATTCGGTATCCTTTGTCAACGCTTCGTCAAGTGGACTAATAAAAAGATAAATAAAATTGATCTTATTACAAATACGCCTGCCAAGATTGCGTTTTCAAAAGTTATGTTTCGTTATGTTTCGTTTGGCGGTTCCTTAGAGGTAGGCCGCCTTCGCCGCGGTTGGTGTTTTTGTAAACAAACAGTATATTTAGATAAAACAAACTTATTACTCAAAACATTACTAAATTAAGCCAAGCAAAAAAATTAGTCAATTTTTTAAACCATTGTCTGAAGATAATATGTAACTTAGAAAGATGTAAAGTCAACAACTTAAATTAAAAGATTTTTTTTATTTCCTCGCTTAGGACCTAACCGCCTCTTTCCTAGGAACCTATCCCCTATTACCCTATATAATTAACATTCCATATTCACGGTTTCTGTATTCGCGGCATATTTACGGAACGTTTACCCCGCGAATAAAGAGCTTCTACTGTTTTAACTAAAAGTGCCTGGGAAACCAAGCCTTGTTAGGTAACACGTCACACAAACGAAGTTGCGGGTAAAAGCTAGTATTATACAAAAAAAGTGACGAATCATCGCTTATTGTTTATTGCTATATTTCTTATTATCTGCAAATACGGGGCCTAGGAAGTTTTTTTTATCAACATTTCAATACGGTGCTGTCGACCGATAAAACCGCGCAATCTGCAGTCACCCTAAGCGGCGATAAGCGTTATCACCTGTTATCAAAAGGGCAGCGGGGGCGACAGCCAGTCTGGCCACTTTCACCCGGAATATATCTGATCTTGGTTTGACATGTGAATAAGAAAATGACGCGACGGCGTCTGTGATATAAACACAACCGCATCGGTTATTGATTATTATTGAGTCTATTGTAAACTAATTTTACCTGCGACTACTTTCGCGCTAATTCAAGCGTTTAAATACCCCCAATAATGCAATAAAAGCTTTCCCTATTCACCGAAGAATTACTTTTGAATTTTTATCCAAAATGTAACATATACGCAGTGTGGTATCCGAGTGACTGAATATGAGAGTACCACCCTCATTTCTTACTGAGGTGTCGTAAAAGGCGACTAAGGTAAGTCAGTCTGCCCACTTTCACCCGGAATAGATCTAATCTTAGTTTGACATGTGAATAAGAAAATGACGCGACGGCGTCTGTGATATAAACACAACCGATGCATTATTGAGTCTATTGTAAAATAATTTTACCTGCGACTACTTTCGCGCTAATTTAAGTGTTTAAGTACCCTCAATAATGCACATCATCCTCCTGCCCTTATCCCACTCTAAGTTGGATCGGCACAGCATGTTATAAACATGTTATCACATGATTTGACTACATATTCTAGGACCGGCCACATGCTTGACATCAGCTTACATTAGTCGTATTTCACAACACCTCGTTAAGAAAGAGGGTGGTCTATTCTATTTAACCGGATACCACATCATGGGTCGATTTACCTTAGTCGCCTTGTACGTCACTTCGGTAAGAAATTAGAGTGGTTTATTCTACTCGGCCGGATATCATATAACCTAACCCTCAACAATGCACAAAAGTTATATATTTTGCTGTAATCCAACTTTGTTAAAAAAAGCTATGTATTGCTAAGTGTAGGAAGCAGAAACCGTTCACATACCTTATACATGGTTTACGATAATCGGAATCGACAATAAATGAAAATCGTAATGCTTTACAATAACGTAATGCATTATGATTTTGTCGTGGAGCCAATACTCCTGATGAAGCTTCGGTTACGGAGCGAAATTATAGTAGAGATTGTCGTAGGAAGTGTCTGTAATGCTTGTGTGGTGTGCTGTTGGTGGTGGCGTTTTGTGTTACGTATGGTGACTGGTCCGGCATACATAAAGATTCTCTTAACAACCGCAGAATATTACAAAATTTTGTATAATATTAGTATGGATCGACACTAAACTTGTTAAATTTAACACGTAATAATTATTTAACAATTTACCTACTGACAAGGAACACTCAACTGCGAATTGATATTTGTATTGTAATTATATAATATCGTTTTAACGTTTCATTCAGGGTTGCCGCCCATTAAAAAAAGATAATTCGAATTCAATTTTTTTTATTCAAACTTGTAAACAGGTGATTTTGAATCGTTAGCTCTACTGCTGGTTCGGAAAGCTGTTCCTAGCGAGAAGAGCCAGCAAGAAACTCGGCGGTTGCTCTTGTCAACATAATACTTATATACTGCGTCCATCATATTATCAGTCTTTTGACAGCTCACGCTCATTAAGTTTTGTATTGCTTACGTGCAAATATCATACAAATAATATTTGTACTTTATGGATGGGTACCGCCCACTTAGTGATGTCACACATAATGGTTACTACGATTATGCCACAGATTAAAAATAATCGGTAGAAATCGATGTTACGAGTATTAAAAGACATTTAATAACATTATATAAAGTTTTACTTTCTTCTTAGTTAATACATGAATACAAATAAAACAATCAGGATATTTTAATTTATTTTATTAGCACGAGTCGTCGGAATGATAATCAACACTAGACTCCTCCGATGAGGAGTCTTCAGTAGCAGTTATTATTAGCTCTTGTGTAGATAATATATTATCAAACGCAATATCACGTTCCCAATCAGAGAATATTACTCTTTTAGTTCTTTCCACCACACTTGCCCAGTTCTCGGCCGTTACGTGGGTGCAAGCATTTTTTAGCAATTGCAACATTTTATTCGCTGTGAATGGGGGGCTTGTATTGCATCTCGCAGCATGCCCTTTTACTTGTGCCCATATAAGTTCTATTGCGTTGTACTGGCAGTGGTATGGAGGAATCCGAAGAACAGTATCGCCATATTCTGCTGCCATTTCATTGATTACATAGCGTTTTGCTCTCTTTTTGGTTTTTAATATTTTTATTAATTCAACTTTTAACATTGAGTCGTCCACATTTTCTCCATTGTCCCGAAGCCAATTAATTATTTCATGCTTTTTATTAGCCTGTGTTGGCATTTTGTCAATTTGACGGGAGTGGTAGGGCGCATTATCAATAAAAATTATTGATGGTTCTTCCAATGAAATGAGCATTTTTTTGAACCACTCTTCATACACATTTGCATTCATCTCTTCGTGGTAGTCATTTGATTTCTTCGATTTAAATGCCAACAGTGCGTCTTGTACAAATCCTTTTGCTGTACCTGCATGGCAAATGATTAGGCGCTCACCTTTTCCCATTGGTACTGAGGAAGTGGAATCAGCAGTATCATCAGTCCAGAAACGAGATAGTGTGTGGTTAGCGTTGAGCCATGTTTCATCCGTGAAAACAATATTTGCCCAATCTTGTATTTTCTTTGCCTCTCTTAAAAAATCACAACGTGCTATAGCTATATCTGTGCGTTCCATTAATAATTTTCTTTTATTTAACTTTTTATATGAAAAGCCAATTTTGTTCAAAACTTTGACCAAAGAAGATTTTTCACCATGAAATAGACCACTTCTTTTCAAAGAAACAATAAGTTTTCTCAAAGTTGGAATTTCTTTTCTCAAGTAGTAATCATATACATGACGACGAATAGCGTCAGCGTCAAAGTCATCAACAGCTGTCACCTTATGAGCCCGGCGCTTTCTTTTTGGTGTAGATGGTTTGTTTTGCTCCAAGCCGCTCCTGCCGTAGGCATCAGTAGTGATTTTAGTCACAGTTGATAGACTGATCCCCAACGCGGCTGCAACACGGATTCGGACTTGCGTGATAGGTATAAGAGGTCCGCCATTTTGATTTTCTTGCTCAAAATACTCATGAAGTTTTAACACTAACTGTCTCGATTGTGCTTTCAACACACGTCCTTTCGGCATTTTCACGATCAATTAATATAAGTTTCACAAAAGTTTTTCCGAGGAATAAAGCTACTTAACTCAAGGTGTAACAGATGCGAGAGAACACTCAGCGAACGTAAATGCGTGTGACTATCACGGGCGTTTCGTTGAGAGTGACAGATCACGTCAAAATGGCGGCCGAGCGGAAGGTCTGTTGATGTTGCCAGTTGATGTACAATATATTTTTTATGATTATAATAAATACACACGGATTAACATTTATTTTCAAAAAACTAAGGCAATATTAAATCAAAATGTTGATTTCTATATCTGTTATTAGTTTACGTAGGTTATCATTAATCGAATTACTTAGGTACGTAATTCGATTAATGATAGTAGGTACTATAATCGGAATGGTATCGCATACGAGAATCTTTAGGACATCACTAAATATGTAAATCGTCAATCTGTCAAAAGATGGTTAATATAATGGACAGTGTATAACTAGTTACATTAAGTAATTAATATAGTGTACAGGGTTGGACAATATATTTATCCACGCATTTTTATCATCTAAGTTGTCCTCAACAGTATAGTAGGCTTTCTGTATCATCCTCTCCTTAATAGTTTTTAAACTGCCAATAATAATTAGAAAAGCTGATTAAATTCATATACACAAATCAGCGAGAGAAAAGCGGGCTAGATTTAGGCGGGCATCCACTAAAGCTGAGAGGAGCGGATGGGTTTTGAACGTGAAAATGGATCAAATGGATCTCATTTTTGTATAGAATTTTGTGCCGCAAGCAAGCAATTGATGCGGCAGTTATGTGTGTAGTTGGGCGGGGTTTCTCAAGCAAATTAAAATATATTAAAAAAAGTAATAAGAATATTATTTTGCTGTAATCCGCGATAAAACAAAATATATGTAATGCTAAATGTAGAGTGTACTATTTATTCACTCTCACACCTGATACATGCAGAATTTGTAAGAACTCACGCACTACCCGACACCGGTGACACAACAATACACAAGCACTGCACACATTCACCACCACAATCTCAACAATTGTTTCGCCCCGAAACCGAAGCATCGTCAGGAGATAGGATCCACGACAAAATTGCAAAGCTATGGACCTCCGCAAAGTAACGCCTAATTCTATAAATTATTTAAATTTTTTTTTTTTGATTCGGATAAGTTCTCACAGCTAACATATCAGATATGCACAGCTTACTTCTCCTATTCGTTACGCATCTCCTTTCCGTTTCAATGGAAATAACCTGACTTCGTAGCACATCTTATCTGCTCTCCGCTTTAGTGGTTACCGAATCTTAGGCCCGGTTTCCACCGAAGCGAGGAAAGGAGATGCGTTTTGAACACCAATCAGATATCGTCATTTTCACATCTCTCCGCTTCGCTTGAATGACGATATCTGATTGAGTGGATCTGAAAATGTAGATTATCTTTTGAGCCTGTACAAGACAGTAATAACTAAATGTAACTTGTTATAAGAATTATTTTGTATAGGGCAACCGCCGAGTTTCTTTTTGGCTTCTCGGTAGGAGCTTTCCGAACCAGCAGTAGAGTTCACGATTCAGAAGCACTTGTTTACAAGTTTATATAAGTAAAAAGTAACGGCCTCTTACTATCCCACTACTGGGCATAGGTTTCCTCTCTCCGTTTTGGAGAGAAAGATTGGAGCTAAGACCTACCACGCTGCTCCAATGCAGATTGGTAGGTTTCACATATCCCTAGTATTCTCTAGAGATATGCAGGTTTCCTCATGATGTTTTCCTTCACCGAAAAGCGTGTGATATATTGCAATTATCAATTAGACACATAAATTTTAATAGAAACCTCATTGGTGTCTGCCTGGGTTTGAACCCGTGATCGTCTCTAGAGATTCACACGGTCACACCGCTGGGCTATCAAAGTTTATATGAATAAAGAATATTTTGAACTTGAATTAGTTTCCAAAACATATCTCTCCTCTCCGCTTTGCTAATTTGAAAATGCTCTTACCGGGGATATCAGAAAGAAATTTGGAGCATATATATGTGTCCAAGGAACACCAACCAAGATAGTTAATGTATAGAAACCGGCTATACTCACGTCCTTTTTTATCGGGTTAGCCCCACTAGTTTCAACAATAAAAAAAAAACATCAATGGAGACGAAGGTCATGTTATTCTATGATAAAGTGCCACCCCTACCGTTCCACGTGGAGTAAATCAAATTATGACGCCGTAAGGAAAATCGCGAGTTATCAGCGCGATCTGGTCAGCTAATATCCGAGCAAGTGGTCACGTAGGACTACTGCTGCTGTGACTCAGCGAGCCCTACGTGACTTACGAGTAGATACATCGAACGTCATGACGAAAGTCACGCGATCTTAACTTTCTGTATGCAACATTTTTTCAACAGTTTATAGTGTGGAGTATGTTAAGATCCACTTAATGGAATACGTTCAAAATCGTCAGAGGAGGGTGGAAGCTTTTGATAAGCTTTCTGTAAATCCTTAAGTCCGCCTTTATACATGTGCTTTTTACTTTTCCTTTCTCTGTTCTATTTGTATAAAAAGAAATAAAAAGTATATAAAGATAAAGTTCACTTACCCTCTGATGAAACTTGTTGCAGTCGTACGTCCTCTCGGCGCAGAGGTTGTAGATCTTGTAGTGTTCTTTGTGCATGTGCTCCAGAAACCGGTACACCTCGTCTATGTGATTCCTGTACACCCCTTCCAGCTTGTCCCCCGGGTACCCCATCGCTATCAACCTGTCTGTTATATCTGTGCACGGGTTAAGGAAATATCTCCACAAAATTAACTATAAATGTCTTAACAAAAAAGCAACCGGCTTAGAACGCATATGAAAGTAAACAAATAAAGATAGCACTCCTATAACACGGTTTCGCTATTAGGCGATTTAAATATTGCGACGAACTTACAACACGGTTGCCTTATAATATGATGAGAAAACTGCAAATCTCTACTGCTATAGTCGCAGCCAGGCTTGCTGTCCTAAAGATACAGCGTTTCGGAAATGTAGAGATTATGAAGAGTCTTAACTGTACTTGTAGCCAAAGCTTTGAAAAGATAAAATAAATATTATATAGTTTTTCGCATACAAGTATATATCGAGCTCCTAACTATTTTTTCACAATAATTCTAACATTTTCATTCATTATTTTTTTATTCTACTCTATTCTAAAAATCATTTTATACTTTTCAGTAAGATGTAGGCGTATTTTTTTAGTTTTAGTAAATTTTAAAGTATCATAGTAATAGTAAGGTATGATACCTTAGCATTATGATATAGTCTTTTCCCTCTTCGAGCAGTGCGTGTTGCCGTGTGTTGACTATGGTCTTCATAAGAAAGCTCAGAGCCATGGAGCGAGCTATGCTTAGAGTATTTCTACGTGATCAAAACAGAAATGAGAAGATCCGTAGTAGAAACAGAGGAACCGACGTAGTTCATCGTGTCAGGAAGCTGAAGTGGTAATGACCAGGAAACGAAGTACGTAGAAATGATAGGCTTTGGGGTCCTAAGATGCTGGAATGGCGAACTCGCACGGGAAAGCGCAGCGTCGGTAGACCCCCATCAAGGTGGACTGACGGCCTCAAAAAGGACGTGGGGATTCGCAGGATCCAAGCGGTACAAGAACGTAGAGTGTGGAGATCCTTTAACGAGACCTCTGTCAAGCAGTGGAAGTCCATCGGTTGAAAAAGAAGAGAAGATACCCTAAAGTTCAATCTTAGAAAACCCAGATACGAATTACGCGTTCTAACCATCAAGCCATTATTGTCACAATAGAAATATTCGACACTGCTTGGGTAACATCGCCGGCCAGACAGTAACGTTGCGTCAGTTTTGAGAACGAATACAGATGACGAAATGCAAAATTATGAACTCCGAGGGTGGTCAGATAAAATTAATAGCCCAAAACATCGGCAATATTGCGTTAACCCCTTTGGACCTCCTGTGCTGTGTTATGCACATAAGGTTTAAAGCCTTAGTAGCTGGGTAATCGAACCTTGCTCGGTAATTTTTTAGAAAATAAAAAAAAGAATTTTTGAATAGGTGGGGCTCAATACTACGCATTTTCTTTTCTCAGGACTGCCCGTTCCCCGAATAAGCTACGTTTACTTGACAACTTACAGCAAAAATAAAGTAATAATATTAAATTTAGACGTTAATAAATTTTTTTAGGCCCAAAAACTTGGATAAAACGATTTTTTAAAAATAAATCCTAGCTAGATCGATCTTTCTCAGGAAAATCGTTGGAGCCATTACCGAGATTCCGTAAATATATATATACACACAAGATTAACTCATTTAAATATTAAAGATATTATTTTTATTTTATTTAATATTGTCGTCAATGATTTCCGGTTTGTATATCATAGCAACACAGTTATGAAACAAAAATATCGCGCCCTTTTCGACTTAAATGGTGGCACCACTGTGCCATTGTTGTTTCCATTGGAGTCTTTCTATCAATAATACATTTCAGTGCCATTCATTCTGTGTTCGTTATTCAAGAGAACTGTATCTCGGAGCGGGAATTGTGTTATTCTATTATATCGTGTTATTGTAGAAAGTGTGCGATAACATTAATTTACCCCTCCACCATTTGTGTGCATAATTTTGCACATACCAGAAAATTCGGAAAACTTAATAAATATGTATTATTTTCACACGTTTGTTTTTATGTCCTTCTTACTAATAATTAGTAGAAAAATCATTTCATTCAATTATTAACAATAATTGAAGTCTGAAGTACGAATGCAATTATTTGCTGTAGCTTACTTAATATAACTCACTGCGGCGGAAATGGTCAAATCTGGAAAACGGTGAGTGTGCATATCGCAGGAAGAGTTATACAGGAAGGTACCGACTATTTGTAATTATAAGTTAATTTGAATTTTAGGTACCTACACATCTCAGCACACTACATTAAGCAATTAGTTAATGTTGAACTATTTAGAATTATTTTAAATTAAAGAAAAAATAGTCTTTTGTATTCTATGTAAATGTAAGTTGACCTTTGTACACTTTTTTTTACCAATGTTTTTTCCAACATTTTTTATGGTACATAATAGATAAATAAATAAATAATAATGAATTGTAACAGTTTTCCAATGCCTGAAAACAGGGATCAAACGATATTTTTCTTAATTAAACGTAGCTAGATCGATTTACCCCCGGTTCCCCTATGTACTAAGTTTCATGAAAATCGTTGGAGCAGTTTCAGAAATTCTTAGACTATATATAGAACGAACAATGAAACTAATGTAAAAATTTATCTTTAAAATTTTTAACTGTAAATTTTTTTGGCTAATAATAAACATGAATAAATTATCAAAATAACACAAGTTTTATGATGCTAATATTAAAAACTATATTAGCATAATAAAATAAAATAATACTATGTTTAAATTATATAATTTAGACGCAAAATTAAACACTTTATTTAAGTATAAAAAGAAACCATGTAATAAAACTAGATTCTTCATGGTTCCTTAGCCTAAAACAAAAGCCAACCTTTTTTATTTCGGCCATCTTTCTCTCATGACTTCTGGCAAGCTAATATCATTTGCTTTCACAGTCGGATAAAATTCAATTGACTCTCAATAAATTTAAATAACAGACTAATAATGGAATCTAATTAAGATTCTAGGTTTGTTACTTAGGTCTTTTTTTTTCGAATTGACTGTATGCTGTTAGCCCTAACGGCCTTTACAGCGTCAACGGGCGGAACGGGCGAGCAGAAGCATCGCCGAGGTTGCGAAATGCAAATACTTAGGTCTTCGAAGCTTAAAGCGTCAAGCGTCGTTCGTTACCTAAAGTGTTTTATAATCGGTCACAGATTTTTTTAAGGTTCAATATTATGTCATATTTATGGTGTTACTCCATAAATACAACCATAAAAATAAAAACACGTTCGCAAATATTTTTTATTCCATTCTCTAGTAAAGTGGGAAAAAGAAATTCTCATTTAATTAATAATACATATTTTCTATATTGGATTAATAAAGCCGGAACTCTTTATGCGATCGGTCCAAAACGCACTTGCTTTTAATAATTTCAAAAAGGCAATCTAAAATTGTTTCACATATTTCATGTTATAAAGCGATAACTTCCTACTAAATTATAAGCCTATATCTGTCATTTTTTTTATTTTACACGCCGTTTGGTAGGATATGGCTTATGATTTTTATTACTTAATTTAAGTTTTAATGTATCCTGGAAACGAACAATATAATTTTATTTTATAGTTGTCGTTAGAGCACATTATGGTGGTCTAGTGGGCCTCTTGTTCATTATAAATGGCTAGAGAAGAAAAAATAGGAACCATTTTCTAGAATTTATTTATTCTGAATTTAAAAAAGTTCAATATATCATATCAACATAGAAAAAAACAAAATGTATTATAATAGCTTCGTACAGTAATAGCAAGCGTTAATCGATACATTTTAATTTAAAAATTTTAGCCTGCATACCACCTAAAGTACTTACCACCCAAAGACATCGCTCCATCCAAAGAATAAAGTTAAATAATATGATATGTACATACATGTGACACAATCATTTTCCTTATCTCACTCTAAGTGGGGTCGGCACAACATGTTATAAAAATGTTGTCACGTGATTTGGTATTTTACCGCACGGCCGCTCGATTTACCTTAGTGGCCTTTTACTCAGCCGGATACCACACGGCAACATATTATCAGTCACTTGCCAATTATACAACAATAATAAAGAGCTAAATCCCAACAAACCAATATTTTTCAATATAAGAAAATAATAAATAATACGAATAAACTGCATCATCCGATTATACTTCCTGACTTCACGAACCTCGAAACTCGAGGGTCCTTTGCAGGCACAAACTTCAGACCACGGTGTCATAACTTTCCGCCTCACCGTCCATACCTCTTTAACCCTAAGGAAATCCAATAAACTGGAAAACTGGATCACCCGATTATACTTCGCAACTTCCAAAGCAACGGACCCTAGAGGGTCCTTTGCAGGCACAAAGTTCAGACCACGGTGTCCAAACGTCCGCCTCACCGTCCATACCTCTTTAACCCTAAGGAAATCGAATAAACTGGAGCACTCGATTGTACATCCACAATTCCAAATCAACGGACCCTAGAGGGTCCTTTGGAGGCACAATGTTTAGACCACGGTTTCCAAACTTTCCACCTCACCGTCCATACCTCTCTAACACTAAGGAAATCGAATAAACTTGAACACCAGATTATACTTCCAAACTTCCAAATCAACGGACCCTAGAGGGATGTCCTTTGAAGGCACAAAGTTCAAGCCACGGTGTCCAAACTCTCTACCTCATACTTCATAGTCCATACCTCTCTAACCGCTAACTAAGAGACGTAGAATTATATTCTGCGACATTGAGAAATCACAATGAATATTTATATATTAAAATTAATTGCAGAAAGTCCGCTCTCACACAGCAGGCGATCTATCAACACCAGAAAGCCTTTAGACAGTTTCACAAGTTCTTCGCATATTAACTTAGAAAAAATTGAAAGAGTTACGTTATAATTGTCTGCGGTGTTGCGAAATCGACGAGCAAAATTCTATAAATGGAACCCACTTTCGTGGACTAGACAGTTTGACCGCATATTAACTAGCTATAATGAGACGTGATTTGTTTGTCTGAACAGACATAATCGTCGACACTAAGGCCATTAGGTTTCAAATATTATATTTACGGAGTAAATATCTTCCTCACTGATTATAGCAAAATTATTTTGTTATTACTTTGTATTATGGATCAAAAGTAACGCCTAATTCTGTAAATTATTTACTGAGTAATAAATTTCTAAAAAAAAAATATTTTTATTTAGTGCAGATATGAGTATCGTTGTGGTAACCGACTGAGTAGAATAGACCACTCTCATTTCTTACTGAGTTGTAAAAGAAGTTGTTGTAGAGTAAAAGGAGACTAAGGTAAGTTTGCTCACCGTGTGGTATTCGGCTGAATAGAATAAAAGACCCGCATTTCATACCGAGGTGTCGTAAGAGGCGACTAAGGCAAATTGATTTTAGGAAGGCGGCCGGTCGTAAAATACGTAGCCAAATCATGCAACAACATGTTTATAACATGTTGTGCTGTCCCTACTTAGAGTGGGATAAGGACAGAAGGATGATGATGCAGATATGATATAAACTAAAGGAAATATCAGGCACCACCTACATGTGTTATCCAGTGACGTATAATAATTAATAATCAATATTTAAATCAAGTGCTAAAGTTATGATTTATTGCTTCTTTAAATCAGTAAATAAGTGACTCTTTTGACATAATTATTTCGGCGCCAGCGATTGTGGCGTCATCTTAAAGATAAACACGAATGATAATAAATGTTTTATGACTTAAATGAATAATTATAGCTAAAATAATTATCATTTAATTGTATGAAACTATCTTAATTATTTACTGAATTTACATGTAACCAATGACTGCAATGTTATGTTAATTAACTATCCATTAACCATTACAGTTGTTCGAATTAACCATTACATCCTCATCCTACTGCCCTTATCCTACTCTAAGTGGGGTCGGCACAACATGTTACAAACATGTTGTCATATGATTTGGCTATGTGTTTGACGACCGGCAGCCTGCCTGACGTCAACTTACTTTAGTCGTATTTTACGACTCCTCGGTAAGAAAGAGGATGGTCTATTTTACTCAACCGGATACCAGACGGTGGGTCAACTTACCTTAGTCGACTTTTACGACACCTCGGTAAGAAATGAGGTTGGCCTATTCTACTCAGCCGGATACCACATGGCGGCTCGACTTACCTTAGTCGCCTTTTACGACACCTCGGAAAGAAAAGAGGGTGGCACTATTCTATTCAGCCGGATACCACACGGCGTCGAATTGACCATTACAGTTGTTCGAAATGGAAACATTCAAATTTCATCTCTTCTGTTGTTTAATATCAGAAAACGCAGTAATCACGTGACCAAGCAAAGGAGGGACTTGAGTTGGAGTGAGAATTCTTTATAAAATAACCAAACTTGTTAGCGAGGACAGCCTTGCTGTAAAAATTTTATTACAACGGTTATCATACTGTAACGGCGCTGGATCGAGTCATTGCTAGTAGTCTAGCTGTAAAGCTAGACGTGTACGATTATTAAACACCCACGTGTTTAGATCATGTTACAACATGTCTGAGGGAGTTCTGTTGCTGAGGTGAAAAAATTGTTCAAATATCTGGTCATCTAATAAAAAACGTTAGACGTTTTGCTATAAGGAAGCTGTAAAGAATTATGGTAATTGATAAAATCTATAATATATATCTATGCTATATATAAAACATCGACGGAGCCGAGACCTCGATAAACAATCAAGGAATATTCCTATAGTAGTCGATATGCCTCATTAACAGCTAAACCGGTTCTTGTGACTACCAGTTATACTGTTAAGTTTAAAGAATACGAAAGAAATTTTAAGTTGAACGAAAAAATAAACGACCTGTAAAGAAACTATACTTCCTTTTTTTTGGTTGTATAATATTAAGTTAACTAATATTATAAAGGCCAAGGTTTTTGAATGACTGTGAGTGGGTGTGTAAAGTGGATACGACAGAGAAACAAAGTAATCGACGTAGCCCAAAGGATTAGCAAGCTTAAGTGGCAGTGGGCTGGTCACATTTGTCGCAGAACCGACAACCGCTGGGGTAGACGTGTTCTGGAGTGGAGACTGCGCCTTGACAAACGTAGTGTAGGACGCCCTCAGGCTAGGTGGAGTGATGATATCCTTAGAGTGGCTGGTATCGGTTGGACACAAAGAGCTGAAGACCGAGCTCAGTGGCACGCAAACGGAAAGACCTATGTCCAACAGTGGACAAAGACAAGTTGATGATGATGATGAGTGGGTGTGTATTTTTATGCAATAATGGCTTCAGGTATGTATGTCCACCATACTCAGAAGGTTTTAATATCTTTTTCGGATTGACTAATGCTGCTAGCCCTAATGGGCACGTAGTATGTAGAAGCAATGGGCGTTGGGGCCCTAAGGTGCTGGAATGGCGACCTCGCACTGGAAAACGCAGCGTCGGTAGACCCCAATCTATGTGGACTGACGATCTCAAAAAGGTCACTGGGAGCCGCTGAATCCAAGCGGGCATGAAGATCTCTTAAGGAGACCTATGTCCAGCAATGGACGTCCATCGGTTGTTAAAGAAGCAGACGAAGCTAGCCCTAACGGCGTTTACAGAGTCACTGGAAAGACGAGGCGAGAGCGGATTAATCACAACTAAAAATAACTTCCGCGGGAAAAACTTTGTTACACCTGTAATAGAAAAAGAGAGCACCAAACTAAAGACTAGCACAGTTTCACCTCAGGAACAGAACTCCCTCAGACATGTTGTAACATGAGTTAGACACGTGGGTGTTTAACAATCGTACAATGATGACACGATCCAGCAGCGTAACAGTATAATAACCGTTCTAGTTAAATCTTACAGCAAGACTCTTTCGCTATGGCAAGCTCGGCTCTAGACGATTGTCAAGCCCCTCCTTTGCTTGGTCACGTGATTACACGATTTTGGTATTAAATAAATAAAAAGATAACATTTGACTATTGCCATTTCTAAGAACTTTAAGATGGCGCCAAATAATTATGTCAAAAGAGTTATTTATTTACTGAATTAGGTTACAGACTAGACAATATTTATTTTAAGTAATTATATATTAGTAGGATCTTTTCGTCTATTTATTTTACCAAAATTAATTGATAGATTAAATAGTTAAATTTATATAAGCTTTTTCTTTTTCTCTATACGATCTGTACTCTCTATCTTTTTCAATTCATGTCCTTTTTCTCCTATTACTCAAGGGTTGACTGGAAAAGATCCCTTTGAGGGATAAGTCCGCCTTTATACATGTGCTTTTTTAACTTTTTCTTTTCTTTTTAATATAATGTATAAAAAGAAATAAATAAAAATTAAAGATGCAATAAATCATAAGTTATAACTTTTCATATAATCATCATCTTCCTATCCTTATCCCACTCTAAGTGTCGTCGACACAACATGTTATAAACATGCTGTCACAACATTTTGCTGTGTATTTACGACCGGCCGCCTGCCTGACGTCAACTTACTTCTGTCCTATTTTATGACACCTCGGTAAGAATGAGGGTGGTCTATTCTACTAAACCGTTTACCACACGGTGGGTCGACTTGCCTTAGTCGCCTTTTACGACACCCCGGTAAGAAATGAGGGTGGTCTATTCTACTAAACCGGTTACCACACGGTGGGTCGACTTACCTTGGTCGCCTTTTACGACAACTTGGTATGAAAAGAGAGTGGTACTATTCTATTCAGCCGGATACCACACGGCGTATAACTTTTGACATAAATATTGATTATTAATTACTATACACCACGAGATGTGACGTATTCCTTACAACTCCTATTACTCGTGCGGTACCACACAGTAATTTCTACGCAGGCAAAGCCATGGGTTCAGCTAGTTTGATATATTTGTATTCAGAGTGGCAGTAGGATCTGAAAACGTCGGTTAAGTCAACTTTAGCCAGGTTCTAGCTGCTATAATATACAACGACACTATCTAAGTAGGCGTTTCTAGAATAACAATGAATTAGCTTTCGAAATATCTTAGATCAAGCAATTTGTAAAGTGGGGCGTCCGACAAGAAACAACTTACTGCAATTTTGCGATAAAGAAGGTAAAAATGCTGATACAAATTTTAAATAAAAAAAAACGTGGGGCGGCACTTGCTAGATATGAAACATCAAGATTACCCTACACAGTACCATTACACTACACAAATACAATTTAAAAAAAAGCGCCGGTTACATTAGGGACTCGATCTCGGGTTTTGAACTTTTTTTGGTCCGCACGTTAACCGTTACGCACCCCCGCCACCCACGAGTCGCGCCCAGCGAGTGTGGGACGCAGTTCCCGCCGCGATAACGTCGTGTAAAGAGCTCATGAATAAGAGCCCCGGATGGGTTCGAAACTAGTCGGGCTAACCCGATAGAATAAGACGTGAGTATAGCCGGTTCTATACATTAACTATGAATACTACTCACGATAGTTTAAATTCAAAAAACCGTTACGCTACCACGGCATTACGTTTGACGCGAAAACTTTACTTTCTATTCAACGCATAAGACATTTTTTTTTAAATTAAACCTAGGTACATCGATTTGTTACCCCTAAAACCCCCTGCATACTGCGTTTCAGAAAAATCATTGTAGCCGTTTCCGAGATTCGGAATCTTTAACTCATTTAAACTTTAAAAATGTATGAATAAATAGTTAATTACAAACATACAAATGGCATAATCAATATAGAGAATAAATACATAGTATAAAAGCTGTACACCAGTGTATCCCAACGTGGGACCCAGGCCCCACAAAGGGGGCAATTTTATTATTAGGTTAGGGACTCGACACGACTTTAACCCTTTCGCTCTGGACCATTTTAATGCAGTGCTACATTTCAGTGCCAAACGAAAAAAGCAAACTCAAGTAACGACATATCTCTACACGTCCACTCTCACCAAGGAGATCTCGTGTTACTGACGTGGTGCGCTTGAGACAATGTAATGTTTTCTTTATACATTAATTATTAGTGAGTGTATAAATATGTATTATACATACGGGTATTGTATATAAACATACAAGCTAACATATACATGTTTCAATCAGCATCTGTCAACAATGATCTAAACCCGAGACACTTTGAAAACCAACACGAAATATACCTAACAATAATTATCTGCAATCGCAACGAAAAAAAAAAATAACGGTAGTAGATAACAAAAAAATTATACAGTAGGTAATAAAAAATAATCAACTCGTACATAAACTTAGCACTTATCTCTAATGTAACTTTAAAGTTTCGTACCTACTACTGTCGAAACGCGATAACATCTCGCCAATTGTACTAGTTTATCTGCCGAATCTTGGCAGCGTCCGAAAACGGTATTAATTTTATTTCACTGTTTACTGCTTAAATATTAAAATGTATCTTGCCAAAATATCTATAACGAGAACCAAATATGTATGTATATCAGTGAACACGACAGGATGATATTAAGGAGGTCAGCTTGAAATATACCGTCTTAAAGAGCTTATCTATTCTAATATATAAAGCTGCAAGTTTTTTTGTTTGTTTGAACGTGCTTATCTCAGGAACTACTGGACCGATTTGAAAAATTCTTCGATTGATTCGATAAAGATGTCCATTTATCCATTTATCAAGGAAGGCTATAGTTTATATAACATCACGCTAAGATGGAGAAGAGCAGCAATAAAAAATATTACGAAAACGGCAAAATTTAAAGTTTTAAACGCGATCGCTTTCATAGGTAAGCGATGAAAGTAATGAAAGTAAAAAATCATGTATCACAAAATTGTTTCTCTCTAAAAGTTCTAAATAAAAGTTCGCGACAGCATATATCTGGCTTTTAAGGTTAACACACATCAACTATTTTATGATTATAAAAATACTATATTACGGTTTTAATCTTTCCAAGCGGGCGGAAGAGCTGCCGATGTCTAGTCTACACTAATATATAAAGCTGAAGAGTTTTTCTTTGTTTGTTTAAACTCGCTAATCTCAGGAACTACTGGACTGATTTGAAGAGTTATTTGAGTTTAAGGTAATCCATTTACCGAAGAAGGCTTTAGGCTATATAACATCAAGCTAAGATGGATAGGAGAAGAGCAGCAATTAAAAAAAATTACGAAAACGGCAAAATTTAAAGCTTTTATTGCGTGCGCTGAGTAAGCGGTGAAAGTTATTCAAAAATCATGTATCAGTCAGCGCGTTCAAACAATCAATCAAACTCTTCAGCTTTATATATTAGTGAAGATAATAACTAGCTTTTATCCGCAACTTCGTGACGACGAAAGGTCTTCTCAATGCCCGAAGGCAATTGGGGTACGGGTCTCGAGGCGAACCTCCTTACCCGGGCTGTTCCTTGCAGCCTTGCGCCTTGATTTTGTGTAGGCCTTTTGGCCAGGGCTCTCGCCAGTTGGCTTGAGCCTAGGGGATATCCATGTATGAGGGGGACCTCTGCAGGTCATTGAAAACCCGGGTATGATCCGGGGAGAAATATTTTTCTCTTCTAGTGGTATCTTCTGAGCGGTGGGGTGTCTAGTTCATGGAGAGTCAATCCGTGATATTGTCAAAAGTCAATCCGTGATATTGTCAAGTCGCAACTTCGTGTGGATGGACTTTTATCACGTGATATGTTCATAATAGATGGCGCTTTTTTATCCTATTCCTGTAGTATTAACAGGATTTCTATAGCGGATTTGGCGGAATAATTGTGCCAAATTTCATCGATATTGGTTCAGCGGATTCGCCGTGAAAGAGTAACAAACATACATCTACCATACTAACAAACTTACGCATAACATTAGTAGGATAGGACATGATTGATTATTAGCACGAAAGAAGTTGCGGGTGCCTCTGGTAAATAAATATTTAATTTTCAAAAATTCGGTGACGCCAGAGTTACAATTATCTAATTATCGTGCATTAGAGATGGTGAGATTAGAGATAAGGTCGCAACACTAGTTCGTTCCCCCAGAACAGTCATAAAATCGCGCGCGTACCGCATATAATAGAGATGTAAAAATAATCGATTTCTAAAAATATAGATTTTTTTGTAAATAATCGATTATTTTTTCATCAAAAATCGGTTATTCTTCTTTTTCTTTTAACTCCTTCACTTTTTTTTTAGATTACATTGTTGGATGAAACCAACGTAGCCAAACTACACATCTTGATCGAATTTCACAAACAGCGCATCTATTTTTTTCTTGGTAGTAGTCCACATTAATGGGCCCATATTGTACTTAATTATTAATACTAAAAAAGTCAACTTTTCAAAAGGTCATAAAAAATCGATTTATTTAAAAGGGGATAAAATCGATTATTTACTAATCGATTTTTTTCTACTCCATGTTACATCCCTAGTACATAATGGCGTCCATTACGGCGCAACTTTGTGAATCGCAACAGGCTATTAAATGTAATTAAGTGCGCGAGTACAGCCCAGTTATGTAAATCAGCCATTGTTGCTAAGCGAGTTTAATTTCACTATTGAATAACGACCTTGAGATCGTTAAGTGTAGCTTTGTGGCAGAGTGCGATGAACGTACCGTTATAGTGCAAGAGCCAAACGCGACATATCATCTGCGGGAATACAGTTGAAACATTCAGTATTAAAATATTTACATATATGCATCATTTAAAAAAAACTCAATGTAAGAAATAATAATCTAGCCCCCATAGCCCATTTTTTCTATTTCTTGATCCGATAGACTACTACTGTCGGATCTTAAAGAGATGTCCACGCCTGCCTACTTGGGATGTTTAATAAACAAAATTAATTTGGCATAGAATTTTTCTAATGAAAAGATGCGTTACTTCTCGATAACCGTCTACCCGATTTAGACACACGATTTACGGTAATTTAATTTTATTAAAAATATATACATACCTAAATGTTTATTTATAATATAGTATATGTTTTACAATAATTAAAGTTAATGGCTAATTTATAATAGAGTTAAAGACACTAACGGTTTCGTATACTCGTATTTGCATTTGTTTCACTCAAGAGATAACGTTTTATTGCAACTGAGATAGATTTAATTTTCTTTGTCTGAATATGCATGCTTAGAAATTGCCTATACCTTTAGTGCCTGTTTAGAAGGAATATGGGAACGAAGAAATGACAAAAATATCAACGTTTATTCACGCGAATTTTATTTAATGAGTTTCTTATATTAACTGCGGATGAAAAGTACTTGTTGCACTGTACCACGCATTCAAATCCCATTGAGAGTGTAGATTTATTATTGCTGCTGTAAATTCCGAAATTACAAATAAATTTCTTATATACCCACAATGAAATTGAAGAGTAAATTAAATTTTGATTGAGTAATTTACTGTGTTTAAATTATCTGGTACAGGGTAAGGAAATGTATCGGCGTATATTAATTTACATTGATATTCCGAAAGCGTAATAAAATGAACGATCGACACGAAAACACTTAGGAAAATTAACGTCAACGTAACGGACTTCGTAAAAATAAAACATGTTACGAAATGCAACCATTTGTAAAATTTTGCATACAAAATATAGACAAGCAATATTTTTTGTGCTCTATCTAACAAATCACAATAGACCAGAGTTTTAATAGTTCAATATAAAAAGTACATTAGTACACAAAAATAGTTAAGCGATTTCGGTACCATTCTCTTGCGTTTGAAGTTAGGTACTATTCAGTACCAGTGTACCTCGCTTTTGATATTGGACAAGATTTATAGATATTTGAATAGTATTTTAAAGAGTAGGAGATAAAAAATATATATCCTATTTTATAATTATACTTCTATATTATCGATATGACACCAAATTGGCTTAACAGTCAAATACACGTATTTCGCGGATGGAAATCTAGAGTGTTTGATTTTTTTTTTAACTTACGTGTAAAACATTATTGTCGAACCTGTCTAAATTTCTGTTCTATAAGTAATTTTCTAATCAACAATGGAGCAACTGTGTATATCGAAAGTTTCATATCTCTTAATCTCAATAAAAACAGCTATATTTCCACTTTAACAAACCTATTTTAAGCATTTTTAAGCTCATCTTTTATATATACCACCAGGTATTTTTCCTAGGATTATTCTTATTGCTTCTGTATTTCTGACTAATAAATCTATGCTTACAAACTAAATCAAAACACATTCAAATCACCAAGATTTTCGTGTTCTGTACTTAGTTTTTATAATATGAGTATTTTTAAAGAAAAGGTGCATAGACATCTTCTAGGCAAGCGCACTGTATATTACAATTTATCATCGCTTACCTTGAGGAATGAATGCAATCTAGAGCTAGCCTGTTAAACAATATACAATTTAGCAATTATTTTAATCTAGTATATTCGGATATAAATCAATATATATTCAGTCAGCGATCGTGAACATTTTCAAACAGATTAAATCATTTCCGACAAGACAGCAAATTAGTTATTTTGATATCGATCACGTTTCGCCGGCGCCGAGTTTTGCCGTGAGCTCTTTGTTTACAAACTTAGTATTACGAGGTTGCAGCGTCTATCAAATATTTATTCGCAAATCTGATATCTGTGCAAACACAATAAGCTTCTATTTCGCATACTTTATTAAACACTGTAAGTTAAATCGATAGAGGTGTATATTAGACCTATGTAATAACTAATATATAAAGCTGAAGAGTTTGTTTGAATGTTTGAACACGCTTATCTCAGGAAATACTGGACCTATTTGAAAAATTATTTCAGTTTCGGATAGTCCATTTATCGAGGAGGGCTATAGACTATAAAACATCACGATAAGATGAATAGGAGAGGAGCAGCAATAAAAAAAATGTATTCTATTCTATTCAGCCGGATAATTCAAATATTGGTGAATAAAAATGACAATTGCCTAAAGAGAAAAAGATTACGCAATAAAGAAATATTATTACATAATTTACGAACATTGCATGTATAAGGTATGAGAACGGATTGATTGACGAACGCGGAGTAAAGCAAAAATAATTCTATCACTACATTTAATTCTACGCTAATTCAAACAATATATAACAGGCTGTTTTCTTTAAAATCTTTCGCCCACAAATATAAAGATTCAATATGAATAATTCAAATACATTCGTGACCCAATTCCATAAATTAGCAAACACATGTATACAACAAGGTAAACGATGGAGAATAAAATGTCAAAGGTTATTATAATATCTGTCATAGAACAATGGCATAATCAGGTGGCCTCTAAAAAATAATTAACAAGTGTGATGCTAAACCATGATAGCATGAGAGGTCGCTATCTCTCATGCTATCTCGGTTTACTGGTTCAAAACCCAGACTAAGACTCGGTATACTGGTTCAAAAGCCGTGCGTAAACCAATATAGGTTAGGTTTCTATAATAATTGGAGAAGGTTTCCGAAGCGGTCGATGATTTGATCCTGTGTCGCGAGACGCAGAGTTAGCAACTCATTCGTTGGTCTCGGTATTCCCTTCTACAATTAATAATTACGCAATCCATCCTAGACCAGTCTAAAGAAAGGTTTAAATTAAGTGTAAGAGATATGCTTATACGTAAAGCATATTACAAAAATGAATATTATTTGGATGATAAAATTTGAGATTTGAAAACCCTTTCCGCTTTATATAGGACTCACTTTCTGCCTTTATGCCACTCTAAGTGGGGTCGGCACAACATGTTACAAACATTTTGTAACATGATTTGGCTACGTATTTTACCAGCCTGCCTGCCATCAACTTACTTTAGTCGTATTTTACGACACTTTATTAAGCTTCATACAAGACTGCGGTTTTATAATGTAAAATTAAATGTTCAAAAGATTGACCGCCGAGTTTCTTCCTGGTTCATCTCGGTAAGAGCAACGTTCTGAACCAGTTGTAGCTTTATTAATCATATATCGATCTTTGACCATTAAAAAAGTGTTTGGAAGAGCTTATTTGAATAAAGATTTGACTAGCGGAGGAAGGGGCCACTGTTTAGAATGGTAGAAAGATGGTTGGATTGTGTGAAGTATGACATGAATATAAAAAGGAGAAGAAAAAAGAAGTAGAATGATATGTTGGTGTGTCATACCCACATGCATGAAGTATGACAATAGAATAAATATAAAATTACACCTATATCAGATTTAAAAAAATATATCATTACCAACCTTTGTAATAGCTAAGCGGTAAAAATGAACGAGCCATTAGATTTGACAAGGTTTTTTAACAAGTTGAGGATTACAGTAACCTTAAATGAGTTAAACCAGTTTTGTTATAAATAACTTATGCCGCTCACGACATAGATACGACCTCTTTCAAGGTTTAACTGGTTTGTACAGTCGGCGGCAGATAAATATCAGCGAAAAAAAAAAAAAATGAAAACTCAATTACGATCCACATTTCTAAATAATTTGTTATATAAAAAAAATAGCTGCGATAGCCCAGCGGTGATATCGTGCGACTCTTTCGAGGGGGTTACGGGTTCAAACCAAGGCAGACACCAATGACTTTTTCTGTTAAAAACGTATGTGTCTAATTTAGATTAGCAAATTATCATACGCTTTTCGGTGAAGGAAAACATCGTGAGGAAACCTGGAAATCACTAGAGAATTCTGAGATATGTGTAACCTACCAATCCGCATTGGAGCTGCGTGGTAGGTCTTAGGTCCAATCCTTCTCTCCAAAAGCGGAGAGAGGGCGCCTATGCCCAGTAGTGGGATGCTAACAGGCCGTTACTTTACTTTTATATATAAAAAAATTAAATTGTTGTACTAAAACAATAAAATCAAAATAAATTTTAATACAGATTAAAGTTAAGATTATTAAGATATTTTTTTAAAGATCTACTTAAAGCTCGCCTCCTCTCTCTCTCACACTTTTTTAGAGAGAAGAGCTTAGAGAAAAGAAGTTTGGAGCTCAGAACCCACCACGCTGCTCCAATACGGATTGGTGGCTTACACATATCTCCAGAATTCTCTAGTGATATCCAGGTTTTCTCACGATGTTTTTCTTCACCGAAAAGCGTGTGATTCATTGCAAATATCAATGATAAGAGATCTACATAAAGAATTATATTATGAAAAAAAAAACAACCTCCGATCTTTTGGTTAACCTAGGTAGGTAAAAAAAAATCAAAAACGCAATTTCTTAAATCAGCAATAGAGTAGATGATTAAAAACCACTTATTCAAAAGTTTATATAAATGAAAAAATAATTTGAATTTGTAAATGTGTTGCCGACTGTACAAAAGTATATCACACGACAAATCGTGTAAATTGCGTTATGATGTCTTCCACCACACGAGCGAAGCGTTAAATGTTCTAATAAATACAATACTGGTAAATTCTACAGTCAGCTTTTTTTACTTTACACGGAATTTATATTTTTATAAAAGGATGAAATTTTTACATAGTATTTCCCCATTTGAAAAACTGGAAACGTAACGTCTTTTGTAATGAAAATAGGACTGAAGTGTGTAAACGCCAGTATTCCACCCTAAGTGGAGTCGGAACAACATGTTTTCTCTTCTAATTTCTCATATCATTCAACTCTGGCGCTACTCCTTTTACTCCTTCACACAATCTAATTAATCACATTTTAGGCCTGCCTCTAGTTACTATCCTGTCGAATTCATATTTAAAACTCGTTTGGAGACATAGCCACACATCACTCACACACACACACCCACACACACACAAACACACACTTTAAATTTTTTAATAAACCTAATGTTTCCAATTTGATTTTGTAATCATGGCCTTGTTTGCTTTGTAAGCCGTGTGGTATCGCGCTGAGTAGAATAGAACACTCTCATTACTTACTGAGGTGGCGTAAAAGGCGACTAAGTTAAATCGACCTGCTGTGTGGTATCCGGCTGAGTAGAATAGACAGCCCTTATTTGTTACCGAGGTGTCGTAAAGGCGACTAAAGGTAAGTTGACCCACCGTTTAGTATCGGGCTGAGTAGAATAGACAACGCTCATTTCTTGTCAAGGTGTCGTAAAAGACGACTAAGGTGAATTGACGCAAAGTGTGGTATCCGGTTGAGTAGAATAGACCACCCTTTTTCTTATTGAGGTATCGTAAAATACGACTAAAGTAACTTTACGTAAGGCAGGCGGCCAGTTGTAAAATAATGCCAAATCGTGTGACAACATATGACAACAACCCCACTTAGAGTGGGATAATGGCAGGAGAATGATTATTGATTATTTATTACCCCTCTAAACTAAAGCTACATTAGTTTATCTATTATTCTATATTTTGTTCACTCATTATTTTTTTTTTGTAACAATATATCGCACTCACTGGAGGCCTATCTCAATGAGCTGCGTAACACCGTCTATGGCAGGCCTAATCGGTCAACCTTAATTTTGTCACTCGACCCTTCTAATTCCTATGCATCTCATGGAACGCAATATTGCACGTACACCATACGAAGCGTGTCAGCGCATACAGAGCGATTAAATAGGGCATTCAAACATATTACATTAATTAAAGCACAAACAAAGCTTATTTAATTACTGAGCTTTATTTAACTTGCAATGTACTCGTTTTAAAAGCTTTCATTTGACTTGAAATGTATGCATTTGAAGGTGGAATCTTGCAAGTTAAATTTGACCCACTTCCCGGTGTCCGATTAAGCTGAAATTTTACATACTGGTCCAATCCCGATGATAATTATGATATTTTACTACCGGCCTGCCTGACGTCAAATTGCCTTAGTCTTATTTTACGACACCTCGGTAAGAAAGGGTGGTCGATTGTACTCAGTCGGATACCACAAGGCGGTATATTTATTGCGTATTATTGCGAAATAAGAATGAGGCGCTTTATGCCATATTATTCGTAGTACCACCCAGGTACTAGCCGATTTACCTCATCAAATGTAAAATGTAGATCAATGTAAAAAAAGTAAAATTTAAAAAAAAATTGAAAAGAAAAATTAAAAAATAATAGGGCAGGTTGTGGCTAAATCCTAGGATTTTCACCTCTCTAGACCGCCCGTTTCCCAAATGAACCACGACTTAACGTTTGACAGCGAAAAATTGTGATTGTATTCAACGTAAATTAAAAAAAAAAAATTTAAGAGTTCGAAAACAGGGATACGATTTTTTTTTTAAATAAAACTTATCTAGATCGACTTTTCTGCCCCAAAACCCTCTACATGCTGAATTTCGGGAAAATCGTTTGAGCTGTTTCCGAACAATATTAACTCATTTAAATATTAAGATATGTATAGTGTCTTTTAGTTTTTTTGAACTGTATTTCAATTTAAAAGCTAATTTTTCATACTTCTATCCCTTTATAGTAAAAGATATCAATACGTAAGCATATAAGTTTGGGCAAATTAAAACAAAATTACGTTTTCAATAGAGAATACGGTAAAAGAATTATAATTAAAAAAAACTAGTTATATCGAAACTAACCCATTAAAATGGATTAGGTTATATATAAAAAAAATCGTTTCACAATTTGAATGATATTTACATATTTTATGGTTTATGAAATTCAATAAAAAAAAATGTATATGATCATCATATTAATAGCTACAATAATAGCGGACGTTCTGAATTTAATTATTAATATATTATATAAATATGTCGGAATTTGCACAATATATTGATATTAGTGGGTACTTTGGTCATCTTTACATATTACTAGCGGCCTGCCCCTGCTTCGCACGGGTATGAAATATATATCCACTGTCAGTCAGTGCAAAAAACAATGATTAAAATCGATCCAGTAGTTTTGATTTATTTATTACTGCCCGTGGCCCGCAAGCGTTAAATTTGGAGAAAAACAATTTCCTTTCCCTAAATTCATATAGTACATTTTTACTTATTAACTTTTACATTTTCCCTATGTATTTTATTTTTACAATTAATTACAGAATGTCTTTATATACAACATTCACAGCTTCCTTGTCGTTAAACAAACTCTTGAAAGAGCGACATATAGCTGCTAGATTCGAAGTGCTATAGGGCGAAGCGCAGCGTTCTCACGGCATTTTAAATCTGTTATATCTCCGAAAATGTTCTCTTAAATTACATACTGTAAACGGCCATATTGATCTATATTAAATCAACTATTTATTTAAGGTACTTAATTGGATAAGGATTAATGCTGTATTGTATAAAAATTGCTTCAAAAATAAGGCATTATTTTTCGTAAAAAGTAAATAACAAAAAATGCTATAGTGGGTTATCTATAAGAGATAGACATATACCATCGCGGACTTTTCTGTAGACCTTTTCAAGGTGTACAAATACTTAGTACATCATTTTGATAAATCTCGTAGGGTTTAGCCTGCGTTTGCAATGTAAGCGGAAAAAAATGTAATTATTCATAGAAACCTCAAAAATTACAGTATTTCTCTACTCCGTATTGAATGTTATTATACATATAAACCTTCCTCTTGAATCACTCTATCTATTAAAAAAAACCGCATCAAAATCTGTTGCGTAGTGTAGTAGAATGCGACTTTGTTTTATAATATGTAGTCATAAAACAAAACCAAAAGCTGTCTGTTTGTGTATGATCGATTTTCTCAAAGGATTTTGTAAGGTTTTTACCTAAAAGGCAGTGCGTTTCTTTCAGAAGGTTTAGGTTCACGTTAATTACGGTTTTATGTAAATGGTGTTCAAAAGGTCGCGCAATTGTACAAAAACTCGCCTGCTGGGTCTTTAAGCCGCGTGCGCCGCGAAAACCAACATAAATATACTAAAGTAATATACCAAAGAAGTGTAGATCTACAAAAATACTACAAAAAAATCCGCAACAGCATGTATGTCTGTATGTATGTATGTGTATGTCTATCTCTAGTTTTCACGTGCCGAAGCTGCTGGCACAGCTAGTTTATCAATAAATTAACCACCACGCCACCACCGCACTACACTAGCAACGCATGCATTCACTACTACAATTTAAAAAATCATTACGCCTCGTAACTGAAGCATCATTGTTTACAAAATTTCACGAATTTTTTGAGTAAATATATGATAAATATATGATTGTTTGTTGTTTTTTGACTGGCCGCCTGCCTAACATCTTACCTCAGTCGTATTTTACGACTCCTCGGTAAGAAATGAGGGTGGTACTATTCTATTCAGCCGGATACCACACGGCGGGTCGACTTACCTTAGTCGCCTTTTACGACACCTCGGTAAGAAAAGAGGGTGGTACTATTCTACTCAGCCGGCGTAACATTGTTTTATAAGTTATAATTAATTAAGTTTCGCTACACTGTTGTATTAAGATTCCCTGTAAGGATAGTGATAAGCTGAAAATAAATAAATAATAACTAGTACTTTTAGACGGGCTTAAAAATTATTTTGTTAGAAGGTTAAAACCGCACCTACTTCAGCTTAGCATTTTAGGCGAGGTCAAGAGCGACCTGCCACTGACAAAAAAATGATGACCATTCAATTGACACAGAAAATCGCTAACTTAAATCGACTTCCCACGCACGTTATCCAAAAAAGTACCCGTGTACAATTTTGAAACTCAAATTTGTATATAATACTAGCAATTACCTGCGGCTTCGCTCGCGTGGAATTCGCGTGTATTTTGATCATCATTCTCTTACCCTTATCCCACTCTAAGTGGGGTCGGCACAATATGTCTCCTCTATCATTCGTCAACTCTGATGCCACTCTTTTAACATGCATATCATTTTTCACACAATCCATCCATCTTTTTACAGCCTCCCCCTAGCCATACATCATACATACGTAATATAGTATTTTGAATACCATGAAAATGGTTAAAGTGGGTTAACATTAAAAACTAGACATGCTGTGGCGGACTTATATTTAAAACTTCTAAATAATTTTGTTATAGTAAAGTGGGTAAGGTGCCCAATTATTGACACTTTTAGAACGAGCGTATAAAAAGAAATAAATATTAGCGTTCCACAGTGTTTCCAAATAACGATAAATTTAGGTAAATATAGACAACTATTTTAAGATGTTGTAAAATCAAATTCTAATTAGGATATTATTTGTTATTGAAATTAGGATATTTATCGAATTGCAGTGGTTTACCCAAATATTGACACAGAATTCCCTATCATCGACATTTTAAATTCCAGTTTATTGACAACCTTCAGTTTTCATCAGTATTCAAAAATACTGATGAAACTATTTAGTGTTGTTATTTTCTTATTTTTGGAAGAAAATTGCTAAGGTGTCAATTAATTGGATAGGTGTCAAGAATAGCCTACATGATTTTTGAATAACTTTCACCGTTTACTTAGCGCACGCAAGGTAAGCGTTAAATTATGTCGTTTTCGAAATATTTTTTAGTGCTGCTCCTTTCCTATTCATCTTAACGTGATGTTATATAGCCTATAGCCTTCCTCGATAAATGGACTGTGTTACACTCAAATAATTTTCAAATCGGTCCAGCTAGTTCCTGAGATTCACGCGTTCAAACAAACAAACTCTTCAGCTTTATATATTATTATCGATAACATGCCCATACCGTCTGTAGTTAACGAAATGTCTGTAACGAACCGATTAAGCAACGTTTTCTTAGATTTTGTCTATAAAAATGTATGTGAACTGGTCGGAATATTACCTTAATTTACGCTTGACTATAACCTGCACTAATTGTGAGAGATGACGTCATTGGCATCCATACAGCATTGGTAATCTTTCACCGAAACAAAATAGACTGGCCCGTAGGCGCAGTAGATAGTGTAGTGGGTAACAAACAAAACGTTTAATATTTAAAATTTCATACAAAACGTTCAACTACTAGTGCATGGTCAACTACTAGTGCACTTACCTTATTTATAATTAAATATTTTCATGAAAATTAGTATGTAGGGGGTTTTGGAGGCGATCAATCGATTTAGCTAGGTTTTATTTTAAAAAAAACCTGTAAGGTCGGTTTTACGGGCAAAGATTTTACGTGACAACGTCTTTTTCTCAGTAGAATATTTATTGATATCATGTTTGAGTGGGAGAGAGACGCAAGGCGTTCGCCAGTCCGGCGGGCTTCTCTTTCGTTCGGTGACTCATCGTAACAGACGTGAGCGGCGTTACACTTTGTAATGAGTGACTCCAAGCCGCAACCTAATTTAAGACGTTGTCACGTCAAAATGTGTTTTATCCCTGTTTTCAAGCATTGAAAATCTGCTACAATATTATTAGAAAACAAAAATGAATGACGCTATCATTTGCAAAATCATAATACCCTATCAGCCCTATAATATTTTTAATTTTTTTTTAATTGATTTTTTTTATATCTTCTAAAATAAATACCGTGCAAGGCTCGGCCAGGTACTTATTTATAAGAGTATTACTTTGAGAAAAATCTACATTAGCTCTACGTAACGTACAAAATCTGATGCGTCATCAATCGGGGTTACAAGGGTCAGGAGGCAATGCCCTCCCGCGGTAACGTCAAATATAGGTTACGCTGGTTGACATTTCAAGTACGCAGGAGAAATAACCTCTTATGGGTTAAATATATCTTTAATATTTAAATGAGTTAATCTTGTATATGGAGTTAATCTTGGAAACAGCGCCAACGCTTTTCATGAAATTCAGCATGTGCAGGGGGCAAAATCGATCTACCTAAGTTTCATTAGGCTACCTTGCATATATATATATTTCTTAATTTTGGAAACAGCTCCAACGATTTTCATAAAATTCAGCATGTAGGGGGGTTTTAGGGGGCAAAATTCGATCTACCTAGGTTTCCTTAGTTTTCTTGGGCTACCTAGGTTAAAATTCGTTTTATATTATGTTATGTTTCGGGCGTTGGAAAAATGTAGCATTGAATGTAAATGATATTTTAGCTGTGAAACGTAATGCTGTGATAGCCCAATGGCTAACGAGGGTACCAAAAAATAGTATAGTAGACTTTTTGTATCAGTCTCCCTTAAACAGGTTTTTTCAAATTGCTGTAATAAGATAGACAGATAGGTTCGAACCAATGTGTGACTTGGTAATTTATAGAATAAGGCGTTAGTTTGCGGAGATCCGTAATACAAAGAAATAATAATATTATTTTCCTATAATCCACGATGAAGTAAAATAGAAAATATATATAATGCTAAATGTAGAGTAGACAATCCGTTTTCATACCTGATACATACATGCAGGGTTCGTTAAAACACATGCACAAACCTCCACTACCGCCACCACAATACACAAGTAACCAAAATCGCTAAGCTTTGCGATTTTGTCATGGATTTTGTATATCTCTTAATGATGCTTTAGTTACGGGGCGAAACGATTGTTGAGTTTGTGATAGTGAACGTGTGTAGTGCTTGTATATTGTGGTGGTGGAGGTTTGTGCATGTTTTTACAAATCCTGTATGAAAACGGGTCGTCCACTCTTCATTTAGCATTATATATATTTTCTATTTTAATTCATCGCGGATTATAGCAAAATAATTTTATTATTACTTTAGTGTGCGTTGGTGTCTTTTTGGTGCTATAACGTTAATGATATCTGGTAGTGGCTCCCAATTTTATATGAGGAAAATCGTAAAACAATACCAACAAAACCGCAGAGAGCGTCGCGCAGTTAAATTCGCTTTTCCTCGCTCGTTACAATTACTTACGTATTAATCAAGGACTAATTAATTACCTTATTCGGATTAGTTCTTCGGAACAGGCTTAGGTACATACTGAAATCATTTTAAATGATCCGATTCTGAACACTATTCGCTGACTTTTAACTGATTAGCTGATGTACGGAAAAATATCCATTTAATTTTATGGAATAGGATGGCAAACGAGCATGCGGTGCACCTCAAGTAATCACCGCCGCCCACGACCTCTCGCAGAGCGAGGGTGTTGCTGTCCTTTAAAAAGGTGGAAAATACGCTTTTTGAAGGCACTTATATCGTACCGATCCGGGAACACGCCAAAGGGAGAACGTTCCATAAAATGGTGGTGAAAGAAATTGTTTGAAAACCGCACTGTGGTGGATCGCTACGCATCCAGAAAAGATCATATGTATAAGACGAAATTCGATGTATACCATAGACATACGAGAGGTCACAAAAAGCTTGTGGTACCTGTGTCGCGACTCAGTAGAGTTAGCAACTCATTCGATGGTCTCGGTATTCGCTTTTACAATAAAATTCCGCAATCAATACTAAATCAGTCTACAGAAAGTACGTAAATCGTTTGTGGGTCTGGGTGTATGATTCTATAATAAAATTCCGCAATCAATTTTAGCTATTCCGTTACATCAGTTTAAAAACACTGTTAAAAAGAGGCTGATCCAGAAAGCCTCTTATACAGTTGAGGATTACTTAGAAGACAAGAATGTGCGGATATAGCTTGCTTAGACCCTGTTCAAGATAGTAATGTCTAATAATAATGTCTAAGTAACTAGTCATAAGAATTATATTTTTAAAAGAGCAACCGCCGAGTTTCTTGCAGGCTCTTCTCGGTAGGAACAGCTTTCCGAACCAGCAGTAGAGTTGACGATTCAAAAGCACTTGTTTACAAGTTTATTTGAATAAAGAATATTTTGAATTTGAATGGTTTAAATAAAGTATAAGAGATATGCTTATACGTAAAGCATGTTACAAAATTGAAGATTATTTGGATGATAAAAAAGCCTGGATTTGAAAATCCTTTCAGCTTCATACAAGACTGCGGTTTAATAATGTAAAATTGAAAATGTTTAAAAGATTGACCGCCGAGTTTCTTTCTGGTTCTTCTCGGTAAGAGCAACATTCTGTACCAGTTGTAGCTTCATTAATCAAATTGATCCTTGACGATTCAAAAGTGCTTGAAAGAGCTTATTTGAATAAAGATATTTTGATTTGATTTGACTATAATTTCATGTATTATCAGCTAAGCTACTCCGAAGCTTTTTTTATGTCACGAAAAGCCATTAAGGGTCGTCACCGCCCGGCCGGGACGAGCGGCGGGTATTTCGGACTCGCACCGGCTAAAAACCTGACAGTGCTCTACAACGCTGCTGGTGGCGGGGACAGGGTACCGTTGTACACATTGCTCCCATCTCCACCAGCAGCAACTCTGAACCCCAGAGTGCGCCACCTCTGTGTCGGGGACATTCTAAAAGTGACCCCTCCCTCCATAAAAGAGGTGAAATAGTTCAGAATAGAAGATCACCCGTCCTGCACTAACAGGCGTCCCCGAAATTAGATAGATAGATCTCAAATTGTAGCAGACCAGGAACTAACAAATTGTTTATAGAAATATTGACCCTCGGCGAATATCGAACCTACGACCCACGAAGCTGAAGACAGGGTCACTGCCAACTGCGCCAACGGTCCAGTCAATTTGAAAAACTAATTGTGAACAAAATACTTCAAGCCTTCAGAATAAATTATGTTGATAAATATCTTTGGCCAGAATAAAAAAAAAAATTAATGTGCTTTGATTACCTATTTGTTAATATAGACATAACAAAAAAATTATATTCAAAGACAAACGCTACAAGATTTCTGGTATATATTTATTTAAAATTAATAGTTTTAAGAAAATGGTAACAAAAAAATTTAAATATGGCACTATATCATATCCGTTTGACACGAGTTTCAACATACTGGTCAACGTCTTTTAAATAATTTATAAATGGTATATGCAACATTTCATAATATAAATAAAGTTGTGCCTCTTTTTTAATGAGAAGGTTCGGAGTTTAGAACCACCATGTCGCATGTATTGGCAGGTTACACATATTCCCAGAATTCTCGGGAATAGACAGGTATTTTTGTTCCTTTTTGTTGCCCTGGTTAATATTCTTCAGTTATATAAAATATTTACAATATTGCTAAAGCGAATTAGATGTGAAAGCATATTACACTCTCCAAGCATATTATTCAAATACTATTGCATTTGCCAGAGATACAGTTAAAAATGTTTTCTTTTTCAGCACATGACGAATATCATTTAAGCATTAATTTTGACACAAAACTGCTGGATGAACCTATAACCCCACAATGTTCACTAAGTCTCACTGCTCTGCTATATGCTGCTGATTCAGAAAGCCTACTATACTATTGAGGACTACATAGATGATAAGAATGTGGGGATATATCTACTCTTCGGCAATGAGCAAGATAGTAATAACTATAAGTAACTAGTTAAAAGACATACACCTAACATTAAGAACACCTGTATGAACCAGTAGCAGAATAAAAAAAAAATAAGCACTTGTTTACCAGTTTACTTATATTAAACAAATTGTTGAATTTAATTAAATACTAAACCTATAATGTATAGTGAACGACGATCCATGCAAAACTAAATGTAGAGTCTAAAATAATTGATCGATCACTGTGACAGAATATAAAAAGTAAAGTAGCCTATTACTCTCCCACTGCTGGAAATAGGCCTCTTCTCTCCATTTTTGAAGAGAAGGATTTGAGCTAAGACCTACCACGCTGCTCCAATGCGGATTGGTAGGTTACACATGTCTCCAGAATTCTCTAGGGATATGCAGGTTTCCTCACATAAAACACGATGTTTTCCTTTACCGAAAAGCATGTGATAAATTTCAATTATCACTTTGACACAATATATATTCAATATTCGCATATAGTACATGCCAAAACCCACCACCAATATACTAGGACAGTATTTACTAAAAAACTCTTAACATATGTGCAACCAAAACATCGCCAGCAGATAGACTTCACAAAAATTCATAGAATATCCTAATACACCTTTTATAAATATTAAAACAATTGTCTAAGGGTCTGTTTCACAATTTACTGATAGAGTGTTGATAGTTAATCGACAAATAAACTAAGTAGCAGATAACTGTCTGTAAAAAGTGGAAAATTAAAAAAAAAATCATGTCCATTTTGAAATAGGTATTTGCTATCCAGAAGATAAACAAAATAATAGCCAAATCATCTACCTGTTAACTTATTAGGGACTTTAAGCGCTGAATAAGCCTAGCATAAACCTGAGAAAAACAAAATTCCGAGACATGTGTCAGGTATGTTCCGAATAAGCTAACTGACAGTTTATTGGTAACTTAAAACAAGCCCTAAATGTAGCAAATATCATATAAACTCTTAGTTAATATGTTCAAGTACTGATCAACTAATTTACAAAGCAAAATAATGTTGCTAAAAAGTTTGATATGATTTCTGTTTAAATCAAGTAGATTAGTTAATACAATTTTACAGACGACTTATGTGTCTGTTATTTTAAGAAATAGGTAGCTCATTTGACTGGTAAAGTGACAGTCGGGCAACCCAAAGATGGCATTAGGAGCAGAGGTCGCAAAACGAAAAGCTGGGAGGATGACCTAAAAAAACCTGGGTCCTCTTTGGTTACAAGTGGCGTGGCGGAGACTGAAGGCAATGGAAAGAGCTGGAGAAGGCCTTTGCTGTAAGGCACACAGAGCAGTGGGATATTTTGTACATATATATTACTAAGTTAAATGTAGTGTAGCTATCTTTAACTGTTTTGTCAGATTAAAGCTATCATAAACTCATTTGAGTCAACAGAACACAAATTTATAAAATCTTTTCTAAAAGGCTGTGGGTATTAAATCAAAACTTTTAACCTAAAACCTCTTTATTGAAATTTATCGTACTTTATTCAGATAACTTATTTTATATTCATGGTAGAGCTATGGAGAGACTTGCAAAAGATATTTACATATAGAGAACTCTAGGAAAATATATAAACAGCTATATATCAGGAATAGTAGGTTTAGAATATGTATGTTTTAAATGCATAAGTTCCATAAATGGGACTATTTTTTTTTAATTTACTTAATAGCCAAACACCTAATAATGAAATAATATATATAAATATTAGCAGTGACCTTCTGCCTAGCATATTCTCAGTTGCTATCTAGATTTTGCCTACTATCACAGTTCATATAACATAGTTCACAGATAACCATCATCATCTCATCATCATCCTGCCCTTGTCCTACTCTAAGTGGGGTCAGCACATGTTATAAACATACTGTCACATGATTTGGCTGCGTTTTCACGACCAGCCGCCTGCCTGACGTCAACTTACCTTAGTCGTATTTTACGACACTTCGGTAAGAAAAAGGGTGGTCTATTCTACTTAACCGGATACCACATGGTCGGTCAACTTACCTTAGTCGCCTTTTACGACACCTCAGTAAGAAAATCAGGGTGGTCTATTCTACTCATCCGGATACCACACAGCAGGTCGACTTACCTTAGTCACCTAATACACCTCGGTAAGAAATGAGGGTGGTACTATTCTATTCAGCCGTATACCACACGGCTTAGTTCATAGATAACCATTGATGTTTAATGCAATTTAGATAATTCCCTTTATATATATAATATCAAATTTATAGTATGTTATAAACACACCAAACAGCTGTTTTATTGACATAAATAAAAATAGCATTTTAGATATAACAAAAATTATGCAATCATACACTAGTGAAATTTTTTCTTTATAATGCATATTTGTGTATAGAAAACAAAGCCTGTCTTAGTGGAGAGAAAGTTACATTAGCACACAAGCAACTTTCCACCACAAATAACTTGACATTGATTGGCCCCAAGGCTGCTTAAAATACACACTGAAAACTCAATGATGCTATCTCTATGTTTCCAACTGATTATCAGATAGTATCTAAGTACTACACACATACTGTGTGGTTATAAATATATAGGTTGGCTTGTTGCTATGCAAGATATCAGCCAGCTATACAGACATGTATAACTGAAATCTACACCTATACATCCTTTTGTATGCTACAATGTTGTATTCAAACGCCTAGTCCACACCTTATGTATGTAAATGCGTTAGATCACTTTTTTGTTTACAATTGTAAATTTCGACAGGAATGGTAATATCGTAAGACAGATATAACCTCAAATACGAAATTAACGTCAATATGAACGCTATGTACAGGTTATAGTGCCTATCGACAGAGCTGATATAATAAAACGAGAATATACTCCTGAATATTCACTGGAACCTCGGACTATATTGACTTACCCCATAACAGGAACGCTACCACAGATCACTACACAAAAAGGATACATGCTAAGTCCAAATTGAAACCGTCTTTCACGTATCGTTTCCGTCGCTTGCTCACCATGCCCTTGATGGGGTTGGTCATTTTGATGTTCGGGATGGAGTTTGCCATGGCTGGCCAGGCGACGCGTCGCGGTAGCAGCTCTGTCGCCGCGCCCTTAGCGGGCCCACCCGCGCCCGGCACCCAGCGTTTCTCAGGTGCCTTTCGCTCGCGGCGCCGGCAGCTCACGCAAATACCCATAAAACCTCCGGCGCTCGCATGGGGCCGGCGGAGCGCGAGCGGACGCCGCGGCCGCCCGATCAGCTCGCGCCCGCCATGGCTCCGGGCTCCGCTTGCCTCGGGCCGCTCCGCAGTCTCCGTGCTCTCGGCACGAGCCACACACTCCGCGCCGCACCGAGGCCACCCGAACGCACCAATCACACATATAGCATACTCCACGCCCGCCACTGATGCACGCACTGTCGCTACGCGAGCGATGCTACTACAATTTATCTCGCACGAATGGCGTCCATCCTGCATTCGCACTAGACCCTAGAACACGACCGACGAGAAACAGTTGCACAAGAAAGAAAGATGGTTATGAATTGACGGCCAGAAGTGTGACCGCCGTCCCGTTCGCACTTAAAACGTGCGCGTTCGTCGAACAGAGATAGAACACAACCTTATTTTCTAGTAGTGGTTAGCTGCCTCTCTTTGTTCACTATGGTTTTGGAATTTACTCACAAGATGACACTACAGTAGATACTCATAGCGCCAATATTTGAATATTTTAATAGTTTAGATCGCCTAAGTAAAATATTTGTTGAAATTTGTCTCTCACCACAAAAGCTATTGATTCATAGATTTATTTGATTATATTTAAGGACATATTTTAATGATTACTTATGTCTAAAATGGAATTATTTACTGTTATTCTCAGAGTAGCATAGATGGCATTAGTAACTCCATTGCAAGAGCTGCGTTCCGATTCTTAAGAAGGAATAATTGAATGGCACTCTTAAATATTTGATAGGATTAAATTGAAAATGTTACAAATATAGGATTAGCAATATTATCATAACATTTTATATTATAAATTTTAACTAGATAATAAGATTTCTTAATAATTATATTTCTACATTTCATAGTGAAACTAATTTTTGAGAAATATATTGAATAAATTAAGTGCTGTAAGGTTTTATCCACAAAAGGTCAGATCAAGATAAAATAATAGCTTTCTAATCATTTACTACTTGATACAAATAACGCAGCGGGCCACAATCACCAACCCGCTTGCTAAGCCTAATGATTACTGCTATCAACTGTGTGACCTTTATTATCAAAATTACCCGTTTATCCATTTCTGTACACAATTTCTCTGTTTATGGGTTTTCTACGTTACAGGATCTTATGTTCCATCATTTGTTTTAATCGATAAAAATAATTAAAAAAAAATTTAGGTTCGATGTTTGAATAAAACTTATATGCATATCCACATTATAAATGCGATATGAATAGTTATTATTAAGTTTAGTTACACCAATACTAAAACTAATGGATATGCTACAATATTTTGAATTATTTAGTACATGTATGGACGTAACATATAATATGATCGTACAGTTAACGTAAAACTGTTCTATATATAAAATAGATATCGGCTAGCGTAGATAATTCGATCGAGCAGACAGCTAGTTGCCATCCGACCTGCTTGCACGCATCAAATTACGTTACCATGCTACCTACTATGTATGCTGAATTATCAGTATTTATTAAGACACGTTTACACTCGAGGACTGGAATTAAATATTTTTGGATTCATATAATTTATTTCTACATTTGAATCTGTTTTAATAGCCGTGTGGACTCCGGCTGAGTAGAATAGATCACCCTCATTTTTTAGCGAGAGGACTGGAATCAAATATATTTGGATTAATATAATTTATTTCTACATTTGTACTTGTTTAAATAGCCGTGTGGTATCCGGCTGAATAGAAAGTACCACCCTCATGACCGAGATGACGTAAAAAGCGACTAGGGTAACTCGACCCGCCGTGTGGTATTCGGCTGAGTAGAATGGAACACCCTCATTTCTTACCGAGGTGCCGTAAAAGGCGACTAAGGTAAGTCGACCCACCGTGTGGTATCCGATTAAGTAGAATAGATCAACCTCATTCTTACTTTACTACACTATTACACATACTTTCTCTTATAAAAACTACCTTGTAGTGTCTTTGTGAATATAATGTACCACACTCATGAGCGAGATGTCATAAATGACGACTAAGATAAGTTAACCCGTGTGCTATCCGGCTGAATAGAATAGACCGTCCTCATTTCTTACCGAGGTGTCGTAAAAGGCAACTAATTGACCCACCGTGTGGAATCCAGTTGAATAGATAAGACCACTCTCTTTCTTACTGAGAGATGAGAGAGACCTTAAAATGTTTATAACGTGTTATGCCAACCTCACTTAGGGTGGAATCGGAAGAGCAGGAGGATGAAAAAAAACTGACCTTTATAAAAACTTAGTGATATATCTTAAAAAAAATGTATATAACATCTTTCATTCTTCATACGAACAGCGAAATTTTCTTCATACGAAAGCGAGTTATTTTGCTACTTATTTTTATAAGTAGCAAAATAACTCTTAAAATTGAAAATAAATTAATTAATTAAATTTCCTCAAAATATTTTTACAGAACTTTCTAGATAAAGGCGTGTGAAAACGCGTCTTAAAACTACGTTTATAGGATTTTGACTGTTATGTGACATACAATAAAGGTCAAATCGCTCTGGAATGTCATGTGAATATGCTGAAAACATTTTTTATTGTAATAAAATGAATATGATTATTTAAATTCGTCCCTAGGTGAATCACAAAGTAAATGGAAACAGCGTTTAAACATTGGTTTTTTGAACAGAAAATCTCGAAAAGACTGTTCTTTGTAATCTTTGCATATTTTTATATTCCGTGTTGCTTGGTCTCTGAAAATTTATTTTGTGGTCATGACAATAATATCGCATGACAAATCAATATCCTGGCTTAATTCATAAAAAAACAATTACTGCAGTTACAATAGAATTATTTTGACGCCGTGTGGTATCCGGTTGAGTAGAATAGACCACCCTCATTTCTTACCGAGGTGTCGTAAAAGGCGACTAAGGTAAGTTGACCCACCGTGTGGTATCCGATTGAGTAAAATAGACCACCTTCTTTCTTACCGAGGAGTCGTAAAATACGACTAAGGTATGTTGACGTCAGGCAGGCGGCTGGTCGTAAAATACGTAGCCAAATCATATGACAATATGTTTGTAACATGTTGTGCCGACCCCACTTAGAGTGGGATAAGGGCAGGTAAAATGAGTTAATCTTGTATATATATATATATATATATATATATATATATATATTCTGAATCTCGGAAACTGCTCTAACGATTTTATTAAAATTCAGCATGTAGGAAGTTTTGGGGGAGAAAAATGGATATGGCTAGGTTTTATTAAAAAAAAATAGTTTTACCCCTGTTTTTGAGCATAAAAAAAACAAAAGTTTACTTTTAATTTATTGAATATATAGGTACAACACAATTTTCGCTGTTAAATGTCAAGTCGGAGTAGCTTATTCGAGAAACGGGTGGTCGCGCGAAATGAAAGTACCTAGGTTCGAGCCCCACCTACCCTATTATTTTATATTAATTTTTTTGAAGTACCTTTTTATTTTGTAAAAAATTACCGAGCAAAGCACGGTCAACCTGGTACTATATGTAATACTAAGTGTATGAAGCAACATTCACATATCGTATACATGCAGACAAGTCCACGACAAAATTGCATTACGATTTTGTTGTGGAGCCTATCCTGATGATGGTTCGGTTGTCAACAAGTGCATTTGAATCGTCAACTCTATTGCTGGTTCGGAAAGCTGTTCCTACCCAGAAGAGTCAGCAAGAAACTCGGCGGTTGCTCTTTTAAAAATATAAATCTTATTACTAGATACATTTAGTTATTACTGTCTTGTACAGGGTCGAAGAGTAGCTACGTCCAGGAATTGTTATTATCTAAGTATTCTTTAATAGTATAGTAGGCTTTTCTATTAGCCTTTTATAAATAGTATTTTAAACTACTGTAATGGCATAGCTAAAATCGAATGTAGAATTTTATTATAGAATCCTATACCCAAACCCACAATCGACTTACGTACCTTTGCGAGACGCCAAGCAGGAGGCCCAAGCTTATGTCAGTTCTTTTGTCGTTTATATACATCGCCAATTTATTTATTTATAATTATGTAATATTTTGTTATGCACATGCCGTGTGGTATCCGACTGAGTAGAATAGACCAACCTCAATACTCACCGAAGTGTCGTAAAAGTCGACTAAGGTAAGTTGGTCTGGTTGGACCGGCAGCTGTTCATAAAATACCTAGCCCAATCATGTTACATGTTGTGCCGACCCCACTTAGAGTGGGATTAGGGCAGGAGGATGATAATGAATTTAATTACCTGAAAAACGGTATATGGATGATAAAACAATGTAATAGAATAATATGCATATTAAAAGTGTATGTAAACATCCGCTAAGTAAGCAATCGGATGTTGCAAACATGGGCGTTGCACGAAATGAAATCATAAACAAAATCTATTAATCTAATTATGTGTGTTTTGGTAAATTAAAAAGAATAATTACTACATTTTAGGTCTATGGTACTATGGTATTTAAGTTACAGACTAGAATCATCATCTGCCTGCCCTTATCCCACTCTAAGTGGGGTCGGCACATGTTATAAACATGTCACATGATTTGGCTACGTATTTTAAGACCGGCCGCCTGCCTGACGTCAACTTATCTTAGTCGTATTTTACAACACCTCGATAAGAAAGAGGGTGGTCTATTCTACTTAACCGGATACCACACGGTGAGTCAACTTACCTTAGTCGCCTTTTACGACACCTCGGTAAGAAATGAGGGTGGTCTATTCTACTCAGCCGGATACCACACGGCGGGTCGACTTACCTTAGTCGCCTTTTACGACAACTCGGTAAGAAAAGAAGATGGTACTATTCTATTTAGCCGGATACCACACGGCGTAAGTTCAAGACTAGAATATATTTATCTTAAGTAATTATATATTAGTAGCATCTTTACATCTATTTATTTTACCAAAATTAATTAATAGGTTAAATAGTTAAATTTATATAAACTTTTTCTTTTTATCTATATTACCCGTATTCTCTTTCTTCTTCACTTCTTGTCTTTTTCCTTCCGTTACTCAAAGGCTAACTGGAGGTGATCCCTTTTAGGGATAACTCCGCCTTTATACATGTGCTTTTTTTTTTCCTTTCTCTTTTCTAACGATATGTATGAAAAGAAATAAATAAATGGTTTGAAGTCCAATGCATTACTGTCATAGAGTTATTATACTTTCCTTTTTTTTTTTCGAACACTAACTAAGGCTGTTAGCCGTGAAGGCTAGCGTCACCGAGAGAGTGGGCGAGCGCGGAAGCATCGCCGGGGGTTGAGCTGAGGGAGAGCGGGTCTCGAGAGAGGCCCGCAGCATCCTGGGAGCGTCGCCTTAAGGGTGCCTCCTGTGAGGCCGGACCTCGGCTTAAAACGACGCGTTATGGAGGACTGTATCGGACTTGTATCTATACTTTCCTTCCTTCTAATATTATAAATACGAAAGTTTGTGAGTATGGATGTATCTTTGTTACTCTTTCACGGCGAATACGCTGAACCAATATCGAAATTTGGCACAATTATTCCTCGTACATCGGCGTAACTTATAGGCTATAGAAATCTTGTGCAAGAGGATATGTTTTTCATCCCTCCTAATTATATATTAGTAGCATCTCTTTATCTATTTATTTTTCCAAAATTAATTAATAGATTAAATAGTTAAATTTATATAAACTTTTTCTTTTTCTGTATATTACCCGTATTCTCTTTCTTTTTCATTTCTTGTCCTTTTCCTTCTGTTACTAAAAGGTTGGTTTGAAGAGATATATAAATAAATTATACCATATCTTAATCTTGCACTTTTCGTCTTTTCTATAATGGGCGTAACTTTCAGACTTTCCCTTATATACTATCTTTTACCCGCAACTTCGTTCGCAAGGACTGTTGTTGTGTGATAAATTTATAATGAATGACCCTTTTCGATTTCCTCCTATTACAGTAGAATTAACAGGATTTCTATAGCCTGTATGTTATATGTATAAGTAATTGTGCCAAATTTCATCGATATTAGTTCAGCGGATTCGCCGTGAAAGAGTGTTGTCGCCAATGACTTCCGCTTTGTATTTTATAGCAACACAGTCATGAAACAAGAGTTTCGCGCCCGTTTTGATTAAAATGATGGCAGCACTGTGCTATTGTTGTTTTCGGTGGAGTCTTCCTATTGATAAAACGTTTCAGTGACATTCAGTCTTTATTCGTTATTCAAGAGAAGTGCATCTAGCAACGGGATAATGTGCGTTAACAAGAGTAACAAACATATATCCATACTTACAAACGCATTTATAATATAAGTAGGATTTTAAGTGGAAATATAACAGATACCTTAAACGCGTAAACTTTCCGTTATCGCGTATTCCAGCGCATATTATGATATCAAGACAGACTGCATGCCGTTGCTATGCTATCTGAATTATTTGTGATAACAGGCGATAATTGACAAGCGATAGCTAGTCCCAAGGTAGACGCGCGATAACGCGCCAGACAGCTGGGGTGCTTTATCTAATATGGAAAATGTATTTGTATTAAATAGATATTACAATTTGTACAACGCAGCTGGGTAAACATTTTAAACCAGTGTCTACCAACTTTTTTTGTGCATTGTCCCTTAGCCTTTCAAAAAAACTTATGCCCTATAAAACATACCAGTAACATTTCATCATCAACGTCCTGCCCTTATGCCACTTTAAGGTTTCGGGGCATCATGTTATAAACTTGTTGTCACATGATTTGGGTACGAATTTTACAACCGGCCGGCGTCCTGACATCAACTTACATTAGTCGTTTTTTTCGACACCACGTTAAGAAAGAGAGTGGTCTATTTTACTTAACCACCACCACACATTAAATGAATTGAATTAAATGCATTGCTAGGTTAGTGTCAAATTTAACGAAACCAAATACATATTACTATGTTTTATATAATGTTTCTTAAGTAAACAAAACCAATCATTTATGTTTCTCAAGTAAACATTTTTTTTTAATATAAGAATTTTAGGCCGTGATGGGGCATGGCATGAACAAATCTGGAAACACTGGTTTAAATAAAACACACTAAACTTTGAAATCATTTAATCAGAACCTAAGTTTATTCTCGTAAGTAGTTAATATTCTATCAATTTCCAAAGCCCTCTCCTTCAATGTCGCCATTTCTTCATCGGTTAAAACTGATCCTTTTTTCCCAGCATTTTTAATTAGGAAGTGTTGTATGAACAAACGCAGACTTTCCCTGAACATATGAAGTTTGGGAGGTTTGGATATCCTGTGGAACACCTCCAGAGATGCTTGGAGGTCATCATTCATGATGATCGCGAGGAGTATTTGACGCATGAATCGAACAGTTGTTTTATTTAGGTCGGAGAACTCAATAATCTGGAATAAAATGATTAAATGTACTGAATTATAAATTTCCAAAGTATTAATAACAGCTTTTGGACTGTTGTGTGATAGGTCGATAATAGATGGCGCTTTTCAATGTCATCCTATTCCTGTTGAATTAACAGGATTTCTATAGCTCTAGATTCAGCTTTGCCATTACATCACTTTAAAAACACTGTTAAAAAGAGGCTGATACAGAAAGCCTACTATACTCTTGAAGATTATTTGGAAGATAAGAATGTGTGGGTATAGCTCTCTTTGAACCTGTACAAGACAGTAACGACTTAATGTAAATAGTATTAAGAATTATATTTTTAAAAGAGCAACCCCCGAGTTTCTTGCTGGCTCTTCTCGGTGGGAACAGCTTTCCGAACCAGCAGTAGAGTTGACGATTCAAAAGCACTTGTTTACAAGTTTATTTGAACAAAGAATATTTTGAATTTGAATTTGAATAGACTATATGTTACCACGGTGTATAAGGAATAATTTTGCCAAATTCAATCGATATTGGTTTAGCGGATTCACAGTGAAAATGTAACAAACATACATTTATACCCACAAACTTTAGCATTTATAAATATTAGTAGTAGAATTGACGATTCAAAAGTGGTTGAAGTTTATTTGGATAAAGAAAATTTCGCATTTGTATTTGAATTAGGATAGGATATACTGTAGACACGTACATTTTATCAGAAAAACCCTTTTCCATGTCGAGAGGGTCATTGGTTCAAACCCAGACAGTGAGTTTAAACACTTACAAAAATACCAACAATTATCCTATTTATGTTAGAGCTATGAGTAATTATTTCTGCAACATCGTTTTACTGTGCTGTGCTTAATAACGCCGTGTGGTATCCGGCAGAATAGAATAGTACCACCCTCATTTCTTACCGAGGTGTCGTAAAATACGACTAAGGTAAGTTGACGTCAGGCAGGCGGCCGGTCGTAAAAACGCAGCCAAATCATGTTACAGCATGTATATAACATTTTGTGCCGACCCCACTTAGAGTGGGATAAGGGCAGGAGGATATATATACTGTAGACAGCAACACTTTTCAATCAGTGTTTCTATTTATTATTGCTAGCAACACTTCATAATTCCCTCTGTTACATGGTGACCAGATCATTAACAGAGCTCCCTTTTACGAAAAGAGTTCGCGTGCGAAAGCTCTGTTAGTTGATCTATTCACGTCAGCCACTTTGTTTTTTTTGCGTTTGTTTAGAAATGTATTATTTTTGTAAATGTAGTATTATTTTCTGTTTTAATAAATCCTACTTTGGATCCTAAAAATACATATTCTTATTTTTATATTATTGCATTGTCAATAATAGTTTACCTTTAAAACAGAGAGCGGCAATCCTTTCTCCGTGATGAGATGTATCAAGAACTGCGCCATATTGGACAAGCTCAGCTTCGACATCGACTGCAGCTCCTTTATCTTGTCCCAAACCGAATATTGTATCGAGAGCTTTAACACATTACATAATTATATCGATATAGTAGATTATGATACTATTGCATAATAAGGGTTCTTATAACACGAGTGTAAAAAAAGTAAGTAACGGCCTGTTACTATCCCACTGCTGAGAATAGGCCTCTTCTCTCCGTTTTGGGAGAGAAGGATTGGAGCCAAGACCTACCACGCTGCTCCAATGCGGATTGGTAGGTTACACATATCCCCAGAATTCTCTAGAGATATGCAGGTTTCCTCACGATGTTTTCCTTCACCGAAAAGCGTGTGATAAATTGTAATTATCAATTAGACACATAAGTTTTAATAGAAAAACTCATTGGTGTCTGCCCGGGTTCGAACCCGTGATCGTCTCTAGAGATTCACACGGTCACACCGATGGGCCATCACAGCTTCACGAGTTATGTGCTGAGCAACACGAGTGTGTTTTATAGTATTCAAATTCTTAAATTCATAATATTCTTTATTCAATCATCATCCTCCTGCCCTTATCCCACTCTAAGTGGGGTCGGCACAACATGTTATAAACACGCTGTTACATGATTTGGCTGCGTTTTTACGACCGGCCGCCTGCCTGACGTCAACTTACCTCTGTCGTATTTTACGACACCTCGGTAAGAATGAGGGTGGTCTATTCTACTAAACCGGATACCACACGGTGAGTCAACTTACCTTAGTCGCCTTTTACGACACCTCGGTAAGAAATGAGGGTGGTCTATTCTACTCAGCCGGATACCACACGGCGGGTCGACTTACCTTAGTCGCCTTTTACGACACCTCGGTAAGAAATGAGGGTGGTCTATTCTACTCAGCCGGATACCACACGGCGGGTCGACTTACCTTAGTCGCCTTTTACGACACCTCGGTAAGAAAAGAGGGTGGTACTATTCTATTCAGCCGGATACCACACGGCGTTATATTCTTTATTCAAATAAACTTGTAAACAAGCGCTTTTGAATCGTCAACTCTACTGCTGGTTCGGAAAGCTGTTCCTACCGAGAAGAGCCAGCAAGAAACTCGGCGGTTGCTCTTTTAAAAATATAATTTCTATTACTATTTACATTACGTCGTCACTGTCTTGTACAGGTTCAAAGAGAGCTATATCCACACATTCTTATCTTCTAAATAATCTTCAAGAGTATAGTAAAAACGTAAGTAAGTAGCGGCCTGTTACTATCCCACTGCTGAGAATAGGCCTCTTCTCTCCGTTTTTGGAGAGAAGGTTTGGAGCTAAGACCTACCACGCTGCTTCAATGCGGATTGGTAGGTTACACATATCTCGAGAATTCTCTAGAGATATGCAGGTTTCCTCACGATGTTTTCCTTCACCGAAAAGCGTGTGATAAATTGCACGCTGCTGGTGGCAGGGACAGGGTACCGTTGTACACATTGCCCCCATCCCCACCAGCAACAACTCTGAACCCCAGAGTGCGACATCTCTGGGTCTGAGCGTCTCTAAAAGTGGCCCCTCTCTTCGCTAATCGATGCATAGTCCATTACCATTTGTCATTACAACAGTATAAAAACAATTGTGAATTTTTTTTAACCCAACTAATCTATTTTAAGTTACTGCTACTAACTATACTAACACTACAAATGTAATAATCTATAATATTATTAAGGGAGGGCACTGGCTCCTGAAATACATTTTAATCTAGTTTGGGGGTCAGGGTCAATAAATTATGTAAACATTTGATATAAATAAAGATTAATAATAAAATTATTTTGCTATAATCCGCGAAGAAGTAAAATAGAAAATATATATAATGCTAAATGTAAGTGGGCAATCGGTTATCATACCTGATACATGCAGGATTCTTAAAACACATGCACAAACCTCCACCACCGCCACCACAATACACAAGCACTATATACGTTCACTATCACAAACTCAACAATCGTTTCGTCCCGCAACCGAAGCATCGTCAGGAGATAGACTCCACGACCAAAATCGCAAAGCTTTGCGATTTTGGTCGTGGAGGAGGAACGTATATAGTGCTTGTGTATTGTGGTGGCGGTGGTGGAGGTTTGTGCATGTGTTTTTACGACTCCTGCATGTATCAGGTATGATAACCGATTGTCCACCTTACATTTAGCATTATATATATTTTCTATTTTACTTCATCGCGGATTATAGCAAAATAATTTTATTATTACTTTTGTGTTATGGATCTCCGCAAAGTAACGCCTAATTCTATAAATTATAAATAAAGATTATTATTATTATTATTAACTTTAAATGGAGGCTGATACAAAAGCCTACTATACTGCTGAGGATTAATTAAATTATAAGAATGCGTGGATATAGCTACTGTCCGACCGTAATGACTAAATGTAAAGTTAGAAGAAATATTTTGAAAAAGAGCAACCACCAAGTTTCTTGCTGGCTCTTCTCGGTAGGAACAGCTTTCCGAACCAGCGGTAGAGTTGGCGATTCAAAAGCACTTGTTTACAAGTTTATTCGAATAAAGAAAGTTTAAAATTTGAATTTGAAAGAGTCACACGGTTTTACAATATATCTAGAAGAGATTTTAAGGAGAATTTCAACATTACCTGATATCTCCTATCGAAGTCGCACAACTTCTGTCCCAGCACTGCGTAGTAGGGATTGAAGGTCTTCTCCTGCAAGCAGCAGGCCAGTAGAACGTGCACCACCTCTCTTTGCTGCTGGCCCTTAAGCCCCAAGTGCTGGAGTTTCTCGAACGCGTCCATATAATCCTGGAATCAACAAATTTTAATATTTTCGAATATGACTAATGCTGTTAGCCCTAATGGCTTTGACAGCGTCACCGATAAGACGGGCGAGCGCTGAAGCATCGCCGAGAAGAAAAGGATGATACATGCGGGTGCATTACAAGCACCCGCGCTACAGGGGGCGTCGCCTTAAGGGTGTCTCCTGCGAGACCGAACCTCGGCTTAAGGCGGCGCGTTTTTGGAGGGCTGCATCTAATAAATGACTTGGAAGAAGTCTGCGTCACGGCGGCCGCGGCAGAGGGCTGCGGCCGCTTGACACAAGCAAGCGGGGACCTCGTCTTCGCCGGCGAAGACGCTGTTTGTGTAAATGTAATGTGTGTATCTTGTTGGATGCTGTGATAGCATCGTCGGGGTCGTTAAGGACGCTCTTCGGGCGCCTGTGAATCTTATTGGGGTGCCTGAACACCTTATAGTTGGACGCGGCCACTATAAGGGGGTTTGGGTGGATGGACGCTTTCTCGAAGTAAGTCGTCGAGTATCGTCTGAAAAGATCGGCTATCGTGGGTAGGTCGAGATCTCTATGGAGGTTCACGTTGCGCACGAACCACGGACAGGCAGTGGCTGTACGCATGAATCGATTTTGAAGTGTCTGCAACGGACACAGTCGTGATTTCGGGACGTGCGCGAACGTGACGCACCTTTTATGACATAAATACATGTAAGCTCTTATTTTGCATTACTTCTATAGCATTATACTGCCTTCGGCTCCGCGGGTCGCGGGTTCGATTCCCACCGGGGGCCAACATTTTCTATAAATGAATTTGTTGGTCTTTGAGCCTGGGCGTATATTTGTATTTTAGTATGTATTTAACAAATATATAAGTATATATTCACCAGTTGTCTGTCACCCATAACACAAGTATTAAGTTACTTACTTTGGGGATGGACGACCGTGTGTGTAAGTGTCCCATATATATATTATGTCTTATGGAATATTGCTATGGCGTAAATGCGCGGATAAAAAATAATTGGATTACAAACAAGAGCCGTACGTGGTTTACAATTTAAGTCCGCGTGATTCCCTGCGAGAGAAGTTTAAGAAAATAGGTATTCTTACATTTGCTTCACAGTACATTTTAAGTAATTTAATTGTTGTACATACAAATATAAAGAGTTATAGAACGCTAGGTGATGTATACAATAGACAAAGTAGGAACCGACATAAGCTTGCGGCTCCTGCTTTACGCATAAACCTTTGAAAGTACTTGTTTGAATATTATACTTGTTTGTATATTGTACAAGACAGTAACGACTTAATATAAATAGTATTAAGAATTATATTTTTAAAAGAGCAACCGCCGAGTTTCTTGCTGGCTCTTCTCGGTAGGAACAGCTTTCCGAACCAGCAGTAGAGTTGACGATTCAAAAGCACTTGTTTACAAGTTTATTTGAATAAAGAATAATTTGAATTTGAATATTGTAATAGTACGTGCTTGTGTATTGTTGTTTTATCAGTGACGGGTAGTGCATGAGTTTTTACAAATTCTGCATGTATCAGGTATGAAAACCAATAATACACTTATTGGGAGCTTAGCAACAGAGATACATTAAAGTAATCTATTAGAGAATTGTTGGTCTACAAAAATACTACAAAAAAGTCCGCGACAGCATGTCTCTATCTCTTATAGTTAACTCACAATAATTACTTTTATGATGAAAATTTAAATTCGGGGAAAATTTTGGAACACGATTCCACGGGCGAGCGTCTTTAATAAATACTGAAATACATATACACACGTATACATACATACTATACTCCTTATTTGTTAATAGTGTATGTTGTAAATAAAGTTTTTCTTTCTTTCTTTCATACGAATTCGACAGAAAACATGATAGCCAACCTCAGCTGACATGATGACGCAGAATATGCTCCTCCTCACGTCGGTGTTCATCCGCTGTTTCCGCGCCAGCTCTAACAGTTTTTGGTCGGTAGATGGCGCCAGTTTGTTCGCGGGCTTGTCCACCAGTGGGCGGTTGCCTTCCCAAGCAGAACCCACCACCCACCATTTGCCTCTTTCGTGGGCTACAAGTAACATCATGATAAATTAATAGTAGTACCTGGGTGATGGATAATTTTTTAAAGATATAAAAAAAGAAACTTCAAAAAAATTATAATTGGGTAGGTGGGACTCAATCCTGACGTAATAATTTACGGCAAAAATAGCATTTCATATTCAATATAAATTTTAGTATTTTTTTGATACCCAGAATCAGGGATAAAAAGATTTTTTTTATATAAAACCTAGCTATATCGTTTTTCTCCCCTAAAACCCCCTACATACTGAATTTTAGGAAAATCGTTGGAGCCATTTTCGAGATTCCGAAATTTACTGCAGTATCAATGTACCTTTGAGCAAGTCCTCCAACCGAATGTTAAGAGTTGTGACGTAGTTCCCTCTCCGCACCGCGCCGCGACACATCTTCTTGAGATGCTCTGCGTACGTCGGCTCATAGTTCGGGATCTTATTCAAGTTGTTGTTTTTCACTGCAAGCAACACTTCTAGAAGGAATTTTATGCGCGATCTATAATATAAACAAGGAAACACAATTTAAAGTTATTTAAGGGAAGGGCACTAGTAACTAACCATGTGGTGCCAAAGTGGTCGGCCTCCTCGTGGCGCACCCTGGCCAAGCTTAGTCTTGGCGAACGGACCACTGTGGGGTGGCCAATCCAGTTGTCCTTCTGATTAGCAGAGGGCAATCTGGACGGGCCGGGGACTCCAGGGGGGTTGGGGTGGGGTCCCTAATGAGCGATTGGTCCAGTTGGGCTTATTCTAATTCCGGGACGTACAGGTTGCGAGAAAGAAAATCTCTATAAAAAATTACCCAGTGGGGGCGGAAACGTCCACCATGGTGTAGGGGTCCGTACTTAGGCGCGGTCTCTCCCTGTCGACCGTGAACACACACACGGTGGGCAGGGAGCGATCGTGGGCGGCGTCGGCCTCCTTCTGCTCTGCGGAGGGGGATGGAGGGAGGCGGTGGAGTGGTTCCGGGAACTTGTGTTCTGGATCCAATCTGCTGCTGGCGAGTCCAGGTGGTAGCGACTTGCCTAAGCCCATCGTCTGCCGCCCTGTCGGGGGACCTTCGGGCGTTCCGAACGGGGTATATCAGACGTCTGGCTTACAGGTCCCCGAGGCGGTCGGTGCATCTGGTGCTCCCGATGCACCGGTTAGCGGAGAGGGTCTTCTATTTCGAGGTTCCTACCCGAAGGAGGTGTTCTCTGGGATCAGAACAGACGACGGGAATGGGGGTAATGTGTACAAAGGTACCCTATCCTTGCCATCGGCAGCGTGGTGGAGCACACAGGTTGTTTTAGTAAAAAAAACGAAAAATCTAGGAATTGACCATGTACTAACTGACCGTTTTGTATGAAATTTTAAATTATAAACGTTTTGTTTGCTGAGACCTTTGTCCAGCAGTGATATAATAATAAATAATAAAAATAAATATATGGGACACTTACACACGGTCGACCGTCCCTAAAATAACTTAATACTTGTGTTATGGACAGACAACTGGTGAATATATACTTATATATTTTTAAATACATACTGAAATACAAATATACACCCAGGCTCAAAGACCAATAAATTCATTTATAGAAATTGTTGGCCCGACCCGCGGAGCTGAAGGCAGGGTCACTACCCCACTGTCACCAACGGGCCAGTCGCCGTAATAGGCCGTTACTTTACTTTTTTCTTACTAAAAAACTGTTTTACCCGTTAGCAGCAGTTTCACTGACACCAGCGACCTTAGTCTGCGTGTCGTGGATGAAGGTCCTGAGAGCTGCTGGCTCCTCCTTCCTCAGCACCCCGCCCACATTGCGTAAAGCAGTCAGCACACAATCGATGTTTTTCTCAGTTAACTCATCCACTAATCGAGTTAGAATATCGTAAAGTAAGCACGCGTGATAGATCTGAAATGGAGTTACATCTATCGTAACTTTTAACTAAAAACTAGTTTACATAATTTGTGTTATTGTCACCAGTTTTTGCTTGTTATTTGAATCCTTTTGCTTTTTCTACCTTGATATCGATGTTTGTTGTTTTTGTAAATGTTGTAGCCATCTTTAATTAATATAGCATTTGAGTTTCTATTTTTAATGTATCATGTATCTTTTGTATACGTATTTAATGTATTTATTGTTGATGGCCAAATACCTGGACGTAATTCTTCAGGAGATATATGTACTAAGATACTAGAAAGTGGGCAAATTTAAATTCCACCTTAATATATATAAATATATTATTATAATATATTACCTTCTTATGATACTTTCATAATAGTTGAACCGCCGTGTATTATCCGGCTTAATAACACCCGGCACCCTCTTGCTTACCAAGGTGTCGCAAAAGGTGACTAAAGTAAGCTGACATCAGGCAAGCGGTCGTAAAATAGGTAGCCAAATCATGTGACATGTTTATTACATGTTATGCCGACCGAACTTAGAGTGGGATAAGGTCAGGAGGATGTTTGTATGTCCTTTTACAGAATATCTACGTATAATTACCTTGAAACTAAATAAAAGTGCAAGACAAGCAACGAGATTGTCCAAAGTCTTGTTTTCGATCGGCTGCGGCGACTGCAGCGTGTCGTCGAACTTCCGCGATAGCACCTCAAGGAAATGAGCGCCTGAAATATTGGATCAAGATTTATTTATTTATTTATATATACATATGCTACATTTGCAAGGATGGCATTGCAAATAGGATTGAATCCTATATACTGACCGTATTGTACCGTACTCACTTAAACGTATACGTAAACTTAAATATAACATAATAACATAAATATAATTTACCTAGCAATCGTCAGCAGCGCCGCCAGCATAAATAGATTAAAAACGTAAAATAGTCTTTTGATAACCATAAAAATGGTAAAAGTGGGTTATCCTAAACGCTAGACATATGCTGTCGCGGACTTTTATTTAGAACTTTTGAAGGAAAAATTTTTGTCCCAACTATATATTTTAATATTGTCCCATTATCACAGTTTACTTAGGAAAACTTAAAATTTTGCTGTTTTTGAACTATTTTTTATTGCTCCTATCCATCTTAACGTGATGTTATATAGCCTATAGCTTTTCTCGATAAATAGACTATCTTACACTGAAATAATTTTTAATATCGGTCCAGTAGTTCCCGAGATTAGCGCGTTCAAACAATCAAACAAACAAACTCTTCAGCTTTATATATTATTATAGATGGAAATCTGTCTAACAAGCAATGGTTGACTGACCTGGCGCAACGCGCTTGTTCAATAAGAAGTAGAAAACAATAAAATTGTAGTTCTATCTCTCTCGCACTTGTGTGTAGTCCTTCGGTCAACGATACGCATTACATTTAAAGCTATCCTTTAAATGCATTACAATAATATAATTACATATGAAATGGGATAGATAACCTTGACAGAGATTACGATATAGTACGGTCATCCACCATCATGTATCGTAAAATACAACTAAGGTAAGTTGACGTCAGGCAAGCGGCCGGTCGTTAAATACGTAGCCTAATCACGTGACATGTTTGTCACGTGACAGCATGTCATGCCGACCCCCACTTAGAGTGGGATAAGGGCAGGATGATGACGGATTATTTCTATACTTACCTATTTCAGAGCCAACATTGGCGTGTAATACCGCAACCAAAGCGGCATGTTCCGCCACCATCCTATCAGGGGTGGCTGAGACTCCCACCACAGCCTCCATCCAGAGCTGAGATAGAGCAGTATTCACGGAGTTCCTGCTGTTGTTTGAATATAAACCCTCTATCGACGTACATGCCCAATGGAGGTTGGTGCCCGCCAGCTTGTTCAGAACACCTGTAAATAGGGACTTTGGCTATCGTTTATTATATAGAGATGAATCATAACATGGCGCGCCTTTAAATTACTATTTCAAATAGTCACATCCTTAGGAAAGATTTTGCATGTAATAGTCAGTTGTTGTAGAACCAGTAGTTCTCGGCGATACTTCTGCACTCGCCCGGTGACGCTGTAAAAGCCGTAAGGACTAACAGCATACAGTCAATTCGAAAAAAAAGGGACCAGTTCTTATCTGTACTACCATATAAAGCTAAAGAGTTTGTTTGATTGTTAGAACGCGCTAATCTCAGGAACTACTGGACCGATTTGATTTCTTTGAGTGTAAGATAGTCCATTTATCGAGGAAGGTATAGGCTATATAACATCACGCTAAGATGAATAGGAGAGGAGCAGCAATAAAAAAATTACGAAAACGGCAAAATTTAAAGCTTTCCTTGCGTACGCTGAGTAAACAGTGAAAGTTATTCAAAAATGATGTATTACGAAATTGTTCCCCTCTAAAAGTTCTAAATAAAAGTCCGCGACAGCATATGTCTAGCTTTTAAGGTTAACCCACTTTAACCATTTCTTATGGTTATCAAAATACTATATTATGGCTTTCATCTTTCCACGCGGGCGGAGCCGCTGACGATTGCTAGTAATATCCATAACTAGCTGTGCCAGCAGCTTCGCCTGCATGGAAATCAATTTACACAATTATTTTACCGAATTGAAATTTTGAACATAAAAGTAGCTATCGTGAGTTAATTATAAGAGATTTTTTAATAACTTTCATCATTTACTTAGCGCACGCTAAGCTTTTAAATTTTCCGTTTTCGTAATATTTTTTATTACTGCTCTACTCCTATTAATCTTAGCGTGATTATATAGCCTATAGCCTCCTTCGATATCGACTATCTTACTCATAGAATTTTTCAAATCCAGTAGTTCCTAAGAGTAGCGTGTTCAAACAATAAAAAAATCAAAGATATCTGAAAAGAGATCTTACTTTTGATTTGGCGTTTCAGTTGTACAAGATCCTTATCCGAAATAGAGTCTTTGTTTCTCAAATGTGGTGGAATGTATATTCCTTTTTCTTCCTGAAAAAAAATTTAATCATTAATTAAGATAAGACCGTATGTAAGTGCTATGTGGTGCAAATTACTGTAGTTCACAGTCTTGTCCAGTAGGGATATGACTTGGAGTAGAAAAAATCGATTAATAAATAATCGATTTTTATCCCTTTAAAAATAATCGATTTTTCTGACTGTTTCAAATGTTGTCGTTCTAATGTGTACCTTGGCTTAATTAGTTTCATGTCAAAATGTATATCTAATCTAAAAAATCAAAAAAAGAGTAAAAAAGAAAAAAAAAATTTTTTTTTTAAAATCTCATCATCCTCCTGCCCTTATCCCACTCTAAGTGGGGTCGGCACAACATGTTATAAACATGTTGTCATATGATTTGGCTGCGTTTTTACGACCGGCCGCCTGCCTGACACCAACTTACCTTAGTCGTATTTTACGACACCTAGGTAAGAGAGGGTGGTCTATTCTACTAAACCGGATACCACACGGTGGGTCAACTTACCTTAGTCGCCTTTTACGACACCTCGGTAAGAAATGAGGTTGGTCTATTCTACTCAGCCGGATACCACACGGCGTGTCGTCTTACCTTAGTCGCCTTTTACGACACCTCGGTAAGAAAAGAGGGTGGTACTACTATTCAGCCGGATACCACACGGCGTTTTTTTTTATTTTTTAAATCTATTTTTGTTAAAAAAATAATCGACTATTTTAAATAAATAATAATAATAAATATATGGGGCATCACCTGCACTTTTTAAAAAAAAAAATGGCTACAACATTTACAATAACAAGAAACATCCATATCAAGGTAGAAAAAGCAAAAGAATTTAAATAACAAAAAGCAAAAACTGGTGACAATAACACAAATTATGTAAACATTTTACAAATCATATTTTAGCTTCAGCAGATATAGAAGTTACGATACAAATATTTTGCTATACTCCCTTTATATAATGTTAAGTATAGCAAGCCAGAAGATGTATCAAATGTTCTTCATAAAATATATTAAAAACTTACTTTAATTATATTTCCTTCTTTATCACGTTTCCTTCCATATATATCTTCCCAAACATTAGGTTTCTCCTTATCTTCTGTATTTGAACTTTCAAAATCATTATCTATTACATTATTTTCAGAATCATCATCTGATAAGTGTGACACTTCATCATCACTAAACACCTTATTTAGATCATCTTCTGCTATAGCTTTATTTTGATTTTTATTAGATTTATTCTTAGATACTTTTTCTATCTTCTTATTGTATTCTCGTTCACTAGGCTCACTTTCATCATCATTTAACTCAGTATCATCAAAATCATCACCAGAGGATTGATCACTATCTATATCTAAATCCATTTCAGTTTCATCATCTTGGGCTTTCTCTTGTTCTTTCTTAGGCCCATCTTTACCTGTAACAGCTATTTCTTCTTCAATATCAGAGTCATGATCTACATCAGCTAAATGCTTTTCTGCAGCCACAATTCGTTCTGATGTTGTTCTATCACAAACTTCAAGTAAATCTTTTATTTCAATTAAGAAAAATATTACATAAAAAAATGTCTTATTATATTTATCTACTCTGATATTATAATACAAAGATTATAAAACTGAACCAAAATTCTTATGACAAACATTACATACAGGCCAAAAATAAAAAATTAAAAAGTTTTATTACGATACAGGTCTTGTATGGACACCTGTATCATAATATAATTTTTTCATTATAATGACACACTTATACAACCTCCAGCTGCACCAAGGAGATTGAAACTGTACCTTAAAAAAAAAGTTTCAATGAACGAGTCTGCGACGACGCAACATGCAGGCGCAATCGATGTTTGCACTTTGGTGCTAACATTTGAAATATAAAAAATCTTTTCAATATTTAAACATAAAAGGTTTTTATTAATATTGTTTTACGTATTATAGTATGAGAGTAGATAAAGTAGTGTATGACACTGCAGATAACTTCGTCTTATAACACTCGTATGATTGTTAGAAATTACCTAATGACGGAAAAAATCTACTTACACTTAAATATTCACAACCTTTGAATAGGTTGTGAATATTTATGTTAATAATATACAATTTATGATATCATCTATTCAAAAAAGGATACAATCAAGGCCATCATTTGCAAAGAAGTTATTTTTATTTTTTGATTTATTAAGTCCAAGCTGTTTTTCTAACTTTTTAATCATTTTATCCTCTTCCTCATTAGCTTCTAGCATCATTTTCCTTCTCTGTTCGTCCATTTGTGATTTGAGTTTGTTGGCTTCATTTTTTTCTTTCTTCAATTGCCTTAATAAGATGTCTTGTGATGTCTCAGCTTTAGGTTTCTTGTTCTATAATAAATAAAGCTATTTATTTACATATATTCATTGTAACTTTATGAGAAATAAATATTAAAGGAGTATAATATTACCATTAAGTTATTTATTTACTAGCCTTTACCCACAATTTTTTATGCGTGGACTGTTTTCGTGTGATAGTTTGATAATAGATGTAGAATTAACAGGATTTCTATAGCCTATATGTTATTTTGTAATTTTCATCGATATTGGTTCAGCGGATTCGCCGTGAAAGAGTAACAAACATACATCCATACTCACAAACTTTCGCATTTATAATATTAGTAAGATTTTTTTATTATATTTTTGAAATAGTCTCTTACTTTAGATTCTTTATTTAAATCTGGATCATCGATAGGTCGTTTAACAAATTTTCCTGGAGTGTTTCCGGCGGGAACAGTTTGAATTTTCTTTTTCAGATAATGCTCCTGGCGATTAAGTTTTTTTTGTTTCCTCTTTACCTTACGAATAGCTTTGCGTGTATTTGTAAATTGTGGCCTCTTGGCCGTTGATTTAATTTTCTTCATATTGTTATCAATTTAATTAAAGATTACAAAAATATGGTACGCTTTAAATAAAATTTTGAGGTTATTTTTTTATAAACACACATTGACAACCTTATGATAATGACATTGACAATTTCTAATTTACAATCTTGTTGCCATATATGTACACCATTAACAATGGATAAACTTTTTGGTTTTTTTTATATTTATAAAGAATATTTTGCGAAATACTCGTCTATATTGATGTTAAGTAATAATCACATGATAATCAGCTTTCCTAATTTAATCACAAAGCTTTGCTATTTACTATTTTCTAGTCCAATAGCGACATATGTTTTTACTATCATTTTCGCACCTTGCAATTTAAATAGGAAATAAAAAAGGCTATGTTGTCTCTGGTACAAAAATTCTCAATTTATGTAGAGACTCGTGTGATTGGTAAAATTATTCCTTTTTAGTTTAACATTGTTCTCAAAAGCTAACGTTTTTTAGTAACAGCTTCGTGTTATTTGCCCGTTGTTCTAAAATTTCAACTTAAGGCATGATGGTGGAAGGCTCGGCATTTACGCGGAACGATGTGTTCCAAATGGCAATTCGCGTTGCATTTGTGTCTGCAGTGACTTATTTCTCAATAAAGTGGCTTGTGAATCAAATAGACCCAACTTCTAAAAGTAGAAAAAAGGCGGAAGAAAGAGCGCGGGAACAGTTACGCAAGTATGTATTGATTTTTGGCTCTGATGCAAATGCGCCACTGCATGATCACCAATGAGAGTATCTCACACAAAGATGATATTTTTATTTATTTTTTCCATATAAATAATCTGTATCGCTAATCTGTAGGACAATAGATTTATTACCTAATTCTATCATCATCCTCCTGCCCTTATCCCACTCTAAGTGGGGTCGGCACAACATGTTATAAACATGTTGTCACATGATTTGGCTGCGTTTTTACGACCGGCCGCCTGCCTGACATCAACTTACCTTAGTCGTATTTTATGACATCTCGGAAAGAAATGAGGGTGGTCTATTCTACTCATCCCGATACCACACTGCGGGTTGGCTTACCTTAGTCGCCTTTTACGACACCTCTGTATGAAATTAGAGTGGTACTATTCTATTCAGCCGGATACCACACAACATAATCTGTTTCACTAATAATAATAATTGTAGGACAATATATTTATTATCTAATTCTATATTGATGGAATATTGTTCATGGAAATCATTTTCTATTCAAAGCAATAATTTAATTTAATTGCTTTTATTAAGGCCAAAACTACCTTCCCCCAGACGTAGTAAATATATATTTACCTTGCTAAAAATCTCTTGTCATGTTTGGGTTATTTTTATATCTTTTTCTTCTTTAATAATATGTTACGAACTTTCCCTTCACCAAAAGTTAAGTTATATTCAAAAATACTTAAAGGCTTATGAATGCAAAAAATAGTTTATAAATAGGTGTCACCATAATTGCATAACTTGCATCATGTTAGATTATATCTGTCAATAAAATTAGAAATATTTATATATCAATATGTGTTGTAACCTATTTCAGATATTTTTATGGTGTCTATGATATGTTTTTTTCTATAAAGTGATATACCTATCCTTTTCAGTTTATCATAATACAAATGGGTTTGTGTATAAAGAAAATCAACATTTCTATATTATTTATTTTAAGTAAACTATTTAATTTAAAAGCTGACTAATGAAAAAAACAAATCCAATCAAAAGTAATAATAAAATTATTTTGCTATAATCCGCTATGAAGTAAAATAGACAATATATATTATGCTAAATGTAGAGTCGACAATCCATTTTCATACCTGATACATGCAGGATTCATAAAAACACATGCACAAACCTAAAGAACACATACAAATACAAAATATAAACAACCTAGAAACAAATGTGGAAGTAGATTTTTTTTAATTTTATTGTATTTATTAAAAAGTATAATTGTACAAAAAAATTACCTGAATGATTATTTATTTATGAAATTTATAATCTTTAATTTAAATATATAACTTATGTTTTATATTTATAATTTTTATTAACTGAGAATTAAGGGTGTCTTGCAGAGCCGGCTTGGGTGGGAAGCACTCTGTGGTCTTGGACAAGTTGACTGACCATGAGATGATCATTGCTTCACAACTTGTTGTACCAGAAGAAATCAATGTAAGTAAAAAAAAAAGGAAAAGCAAAAAAAAATTTTTATACACATTACATAACTTTTAATATAAAAATTTCTTATAACATACATGAATAATCTTTAATATTCCAATGAGTTAATGTTTTTTGTATATATGTATATATACAAGATTTTAGATATATATATATATTTTTTCGAAATCTCTGAAACAGCTTCAACAATTTTCCTGAAATTCAGCATGCAGAAGATGGAAGAATTGATCTAGCTAGGTTTTATTTAAAAAAATACGTTTTATCCCTGTTTTTGGGCATTAAAAACATACAAAAATTCAAATTGAATATATAAATCACCATTTTTGCCCAAAAATGGCAAGTCAGCGTAGCTTATTCGGGAAACGGGTGGTCTTTAGAACTGAAAATACCTTGAATTGAGCCGCACCTACCCAATTATTTGTTTAGGATTTTTTATTTTTTTTTATTTTCAAAAAATTACTGAGCGAAGCTTGGACACAAAAGGGACTTTTTATTATGAACCAATAAGACTTTTTTTTAATACTGTTAAAAGTAGTAAAAGTTAAGTAGCAAGTATGTGAAGAATTGGGAGCTACAAATGAAATAAATAAATGATTATTGGCTTACCAGTTCAATGAGTACCTACATCATTTTTTCCTAATCTATGCCTCAAACTTAGTAGTGCCTTAAATTTAGTAGCCTTACTGTAAGAAATGGCAATCACTTGATCAAAATAGTCAAAGGTGATATTTTGGGTGGATGCCCTACTCCAACAAGAAAGAGCAGTAAATTGATTTTGATGATGGGTTTTAACTTTGGATAACAGAGACAGTCTTACCATATATTCATTACTTTCTGGTCGAGCCAGTTATGTTTTTCCCTTTTCCCTATATCCTTCCCCCTTATCCACGGTCAACTCTTGATCAAAGGAAAAGAGCACGCGTAATGCAAGCTGTCAGTACCTGGTTAATCAAACACCGAACGCGTACTGAACCTTATTTATTGTTATACAAAACAGGCTTGTATCTATACTTTTTACAATTGAACATCTTTAGCGCGGCGTAATAATCAACAGCGCCATTTAGTTTTGCGGAGGTAACAAAATATCTCAACCAGTACCATTGGGACACTTTCACAAGAAATATCACAAGAAGTCACAAAAAAATATTACGTGCTGCTTCATAATATTTTTTCTCCGCATAAATTTCGCCCGTCAGCAGCGTCTTATCCACGTGATTGGCCATCCTTTATCGTCTTATTTGCAGGTGTTTGTTTGTGGAACTTCACATACTCTCCACTTTCATTGACTTCTTTAATACTATTATTTGGTTGTGTTTCCAGGTTAACTGGAAGGACATAGCAGGTCTGGACCACTTGATAAAAGAGTTACGGGAGACAGTCATCCTTCCTATACAGAAGAGGGAGTTGTTCGCAGACAGTCGCCTAACCCAGCCACCTAAGGGTGTACTGTTGCATGGACCACCAGGTCAGTTTTAAATCATAAATATAAAAAGGCCATGCTATTTTATACCTGGTCTTGGTTAGGCACAAATACATTTTAAGCTTCCATTAGGTTGCGGCAAAACGCTGATAGCGAAGGCGACGGCTAAGGAAGCCAACATGAGTTTTATCAACCTGGATGTATCGCTGCTCACTGACAAGTGGTACGGCGAGACGCAAAAGCTTGCGGCGGCGGTCTTCAGCCTGGCCGTCAAGCTGCAACCTTGCATTGTTTTTATTGGTGAGTGTCACTGTTTTGCGCACGGATATTCCCATGCATGCACGCACCCATGGCTACACCCCTACTGACATACCCCTACCAATGTTTTCTCGCACACACAAACACATTTTAATTTT